>CM063177.1:120857226-121397226 GCA_031835075.1 Saguinus oedipus
CCAGCTAATTTTCCTACTTTTAGTAGAGACAGGGTTTCACCATCTTGGTTAGGCTTGTCTCAAACTCCTGAACTCGGGTGATACACCCATCTTGGCCTCCCGAAGTGCTGGGATTACAGGCGTGATCCACCGTCTCCGGCCTAGAATTTATTCTGATATATGGTTCTAACCACTTGGTTATGGTAAATTATTTCCTAAATTTGGTATTGGATTCTGTTTATATTTTGTTTAGAAATTCTGCTTCAGCCGGGTGCGGTGGCTCACGCCTGTAATCCCAGCACCTTGGGAGACCGAGGTGGATAGACCACAAAGTCAGGAGTTGAAGACCAGCCTGGCCAATGTGGTGAAACCCCCGTCTCTACTAAAAATACAAAAATTCACCGGGCCTGGTGGCCGCAACTGTAGTTCCAGCTACTTGGGAGACTGAGGCAGGAGAATCACTTGAACCCGGGAAGCGGAGGTTGCAGTGAGCCGAGATCATGCCACTGTACTCCAGCCTGGGCGACAGAGTGAGACTCTTTCTCAAAAAAAAAAAAAAAAAAAAAAAAAAAAAAAGTCATTACTTTGTAAAAGGAAGTTGGAAGTTTTCCTTTCTTTTTAGTAATCGGGAATAATTTTAAGGATTGGGACTATTTGGTCTTTGAAGGTTTGGTAGAATTCCATTGGGAAACTATCTGGGCCTGGTGATTTTCTGTGCTGTAGTTCCTTAATTGTTTTCTCTGTTTTTTCTTATTTTTAATCAGGTAGCCCCTCAACCAGAATAGGTTCGGAGAGGCTCCCTGTTTTTTTTTTTTTTTTTTTTTAAACAAATTGGTCTAAATTTTCTTACTCTAATGATTAATTTTTGTAGACTGCATTTCCCTGAAAAATTACACATTTGTTCTAGGTTTTCTGATTTATTTCCAGAACTTTTTAGTCTTTCCCCCTGGAATTATGCCCCTTTCCATAATGAGGGCTCTGATGTACCAGAAGTATTTTCACACTTTGGGTGGACTTTCTGTTTCTGGGGGTGGTTTTAGAGCAATTTTAGGCCTGCTACTAGCTCCCCTGTTCTCTACACCATGCTGTTTTTCTCAAAATGCTCTTGTTTTGCACAAAGGCTTGGAGTAGGAGGATGAGCAGTCACTGACTGATATTCGGCATATTTTCGTTTTTTACTTACAGGTAATCTGGAAGTTTGGGTATTCTCTTAAGTTGAGGGTGTGGTTTTCATGTCGTTTTGTTTATTGTTTTCTTGCATATGTTTTTTTAGAGACAGGGTCTCTCGTCCTGGCTGGAGTGCAGTGGCGTCTTGATCATAGCTCACTGCATCTTCAAGCTACTGGGATTAGGTGACATTGCTGCCTCAGTCTCCTGAATAGGTGGAACTACGAGCATGCCACCATCCCTGGCTGATTTTTTTATTTTTTATTTTTTGAGATGAAGTCTTGCTCTGTTGCCCAGACTGGAGTATAGTGGTACCATCTCCGCTCACTGAAACCTCAGCCTCCTGAGCAGCTGAGACCACAGGCGCACCCCACCACACTTGGCTAATTTTAGTATTTTTTTTCTATTTTTTGAGATGAAGTCTTGTTCTTGTCACCCAGGCTGGAGTGGCATGATCTTGGCTCACTGCAATCTCCGCCTTCTGGGTTTAAGCGATTCTCCTGTGTCAGCCATCCCAGTAGCTGGGACTGCAGGCGAGTGCCACCACTCCCAGTGTTAGCCAAGATGGTCTCAATCTCCTGACCTCTTGATCCACCCACCTCGGCCTCCCAAAGTGCTGGGATTACACTTTCCATTTTATAGGACTTGACAGAGAGGTTACATAACTAGCCCAGGGTCACATAGAGCTGGAATTCAGACCAAGACAACCTGGCACCAGAGTCTAAACCCTACCCTTAAGGGTTTGCCACCACATGTTAGTGATTCCCAGCCTGTCATTTGGGGAAGAGATTGTCCTTTTTTTTAAGAAAAAAAGAAAAAAAATATATATTTTGAAATGGAGTCTCACTCTGTCGCCCTGGCTGGAGTGCAGTGGCCAGTCTTGGCTCACTGCAACTTCAGTTCCCTGGGCTCCAGCAAATCTTCTGCCTCAGCCTCCCTAGTATTTGGTATACAGGTGCACACCACCATACCCAGCTAATTTTTGTTTTTTTAGTGGAGATGGGGTTTTGCCATCTTGGCCAGGCTGATCTCCTGACCTCAGATGATCCACTTGCTTCGGCCTCCCAAAGTGCGGGATTACAGGTGTAAGCCACCATGCCTGGCCTTTTTTATTATATTTTTGAGATGGAGCCTTGCTCTGTTGCTGAGGCTGGAGCACAGTGGCGTGATTTCAGCTTACTGTGACCTCTGCCTCTGGGGTTCAAATGATTCTCATGCCTCAGCCTCCCCAGTAGCTGGGTTTACAAGCACCAGCCACTATGCCCAGCTAATTTTTGTATTATTATTTTTTTTATTGAGGTGGAGTCTCACTCTGTCACTCAGGCTGGAGTGCAGTGGCGCCATCTCTGCTCACTGTAAACTTTGTCTCCCAGGTTCAGGTGATTGATTCTCCTGCCTCAGCCTCCTGAGTAGCTGGGACTACAGGTGCATGCCACCATATCTGGTTAATTTTTTGTATTTTTATTAGAGGTGGGGTTTCACCATGGTGGCCAGTCTGGTCTTGAACTTCTGACTTCAGGTGATCTACCTGCCTTGGCCTCCCAAACTGCTGGGATTACAAGCATGAGCCACTGTGCATGGCAGATTGTCCTTTTTTTTTTTTTTTTTTTTTTTTTTTTTTTAGAAAAAGGACAGACCATAAACCCAATATTCTGAAAGATTTGGTCTCCAAACCTGTATTATATAATAATTAGTTTTTCCATTTTTTTTCCTCTTGGTAGAAGGCACATATGTCACTCAGTTTCTAACTGCCACACCCAATTAACATAATTGTTTTGCAGCCAAAAGCAAAAGAGAGTTGACATTTTAATTCCCTTATGTAGATAGACAAATTGAAGCTTAATGTAAGAGTTTTACTATACCTTTTTGAAAAATTATAAATAGCTAGGAGCCTATTGTCATCCCTTTTGATTTCTTAGAGCTCTGGGCATGTATGTGGGAATCACAGATCAAAGAAGCTGCAAGGAAGGGTTTTTTTTTTTTTTTTAAACTGAATAGCTTAACCATACTGAATGCAAAGTATTGGATGTTAGAATAATAGGCATCACATAAATTGAGGTTGACATTTTCCTGGGTGATATTCTGTCTCAATTTGTTTTTTTTGAGGTGGAGTCTGCTCTATCACCCAGGCTGGAATGCAGTGGCATGATCTCTGCTCACTGCCACCTCTGCCTCCCGGGTTCAAGCAATTCTCTTCCTCCCGTGTAGCTGGGATTACAGGTGCCTGCCATCACGCCCAGCTAATTTTTGTATTTTTAATAGAGAAGGAGTTTCACCATCTTGGCCAGGCTGGTCTTGAACTCCTGACTTCGTGATTCACCTGCCTTGGCCTCACAAAGTGCTGGGATTACAGGCATGAACCACTGTGCCTGGCCTTTTTTATTTTTATTTTTATTTATTTATTTTTTGAGACAGAGTTTTGCTGTTGTTACCCAGACTGGAGTGCAATGGTACGATCTCGGCTCACCGCAACCTCCACCTTCCGGGTTCAAACAATTCTCCTGCCTCAGCCTCCTGAGTAGCTGGGACTACAGGCGTGCAACACCATGCCCAGCTAATTTTTGTATTTTTAGTAGAGATGGGGTTTCACCTTCTTGACCAGGATGGTCTCGATCTCTTGACCTCGTGATCCACCTGCCTTGGCCTCCCAAAGTGCTGGGATTATAGGCATGAGCCACCGCGCTCGGCCTATTTTTATTATTTTTTAAGGCAGAGTCTTGCTCTGTCACCTAGGCTGAAATGCAGTGGTGTGATCTCGTCTCATTGCAATCTCCACCTCCCGGGTTCAAGCGATCCTCCTACCTCAGCCTCCTCAGTAGCTGGGATTACTGTGTGCCACCATGCCCGGGCAATTTTTGTATTTTTAGTAGAGACCGGCTTTTGCCATGTTGGTCAGGCTGGTCTCAAACTTCTCACCTCAGGTAGTCCACCCATCTTGGCCTCCCAAAGTGCTGGGATTACAAGCATGAGCCACTGTGCCTAGACTTAATCTTCTGACAGGCTCTCAGAGAGAGTGAAAAGCAAATGAATAGTTCATTATTTTGGTCTGAGCCTTAACAGTTTTTCTTTAAGACAGCTAATGAGAATGATATTTAGATTCATCCCCTAAATGCCAATAAGGTGCTATAGAAAAGAATGAAAAATAGGTTGGGCATGGTGGCTCATGCCTGTAATCCCAGCACTTTGGGAGGCTGAGGTGGGCGGATCACCTGAGGTTAAGAATTCAAGACCACCCTGGCCAACGTGGTAAAACCCTGTCTCTACTAAAAATAGAAAAATTACCCAGGTATGATGGCACATGGCTATAATCCCTGCTACTCAGGAGGCTGAGGCAGGAGAATTGCTTAAACGTAGGAGGCAGAGGTTGCAATGAGCCAAGATCACGACATTGCACTCCAGCCTGAGGGATAGAATCAGACTCTGTCCGAAAAAAAGAAAAAAATTAAAAATAAATTTCGGTTTATGTCAATAACAGGGATGTTCAAGTCAGACTGCATCTGGATTCTTATATTTTTTGATTAGTTATTGTTGAAACAGTCTTATATTGTTGAAACGCCTGTGATCCCAGCACTTTGGGAGGCCAAGGCAGGCAGATCACTTGAGACCAGGAGTTTGAGAGCAGCCTGGCCAACACAGTGAAAACCATTTCTATTAAAGATAGAAAAATTAGCTGGGAATGGTGGCATATTCCTGTAATCCCAACTACTTGGGAGGCTGAGGTGGGAGGTCGAGGTTGCAGTGAGCCAAGATTATATCACTGCACTCCAGCCTGGATGACAGAGCAAGACTCTGCCTCAAAAAAAAATCTTATATTTGTTGTGAAAATTATGATGATGTTAGTATCTAATATTTACTGCTTACTATGTAACAGAAGCTTTGGGGACTAGTGGGTACCTCAGATTTCCCATATACCAAGTTTAACATTTGATTTTCCTCTACCCACCTTTTCTGCGTCTCATACACAGTACCTTCAATCTTCTAGTTGCCTTGGCCCAAAACTCTTGCCTTGGAGTTACAATTATTCCATTCTTTCTTTTCTGTCTTGTATGTAATCCATTCACAAATCCTGTTGGCTACTTTTTTCTGGTTTTTTTTTTGGAGATAGGGTGTTGCTCTGTCATCCAGGCTGGAATGCAGTGGCGTGATCATGGCTCACTGTAACTTTGACCTCCTGGGTTCAAGTGATCCTTCTGCCTCAGCCTCCTGAGTAGCTGGGATTACAGGCATGCACCACCATACCTGGCTAATTTTGTATTTTTAGTAGAGATGGGTTTCTCCGTGTTGGTCAGGCTGGTCTCAAACTGCCCACCTCAGGTGATCTTCCCGCCTCAGCCTCTCAAAGTGCTGGGAATACAGGCGTGAGCCACTGCCCCTGGCCTGTAATTTATTTATTCTTATTCCATGTGTTCAGTCTTGCGACCACGTGGTCTGTTTTCTTGGGCCTGGTTCCATTATTGCACCATCTTAATACACCAGCCCCAGTCCCTCTGATCGTGTCCACAGCCCCACCTACTGTGCTAGTAGAATCCCAGGTCCTTACCAAGGGAAAGACAGGAAGGAGGCATTGACCAAGGAGAAGAAGGGGAAGGGACAGGGAAGGTCTTGATTTGTATTTTTTAAAGCTATTCTGCTCATAATGCGTCTTAGCTCTGTTGATGTGGAAAGTAGTGCTGACAGAGTGTCTTATTTTTTATTACTTACTCTTTCTTTTTAAGATGGTTTCACCCAAATATCACTGGTGTGGAGGCAGAAAACCTACTATTGACAAGAGGAGTTGATGGCAGTTTTTTGGCAAGGCCTAGTAAAAGTAACCCTGGAGACTTCACACTTTCCGTTAGGTAAGTTGGAATTACGAGACAGAATCCTGAGAGTATTTTCCAGGTAGGAAGTGGTAAAACCATGTTTGGACAGCTTGTTGCCTGCATATGGAGTTTGAAGGCCTTCTCTCAGCCCTGGGCTGCCTTCCAGCTTGGGGAGTGGCCTCCTGGACATTCAGCAGAAGGCGAGTAAGTGGGACCTTTCTTCTCCCACTGAGACCTCTTGGAAGGTGAGTTGGAGTAGGTCATAGAAGTTCTTAAGCCCTCTAGTGCTAGAGCCTTGTTCCACACATCTTGAACCTGGTTTCTGCATTTTTTTCCCCCTCCAGTTGATTTCTTTTAAAATTTTATTTCTTTTTAATTTTTTAAATAGAGATGAGATCTTCCAATGTTGGCCAGGTTGGTCTTGAACTCCTGGCCTCAAGCAATTCTTCTGCCTTGGCCTCCCAAAACGTTAGCCTGGCCTTCTTTTTTTGAGACAAGCTCTTACTCTGTTGTCCAGGCTGGAGTGCAGTGATGCGATCACAGCTTACTGTAGCCTTGCACTCTTAAGCTCAAGTGATCCTCCTGCCTCAGCCTCCTGGGTAGCTGGGACTCCAGGCTTGTGCCACCATGCCCAGCATTTTTAAAAAATATTTTTTTGTAGAGATGAGGCCTCACTGTATTACCCAGTCTGATCTTTAACTCTTAGCCTCAAGTGACCCTCCTGCCTCAGCCTCTTAAACTGTTGGGATTACAGGTGTGAGCCACCACAATCAGACTCTGTTGATTTCTTAATTAGAAAAATATTTTTTAGGCTGGGCACGCTGGCTCACACCTGTAATCCCAGCACTTTGGGAGGCTGAGGCAGGTGGATCACAAGGTCAAGAGATCGAGACCATCCTGGCCAACATGGTAAAACCCCGTCTCTACTAAAAATACAAAAATTAGCCAGGCGTTTGGCATGCTCCTGTAGTCCCAGCTACTCAGGAGGCTGAGGCGGAAGAATCGTTTCAACCCGGGAGGTGGAGGTTGTCATGAGCCAAGACTGTGCCACTGTGCTCTAGCCTGGCGACAGAGCAAGACTCCATCTCAAAAAAAAGAAAAATATTTTGTAAGGGTTTCTTCAGCTTGCTTTCCTTTATCAAGAAGTAAAACATGACTGAGGAAGTTGTGGTCCCCTTTGTTCCCCTGCCCAGGCCTGTTTCCCTCCCTGTTTCCACAGAGGAAACCACCAAGAGGTTGGCATATATTCTTCATGAACATGTTTTTATAGTTGTATACTGCATGTGTACTGTGTATGAACAATATAAAGTTGGTTTGTGTGTTTTAAAAACACATATACATGGATTTATTATGTACGTATCATTTTGCAACTTAAATTTTTTTGGAGCTCTATGCTGGTTGATACAGATCTAATTTTGTTTTGTTTTTTTGAGACAGTTTCACTCTTTTTGCCCCGGCTGGAGTGCAATGCTGTGATCTTGGCTCACTGAAACCTCTGCCTCTCGGGTTCAAGTGATTCTTCTGCCTCAGCCTCCCAAGTAGCTGGGATTACAGGTGCACGCCACCACGCCTAGCTAAATTTTGTATTTTTAGTAGAGATGGGGTTTCGTCATGTTGACCAGGCTGGTCTTGAACTCCCGATGACCTCAAATGATCTGCCTGGCTTGGCCTCTCAAAGTGCTGGGATTACAGGCATGAGCCACCACCCCTGGCGTTTTTTTTTTTTTTTGAGACAAAGCCTCACTCTTTTGCCCTGGCTGGAGTGCAGTGGTGCAAACCTGACTCACTACAACCTCTGCTTCCTGGATTCAAGAGATTCTCCTGCCTGAGCCTCCCAAATGGCTGGGGTTACAGCCATGTGCTGCCATGCCTGGTTAATTTTTGTTTTTTTAGTAGACACTGGGTTTCACCATGTTGGCCAGGATGGTCTTGACCTCCTGCCTTAAAGTAACCCACCCGCCCTGGCTTCCCAAAGTGCTGGGATTACAGGCGTGAGCTACTGCACCTGGCCTGAGAAATCTCATTTTTTTTTTTTTTTTTTAAGACGGAGTCTTGCTGTGTTGCCCAGACTGGAGTGCAGTGGCACTCTCTTGGCTCACTGTAACCTCTGCCTCCTGGGTTCATGCAATTCTATCTCAGCCTCCTGAGACAGCCCACCACTACACCTGACTAATTTTTTGTATTTTTAGTAGAGATGAGGTTTCACCATGTTGGCTAGGCTGGTCTTGAAAGCCTGACCTCAGGTGATCCACCCACCTCGGCCTCCCAAAGTGCTGGGATTACAGGTGTGAGCCATTGTGCCTGGCCCGAGAAATCTCATTCTTACTCCTACCCCCTTGCACACTATCTCCATCTTGTAGGTAACCATTTCTATTACTTTCTTGTTTATCCTTCTTTTTCTTTTTTTGTCATTTCACAATTCTTTTATGACTGATATATCCTTCTTTTTCTTGTTTATCATTCTTTTTCTTTTTCTTTTTCTTTTTTTTGAGGCAGTCTTGCTCTGTTGCCCAGGCAGGAGTGTGGTGGTGCAATCTTGGCTCACTGCAACCTCTGCCTCCTGAGTTCAAGTGATTTTTGTGACTCAGCCACCTAAGTAGCTGGGATTACAGGAGTACACCACTATGCCCAGTTAATTTTTGTATTTTTAGTAGAGATGTGGTTTCACCATGTTGTCCAGGCTGATCTCAAACTCCTGATCTCAAGGGATGCCTGCCTCAGCCTCCCAAAGTGCTGGGATTATAGGCATGAGCCACCATGTCTGGCCCTGTTTCTTTTTATAAAAATAAGCAAATATATATTTTTCTTGCTATTTTACTTTTATTTTTACACATCAAGTTGAAAATTAAATATATTTCTTTGTAATTTTTTTCACTTACCGAAATTTTCTAATAATCTCTCTCATCTTTTTAATCAGCTTCATAGCACTGATGAACATTTCATAACTTCTGTATATAGTCACCAGCAGGTAGCGATTTAGCTGTGTCCAATATTTTTAGATGATAATGTAATGCTTCAATAAACATAGTCACCTTTTGCATATGTTGTTTTGTGCTTTTGGGATAACAGTACCTCATGTTGGAAACTGTGTCATTACATGTGTCTTTAAAATGATTTTTAAAAATACAGTCATATATAGTATCTTAAATGTACAGTAAGATGAGGCTTTTTTTTTGTTTGTTTACATTGTGATGGGGTCTTGCTATGTTGCCCAGGCTGGAGTGCAGTGTCTATTCCTAGATGTGATCATAGGGTATTATAGCCTTGAACTCCTAGCCTTAAGCAATCCTCTTGCCTGGTTCTTTTTTTTTTTTTTAACTAATTTTTTTTTTTTTTGACACAATATCTTGGTATGTTACCCAGGCTGGCCTCAAATTCCTGGGCTCAAGTGATCCTCCAACCTCAGTCTTCCAAGTAGCTGCGACTAGAGGTGTATGCCACCATACCCAGCTAGTGAAATTAGGTGTTTTTTTTTTTTTTTTAAGACAGAGTTTCACTTTGTCACCCAGACTGGAGTGAAGTGGTGCTGTCTCAGCTCACTTTAGTCTCTGCCTCCCGGGTTCAAGTGAGTCTCATTCTGCAGCCTCCCGAGTAGCTGGGACTACAGGCATGCGCCACCATACCTGGCTAAGTTTTATATTTTTAGTAGAGACAGGGTTTTGCCATGTTGCCCAGGTGGATCTTGAACTCCTGAACTCGGGCAGTCAGCCTACCTCAGCCTCCCAAAGTGCTAGGATTACAGGTGTGAGCAACCATGCCCGGCCTAAAATGAGTTCTGATAAATGTATTTATTCATGTTACCAACACCCTAATCAAAATATATAATATTTCCATCACCATGGAGAGTTCTTCTGTGTCCCTTTCCAGTTTTCTTCAGTCCAAGAGGCACCCATTCTTCTCATTTCTATCTCCATAGACTAGTTTTGCTTATGTGTTACATAAATGAATACAAATAGTGTATATTTTTTCGTGTCTGGTTGCTTTTCCTAAACATAATGTTTTTGAGATTCATCCATGTTGTATGTGTCATTGAGTTTTTTTGTTTTGTTTTTTGAGATGGAGTTTTGCTATTTTGTTGCCCAGGCTGGAGTGCAGTCGTGTGTTCTCAGCTCACCGCAACCTCTGCCTCCTGGGTTCAAGTGATTCTCCTGCCTCAGCCTCCCGAGTAGCTGGAATTACTGCCATGTGCCACCACCCATAGATAATTTTGTGTTTTTAGTAGAGACGGGATTTTTCCATGTTGATCAGGCTGGTCTCGGAACTCCTGACCTCTGGTGATCCTCCCGCCTTGGCTTCCCAAAGTGCTGGGATTACAGGTGTGAGTCTCTGTGCTCGACCTTTTTTGTTTGGTTGTTTGAGATGGAGTCTTGCTGTCTTGCTCAGGCTGGAGTGTAGTGGCATGATCTCTGATCATGACAACCTTCAGCTCCTGAGTTCAAGCAATTCTCCTGCCTCAGCCTCCCCAGTAGCTGGGATTACAGGTGCATGCCATCACGCCTGGCTAATTTTTTTATTTTTAGTAGGGATGGGGTTTCACCTTGTTGGCCAGGCTGATCTTAAACTCCTGACCTCAGCTGATCTGCCCATCTCAGCCTCCCAAAGTGCTGGGATTATGGGCATGAGCCACCAGCCCAGCCTTAAATGTTTTTTTTAATTGCTTCGTTAGTATTCCATTTTATGAATACGAATGCAGCAATTTTTCAATGCATAGTATTCTATTGTATGAATACTAAAGTAGCAATATACATTTATGATTAAAAAACAATATTTTTTTTCTAAAGTGACAGTATTTTTATACAAGTTTTTTTTTTTTTTTGAGACAGAGTCTTGCTCTGTCGCCCATGCTGGAGCATAGTAACACAATCTCGGCTTACTACAACCTTCGCCTTTGAGGTTCGTGGCTAATTTTTGTATTTTTAATAGAGATGGGGTTTCGCCATGTTGGCCAGGCTGGTCTTGAACGCCTGACCATGTGATCTACCCACCTCTGCCTCCCAAAGTGCTAGGGTTACAGGCGTGAGTCACCGTGCTCGGCCTGTACAAGTGTTTTGGTAGCTATACGGTTTTGTTTCTTTTGGGCCAAATACTTAGGGATGGATTTGCTGGATTACAAAGTAAGTGTATGTTTAATTTTGACTTTAATTATACATGACTTTGATCAGTTAATGATGAGAACAGTTATTGTCACATAATATCTGCAATCTGATAAGCCAGTCATTCAAAATAGAAGATATACAAGGTAAAGAAAGTAATAAAGACCTTTGTGTTGAGTTGGTTGACGGTGTGGTTATTTCACCCATTGTATTTATTACAGGGAGTGGGTAATTTTGTTCCTTGGGTTTCTTTCAACATTTAGGTGAAATCTGACATAGAATATGAGATCTGATTTTACTGGTGTAACTCTTTATTTGTTCCCTTGCCTCCCCTTCCAATGGACTATTTTAGAAGAAATGGAGCTGTCACCCACATCAAGATTCAGAACACTGGTGATTACTATGACCTGTATGGAGGGGAGAAGTTTGCCACTTTGGCTGAGTTGGTCCAGTATTACATGGAACATCATGGGCAATTAAAAGAGAAGAATGGAGATGTTATTGAACTTAAATATCCTCTGAACTGTGCAGATCCTACCTCTGAAAGGTCAGTAACATTTTAGTGATCACAAAGTCTGCTCCTTATGACTCTCTGACTCCAAGGCTTGTGACTGGTTTTCAAGCTGTAATCTTTAAAGAATTAGTAAAGTAAGACTAGTAACATCAAATTATTCTCAGAGTACCTTTTTTTTTTTTTTTGCAAAAACTTCAATTTGTGTTACTTACACTTATCCTATAGGGGTCGCATGCTATTCCTGCATATAATTGCTACATGTATGAGTTTTAAGACTTATTGAACTTCAGTGGATAATCTTTGAGCATTAATAGAGGAAAACAAATGATACTGGAGACACAAAAATAGCAGCAGTTCTCTGTGGTGGCTTTTGACCAGTTATTCAGCAATGCCACCAACAGATGTCAGTTTAAGCTCAGAAGTAGAAAAGCAGAGAACTGAAGATCAGCTTTTTCATCAGTTCTTTTAATGTTACATCCACAATTATGTGAGAATGACTGTGCTTAGAGAGAACTGTGTTATTTTAGAGGTCTTTACCCCTGTGTTGGAACTAGGCTGATGAAAGCATGGGCTTGACTTATTTATTGATTGTATTCGTTTTGTACATTCCCAATCTTCTCTCTGACTTGGTACAAATTCAGAATCTCTTAATTAGTTTGTATATTTTGTGTCTTCAGGTATGATTTTTCAGCTTACACCTTTATGTCAGTGCTGTTTCTCTAGCTACCACTGTAGCTTCAGGCAAAAGGCTGTCTGCCAACTCTGTGCAGTGTATTTCTAAATTTTGCAGTTTTTATTTGAGTGTGGAAGAAAAGTAACTCAAAGTTTATTACTTTGATGATAAACCATTAACACCACCTGCCATGATAGTGTTTGCTTTCTCACCAAGACCCTGAGGGAAAAAGCCACTTTATTAATAAGACTATGTTAAAATGTTTCCCATAGTAACATGGAGCAGGATTGTCTCAAAGTCTGTCCTTGGATGGCCTTGGATGCCTGCATCAGGATTGTCTGATGTGCTGGTTAAAATGCAGATTCCTGGGCCTCATTCAGACTTAAGTGTATTGATATTGCTGGTTGGAGCCTGGGAATTCATATTTTTAGCAAAATCCCTCATTTTTACTCCAAGTCTTAGGCGCATTTCACAGTTTGAGATGATCACCCAGATATAGTCCAGACACTGGAGGCTGCTGTAGTATAGGTTGTATATATGGAAAAGGTTGGAATGCTTGAATTAATTTATAATGAAGATCCTTTTTGAGTGTTCATATGCCAAAGCAAGGACAAACATTCAAAATGTCTCTATTACAATTTTTTCTTTCTTTCTTTCTTTCTTTCTTTTTTTTTTGAGATGGAGTCTCACTCTGTCACCCAGGCTGGAGTGCAGTGGTGCAATCTTGGCTCACTACAACCTCCGCCTCCTGTTTCAAGTGATTCTCTTGCCTCCGCCTCCTGAGTAGCTGGGCCTACAGGCACATGCCACCATGCCTGGTTAATTTTTGTGTTTTAGTAGAGACAGGGTTTTGTCAAGTTGGCCAAGGAGGTCTCGAACTGCTGACTTCAGGTGATCTGCCCACCTCAGCCTCTCAAAGTGCTGAGATAATACGTGTGAGCCATTGCGCCTGCCTCTATTATAACTTTTTATCACAAATTCTTTATTTTGACTTTTAAAAAATTATTTATTTATTTATTTTGAGATGGGGTATCGCTCTTGTCACCCAAGCTGGAGTGCAATGGCACCATCTCAGCTCACTGCAACATTGGTCTCCTGAGTTCAAGTGATTCTTCTGCTTCAGCCTCCTGCATAGCTGGGATTACAGGCACACTCAGCTAATTTTGTATTTTTAGGAGAGATGGGGTTTCACCATGTTGGTCAGGCGGGTCTCGAACTCCTGACCTCAGATGATCCACTCACTTCGGCTATCCGAGTGGGATTAACAGACATGAGCCATCGCATCCAGCTGCCTTTTTTTTTTTTTTGAGACGGTCTTGCTTGTCACCCAAGCTGGAGTGCAGTGGCATGATCATAGCTCTCTGCAGCCTTGACTTCCTGGACTCAGGTGTTCCTCCTGCCTCAGCCTTCTGTGTAGCTGAGATTATAGGCACATGCCACTATGCCAGGCTAACTTTTAATTTTTTCTTAGAGACAGGGATTTCACTATGTTGCCCAGACTGCTCTTGAATTCCTGGCCTCAAGTGATCCTCCTGCCTTGGCCTTCCAAAGTGTTGGGATTACAGGCATAAGCCACTGTGCCTTGCTTATAACTTCTTTAAATGGTTACGATTGCATAGTTTAGTCCTTTTAAGATTGGGCAATGGACGAATGGCAAATTGCATTTTTAAAAGAGGAGGGATTTTGAAGAAAACAGAAAAGATTGGGGGCATTTGTCTGTAAAAGACTGCGGACTCACTGAAGTTTAGTGGTCATTCTTTTTTTTTTTTTCTTTTTACTGTAAAATCCGTTCTGTAACATTAGTGGTCATTTTTACCATCTTTGTGGTTTTTCCTGCCTGCATGGGATGCACATTTTCTGTCTCAGGTGGGATTGATCAATCCCTTGGAGGAATGTGTCTATTTTTTAATTGTGTTTAGGAGAGCTGACTATATATAGTAGTTTTGTGAAAGAACAACATGAACCCACGGCAGAACTAAAGTCTTTTTTATTTTTAAAAAAATTTAGGTGGTTTCATGGACACCTCTCTGGGAAAGAAGCAGAGAAATTATTAACTGAAAAAGGAAAGCATGGTAGCTTTCTTGTACGAGAGAGCCAGAGCCACCCTGGAGATTTTGTTCTCTCTGTGCGCACCGGTGATGACAAAGGGGAGAGCAATGATGGCAAGTCTAAAGTGACCCATGTCATGATTCGCTGTCAGGTACATCTCAGTTGAACTATGGATCTGGCAAGATGTTGTCTTTGGGTGATTTTTCTGCTGGAAGAAGACAGACACCATTACATTCAAAGTCAAATTGTCTTTTTAAAAACACTTCTTTCTTTATTTTTTTGAGACAGGGTCTCGCTCTGTCACCTAGAGATGGGGTTTGGTGACCCAAATCTTTGGGTGGAGGTATGGTGACTGAAATCTTTTTCTGCTAGAGGAGGACAGACCCCATTACACTTAAAGTCAGATTTTCTTTCTTTTCCTTTCTTCCTTCTTTCCTTTTTTCTTTGCTTTTCTTTCTTTCTCTTTCTCATTCATTCATTCATTCATTCATTCATTATTTACTGACTTATTCATTTGAGACTGGGTCTTCCTCTGTCACCCAGGCTGGAGCGCAGTGATATGGTCATGGCTAACTGCAGCCTCAACCTCCCTGGGCTCAGTTGATCTTCCTTCAGCCTCTTGAGTAGCTGGGGCTACAGGTGTGTGCCACCATGTCAGCTAGTGTTTGTATTTTTTGTAGAGATGGTGTTTTCACCATATTGCCCAGGGTGGTCTTGAACTAGGGCTCAAGTGGCCTGCTCACTTCAGCCTCCCAAAGTGTTAGGATTACAGGTGCAAGCTACTGTGCCTGGTCCAAAGTCAGATTTTCTTTGCTCACTTAGTCAAAGTTGTCTATGCTTTTATTATACTTTAGTATATTAATATAGTTACCATATTAGCATTTACTGTATTATTATACTTATGATACTAGCATATTGAGTATATTTATGCTTTTAGTATATTTATATACACACACCACATTTTTATTATTTATCTTTTGTTTTGAGGTGGAGTCTAACTCTGTTGCCCAGGCTGAAGTGCAGTTGGCTCAGTGTAACCTCTGCCTCTTGGGCCCAGGCAATCCTTGTGCCTCAGCCTCCTGAGTAGCTGGGATTACAGGTGCTCACCACTGTGCCTGGATAATTTTTGTGTTTTTAGTGGAGATGGGGGTTTCACCATGTTGGCCAGGCTGGTCTTGAACTCCTGACCTCAAGTGATCTGCCCGCCTTGGCCTCCCAAAGTGCTGGGATTACAGGTGTGAGCCACTGCACCCAGCCTATTGTCTATTTTTTGATGGACATTTAAGTTGTCTCCATATGTTGGCTATTGTGAATAATGCTGCAGTGAACATGAGAGTGCTTGAAAACACTAATGTAACATAAGGGTAACAAATAATAAATGTCATCTGTTTAACTTGAAAGGAACTGAAATACGATGTTGGTGGAGGAGAACGGTTTGATTCTTTGACAGATCTTGTGGAACATTACAAGAAGAATCCTATGGTGGAAACATTGGGTACAGTACTACAACTCAAGCAGGTGAGTGGATTGGAAAGCTCAAGCTTTCTCCTTAAAAACTTTAACAAAATCCTAATAGAGAATTTTGCAAACATACAGAAGTAGACAGAGCAGTGTCATCAGCTTCCATGTACCCATCACAGCTTCAACTTATGATCAACTGCTTTTTTTTTTTTGCGACAGAGTCTCACTCTGTCACCCAGTCTGGAATGTGCAGTGATACAGTCTTGGCTTACTGCAACCTCTGCTTCCTGGGTCCAAGTGATTCTCCTGCCTCAGTCTCCTGAGTAGCTGGGACTACAGGCACCCGCCACCATGCCTGGCTAGTTTTTGCATTTTTTAATAGAAATTGGGTTTCATCATATTGGCCAGACTGGTCTTGAATTCCTGACCTCGGGTGATCTACCCACCTTGGCCTCCCAAAGTGCTGGGATTACATGTGTGAGCCACTGCACCCGGCCCTAAATCTTTCTTGTTATGACTTCACTCATTGGCTGCCTCCTATAGTACTTAGAAACATATTCCAAATTTATATCATTCCCATATTTATCTGTAAAAGACTTTACAGAGGTTTTTTTGTTTGTTTGTTTGTTTTGAGACGGAGTTTTGCTCTGTTACCCAGGCTGGAGTACAGTGGTGGGTTCTTGGCTCACTGCCTCCGTGTCCCAGATTCAAGAGATTTTCTTGCTTCAGCTTCTTGAGTAGCTGGGATTATAGGCGATACCACCACACCCAGTCAATTTTTGTATTTTTAGAAGAGATGGGGTTTCATCATGTTAGCCAGGCTGGTCTTGAGCTCCTGACCTCAAGTGATCTGCCCGCCTTAGCCTCCCAAAGTGCTGGGATTACAAGGCATGAGCCACTGCACCTGGCCTAAGGCAGTACAGAATTTTAAAGCAAGTTTTCATTATCGATCTACTTCTGTTTACCTTTAGGTAACCTCACTTGGCATTGTTGCTATTTCAAAGTTCACCTTTGTGATAGTGGCAAATGATATAATAGTTCTAAATAATGTTGTGGTCTATTCATAAAGAAAAATAGGCTTAAATTTATATCAGCAAGTAAAGTAAGTATACTTGGATACTGAAGAAAGATAAATTTCCTGGCAGAACAGAAAAGAAAGTGAAACTTTGAAAACTTTTATTGTGAATTATATGGTCCTGTGAACCTCTGTCCTTGCCTTTATGAATATCAACATAGAAGTTTTTTTTTTTTTTTTGCATTAACACTCTTTTCTGTAAAATTTTCTTCTTTTTACATCAACCACTGTACTTGATCAGCCCCTTAACACGACTCGTATAAACGCTGCTGAAATAGAAAGCAGAGTTCGAGAACTAAGCAAATTAGCTGAGACCACAGATAAAGTCAAACAAGGCTTTTGGGAAGAATTTGAGGTAAGTTATTAAAACTGTTTTTACGTGAGTTGTTACGTCCTATTTTTAGTGGAGGAGAAGTTGGTCTTGTGTTTGGAATTGGACCTGAGAGACTTGAAACTGACGTTCTTTTTTAAATTCGGTCATTGATTGACGTGGAACAAGTTGCTGAGAGGGCTTCTTCGAAATAGAAGAGCATTGTGTTCTGAGGGAAGGGAGTTGGCAATGAGTAGTCAGTGGATGCGCCAACAGCTCCATTTGGCTCTTTTGGTTTTGACTGGTGGCAAAATCTCAAAGAAACAAAAGGATCTGATTTCTCTGGAAGATTTCCAACATACACTGGGGTCTTTAGAAAGAATCTGTGGCTTTAGTGCAGCAAATGATTGTGAGTAAAAGAAACACCTTGTGGTGGCTTTTTTTTGGAGACAGGGCCTCGCTCTGTTGCTGAAGCTGGAGTGTAGTGGTGTGATTTCGGCTCACTACAGCCTTGACCTTCCTGGGCTCAAGTGATCCTCCCACATCAGTCTACTGAGTAGCTGGGACTCTAGGCACATGCCACCATGCCCAGCTAATTTTTGTATTTTTGGTAGAGATGATGTTTTACAGTGTTCCCCAGGCTGGTCTTGAACTCTTGGGCACAAGTGATCCTCCTACTTCAGCTTCCTGAGTAGCTGGGAGTACAGGCATATAACACCATGCCCGTCTAATTTTTGTATTTTTTTGTGGAGATGGGGTTTTGCAATGTTTCCCAGGCTGGTCTTGAACCCTTGGGCTCAAGTGATCCACTTGCCTTGACTTGCCAAATGTGGTGGCTTTAATTTCAGAGTTCAAGTTGATAACTCTGGTAAGTTAAGTGAACCGATTTTTAAAAAATTATTTTTGTTTATTATACTTTAAGTTCTGGGATACATGTATGGAAAGTGGAGGTTTGTTCCATGGGTATACACGTGTCATGGTGGTTTGCTGTACATATCAACCCATCATCTAGGTTTCAAGCCCCTTATGCGTTAGGTATTTGTCCTGATGCTCTCCCTTTCCTTCCCCCCGTATCCCCTGACAGTGTGTGATGTTCTCCTCCCTGTGTCCACGTGTTCTCATTGTTCAACTCCCACTTATGAATGAGAACGTGTGGTGTTTGGTATTCTGTTCCTGTGTTAGTTTGCTAAGAATGATGGTTTCCAGCTTCATCCATGACCCTGCAAAGGACATGAACTCATTCTTTTTTATGGCTGCATAGTATTCCATGGTGTATATGTGCCACATTTTCTTTATTCAGTCTATCATTGATGGGCATTTGGGTTGGTTTCAAGTCTTTGCTATTGTAAATAGTGCTGCAATAAACATATGTGTGTATGTGTCTTTATAGTAGAATGATTTATAATCCTTTGGGTGTATACCCAGTAATGAGATTGCTGGGTCAAATGGTATTTCTAGTTCTAGATCCTTGAGGAATTGCCACACCGTCTTCAACAATGGTTGAACTAATTTAGACTCCCACCAACTGTGTAAAAGCATTCCTGTTTCTCCACATCCTCTCCAGGATTTGTTGTTTCCTGACTTTAAGTAAATTGATTTATTTCCTGAAACTAACTTGGGTTGGAGAATGTCCCTGATGGGAATGTGCTGTGTTCCCATTACACTTTTCTGTGTCACTTACCCATTGATAATGTGATCTCTTTCATTTTCTCGTCATCCATTTGACAGAAAACTTCAAAAACAATGATTCTGGAGTATTTACCTTTGCAGTTGTTTCCAGCATCTAGCACAGTGCCTGGTATACAACAGAAACTCCATAAATGTTTGTTGAATGAGTATTTACATTTAACTCATGTTCACATCATTTTTCTGTTCTATGTTATGGGAATGATTATTTTATGCTTTTCGTAGGACTACAATTTATAAATATTTGTGGAATGAATGAATGAGTAAGTGAATGACTGGTTAATAAAGTCCTTTAGCCACAGTATGTCTGAACACTTGCTGAGATAAATATGATTTTCCATTTTTCAGCTGAGGGGCCTAAGGGAGGTTAAGTAAACATATCACAGGTGTTTGTTTTTTGTTCCTGAGACAGGGTCTCACTCTGCTGCTTAGACTGGAGTACAGTGTGCAATCATAGCTCACTGCAGCGTCTAACTCCTGGGCTCACATGATCCTCTCACCTCAGCCTCCTGAGTAGCTGGGACTACAGGTGTGTGCCACCATACCCGGCTAATTTTTTTATTTTTTGTAGATATGCGGTCTCACTATGTTACCCAGGTTAGTCTTGAACTCCAAAGCTCAAGAAATTCTCCCATCTTTGCCTCTCAAAGTATTGGGATTATAGGCATGAGCCGCTGTGCCTGGCCCATACCACAGATATTGATTGAATTTCAGCACTGGGGAGGAGTGCAGAACAGAACATTCTGAGTTGGCCAGGCCTGTGGCTCATGCATGTAATCCCAGCACTTTATGAGGCTGAGGTGGGTGGATTACCTGAGGTTGGGAGTTTGAAACCAGCTTGACCAAAATGGTGAAACCCCATCTCTACTGAAAATACAAAAAATTAGCCGGGCATGGTGGCGCATGCCTGTAATCCCAGCTACTCGGGAGGCTGAGGCAGGAGAATCACATGAACTCAGGAGATGGAGGTTGTGGTGAGCCAAGATCGTGTCATTGCACTCAGCCTGGGCAATAATAATGAAACTGCATCTCACAAAAAAAAAAGAACATTCTGAGTTTTTGCTCAACATTGCTGAACAGAGACTTGAAGTATTCTCTTATCCCAGGTATTGGGTTAGGCTTTGGAGACAATAGTGAACAAGATAGACAGGGTTACTGCCTTTAAAGGGATCTTCTAGTTGAGAGAAGGAAAAAGTGATGAAAAGCATTAATAAAAAAGTGATGATAGGCTGGGCGTGGTGGCTCACTCCTCTAATCTCAGCACTTTGAGAGGGTGAGGCAGGTGGATCACTTGAATCCAGGAGTTTGAGACCAGCCTGGGCAACATGGTAAAACCCTGTCTCTACAAAAAATACAAAAAGTAATCTGGTGTAGTGGTGCACACCTGCAGTCCAAGCTTCTCTGGGGTTGAGGTGGGAGGATTGCTTGAACCTGGGAGGTTGAGGCTGCAATGAACTGAGATCACGCCACTATATTCCAGCCTGGGCAACAGAGCCAGACACTGTCCCCCCCAAAAAATGTTATGATAAACATAGTGAGTCAGAATTTTGAGATCTCAAGTTCACTGTTGCCTTCCTTGTGCCCCACCTGACTAGATAATAAGAGGCAGCATTTCAGCAGTCATTCATTTCATTATGTTCACTTCATTTCACCTTCATCAAAGCTCACGAGGTAAGATGGGGAGATACAGAAGTTTTAGAAACCTCTCATCAAAATTGAATGGAAGACTGATTTTTCCAAAACTTTTTAGTGCAGAAAATTTGAATTATATGCAAAAGTAGAGAGAATTGAATAGTTACAGCAGTATACCCGATACTCAGCATTAACAACTGTTGATATTATGACCAATCTTTTTCAACTATGTCGCATTCACTCTCCCAGCCCTGACTTGTCTTGAAGCAAACATTTTTTTTTTTTTTGAGACAGAGTCTCACTCTATCCCCTAGGCTGGAGTACAGTAGCTTGATCTTAGCTCACTACATACAACTTCTGCCTGTCGGGTTTAAGTGATTCTTGTTCTTCAGCCTCTTGAGTAACTGGGATTATGGTATGTGCCACCACACTCAGCTAATTTTTGTATTTTTAGTAGGGATGGGGTTTTCACTATGTTGGCCAGGCTGGTCTTGAACTCCTGACCTCAGGTGATCTGCCCGCCTGCCTTGGTCTCCCAAAGTGCTGGGAATATAGGTTGGGATTACAGGTGTGAGCCACTGCTCCTGGCCTTGGAGCGAATCTTGTTTTTTTTTTTTGAGATAGAGTTTCACTTTTGTTGCCCAGGCTGGAGTGCAATGGCATAATCTTGGTTCCCTGCAACCTCCACCTCCCAGGTTCAAGTGATTCTCATCTGTCAGCCTGCCAAATAGCTGAGATTACAGGCATGCACCCATACCTGGCTAATTTTGTATTTTTAGTAAAGATGGAGTTTCTCCATGTTGGTCAGACTGGTCTCAAACTCCCGACCTCAAGTGATCAGTGCCCCTTGGCCTCCCAAAGTGCTGGGATGACAGGTGTGAGCCCCTGTGCCTGACTGCAAATCTTATATATCATTTAATCTGTAACTATTTTATTTCAAAAAATTATAACCTGAATATCATTATCATATCTAAAACTATTAACAGTAAATCCTTAATATTAACACATAGCAGTCACTATTCACATTTTCCTGATTGCCATTCACACACACATACACACAAACACAGATACACACAAACACACACACACATGCAATTTGTGTTTTTTTTTCTTTTTAGATTGAGTCTCACTCTGCTACCCAGGCTGGAGTGCAGTGGTGCAGTCTCGGCTCTCTGCAACCTCTGCCTCCTGGGCTCAAGTGATTCTCCTGCCTCAGCCTCCTGAGTAGCTGGGACTACAGGTGCCCACCACCTTACCTCGCTACTTTTTGTAGTTTTAGTAGAAAAGGGGCTTCACCATATTGGCCACACTGATCTCAAACCTCTGACCTGAGATGATCCACCCACCTCGGCCTCCCAAAGTGCTGGGATTACAGTCATGAGTCACTGTGCCCGGCAGGAATTTGTTTGAATTGGGAGTGCTTTCTTCCACCTTGATTATGAAAAAATTTCAAATATGTATAAAACAGATTCATATAAAGGATCCCGATATGCCATTATCAGCTTTATCAATTATTCCTGACATCATTTTTTAAACTTATAAATATTTCAGTATTTGTAGAATCTGTAAAAAATGCATCACAAAACCGATCATTGTTCAGATTATACCAATTGTCTTATAATTAAAAAAAATTTTGTTCATTAATTTTTCAGGTAAGCTCCACACACTGTGTTGGCTAAGTCTCATAGTATTTCTGATTTAAAAATCTTAAGTCCCTTTGAATATTTTGATGCCTCTTCCATCTATCTTTCTCTGTCTTCTTTCCCTCTTTCTCTTTCTTTTCTACTTTTGAAGAAAGCAGATCCTTTTTCCTGAGAGTTACTTACAGTGTGGATTTTGCTGAGTGCCTCTCTGTGGTGGACTTAACCATGTATCCATCTCTTGTATTTCTTGTAAGTTGATATATGTGGAGACCTTATTGGATACAAGTTTTCTTTGACAAGGCAACATGTATGGTAGTGTACCAGGATGTGCTTATGTCCTGTTGTTTCTTTTCTGATTTTCTTAGCAGCTCCTGATCATTATTACTTAGATGCATTAATTCATAAGGGACTATATGATAGTGATATTGTAATTTTATCATTCTTCTTACTTTGTTAGGTTGGAATATCTCTATAAAAAGCTTTTCATTACCAAGGGTTGATTTCTTTCTTCTTACTAAGCAGTTTTCTTTTTTGAGGCAGGGTCTTGCTGTGTTGCTCAGGCTGGTGTGCAGTGGTGCAAACACACAGCCTTAACTTCCCGTGTAGTTGGGACCACAGGTGCATGTCACCATGCCTGGCTAATTTTTCGATTTTTTTTGTAGAGATGAGGTGTTACTTTGTTGCCCAGGCTGGTCTTGAGTATTTGGGTTTAAGCAATCTTTCTACCTCAGCCTCCTGAGTAGCTGAGACTACAGGTACACACCGCAATGCCCAGCAATTTTTTTTCTTAAAATTTTTAGTAGAGATGTGGTCTTACTATATTGCTCAGGCTGGTCTCGAACTCCAGAGCTTCAGTGATCCTCCTGCCCTGGCCTCCCAGTGTGCTTGGATTATAGGTACATGACAGGCATGAGCCAACGAGCCTGGCCAGATTTTTTTTTTCCTGATTTGAAATAGATTATGGGTTCAGTTAATACTTCCAAATCAAACTGAGGGCTTCAGGATTTTTACTAACCTCATTGATCTTACCTATGTATCTCCTTTCTCTAGTGCCAAAAATCCTTCTTCTTGAAGCCATAAGATTAGTCACTTTTTAAATCCCACATTACACACAACAGTCTCAGAATAATGACTCCCCAATATTATAATTACTGAAAACAGTTTAATATTTTTTGCAGTTTTCAAAAAATCCTTCAGATATGTGTCGTCAAGTTACTGTATTGTGCTGGGCACACTGGCTCATGCCTGTAATCCCAGCGCTTTGGAAGGCCAAGAAGGGAGGGAGGATCCCTGGAGTCCAGGAGTTTGAGAGCAGCCTGGGCAATATAGTGAGAACCCTGTCTCTACAAAATAAAATTAAAAATTAACCAGACGTGGTGGCACATACCTGTAGTTCCAGCTATTGAGAGGCGATGGTGAGAGTAGGCTTAAACCCAGGAGTTTGAAGCTGCATTGAGATGTGATTGTGACACTGTACTCCAGGGTGACAGAGTGGGGACCCTCTTTTTAAAAAAAAAATATGAAAATATTCCTATGTCTTAGACTCATTTGTAATTTGTTCTTCTCTCTGTGTGGCTTTATGTTAACTGTGTGTATGGTTAGTTTATTTGTTTCATTTAAAAAAATCTCCTGTTAAGCTTCATTTATAATTACACAAATATTGGCTTTGATAGTCAAATTGAAAAAGTATATTCTTGAATATACTTTTCTGCCTTCTGTCCTTGTCCTTTTCTTTCTATATTTTAGCCATAGTATAAAAAATTATGGTTTATCATTACATTTAAAAAATATAAGAAGATATTCCCATATCCCACTTTTTCTTAAACAGTACATAACTTTACATACTTTTTTCTAACCTTGCTTTTTAAAATATCCTGGACATCACTCCATACTAGTGTCTAGAGATAGTCTTCATTCATTTTTTTACTACATAGTAATCCATTGTGTAGTTGTACCATAGTTTATGCAACCTATTGATGGGCATTTGGGTAGTTTCCAAATGTATTACAAAGAGGATTACAGTGAATAGCCTTGTAAATGCATCCTGTTTTACTTTTGCTGACTACTGCTAATACTAACATTTTTTATGTTTCATATTAAAAAATGGTGGTTACTATTTATCTTTAACTTTTATTATACATTATACATGACTTTGTTTAGCGTGCTTTAACCTTTTAGCATATATAACATTTGCAAACTACTTGTTTTAATTAAAATTTTGGTTAAATATAAAAAATAGTGAGCTGTTTTGTAAACTAGATATAATAGAATCTTATACTTCCTTGACAAATGATAGCTGAGTTGATCATTTGTGTAAATGACTGTGAACTTAAAAATATAGCATTTTTTTAAAATACATTTTTTAAACATTTAAAAATTATTTAAAAAAATAGATACACAAAGTAAAAAAAAAAGAAGAAGAAAAATAGAGACAATGTCTTGCTATGTTGCCCAGGCTGGTCTCAAACTCCTGGGCTCAAGGGATTCTTCTGCCTTGGCTTCCTAAAGTGTGAGCCACCACACCTGGCAAAAGTTAATTTCTTTAAAACAAAAACATTACAGGTTATCTGGTACCATGGTAACTTCTTTAACACTGGGTTTACTTAGAACAAAGCTTAGGAACAAAGTCAGACTTTCACAAAGAACTCTTGTGGCAATGGGGTATTTTTTTTGCAAATTCCGTTGTTGGTGTCAAGATGTGAGCTTAGAAGCAACTCTAAGCCTGACTCTTCTGGCTGTGGAAAAAGATGGTTGGTTCTAAATGCTGACCTGATGATCTCACACTGTCACATCTCAAATTGTGGTCATCTTTTATACATTATTAACAACAAAAGGGAAAAATTGAGTTGACTTTAGAGGGAAATGGAAAATAATGAGATCACATCTATACAATACAGGCTCTCCATAGAGGTCAGACTGAGGTGGTAAAATTGTCGTGGACCAAATTAGAGCATTAACGTTTCTTGGAAACTGAAGCTGTATCTAAATTGCTGATGGCCTGCTTTCTAGATCTCCTGTGTACCTGCTTCCAAATTCAGTCTGTTTTAAAAAATTGCCCTTTGAGGTTGGAACCAGGGAAATAAGGCTAAGAACAGAACAAGCCATTATGGAAAAAATTAGAAACTTGGAAGCAGATACTCATTATAATCTAAATCCTCAGAAGCTGAAGTTTGATTCACAATAGCAAGGCATTATTATTTTAGGATTGTACTTCAGTTGTTTCCTGGAAGGTGATTAATTTGGGATTACTTTCTTCTTACAGTATGTTCTGATAGTCTTTAAAACAAACCAGAGCTCTAAAGTGCCATGCCATTGGTAATTTAACTCTGATTTGTCTCTGTGCCCGGCTCCTGGTGTTCTGTAAAATTTCGCATGTCATTTCAGGTATCTCTACCCAGAAGACGTTACTTTTGCCTTTGATGCACTTTAAAATGTGAAGTCTCTTGTGAAGCTCTTTGGTTCTTTTCTCTTTTGCTGCTGAAATAAATGCAGGTTGATGATTTTCTTCTAGGATATGTTGTGTGATCTAGAGATTGCAAACCCAAGTCTTTGATTTTTTTTTTCCCCTACAGATTGCCTATTTCTTTTTTTATTTGAATTTTTATTAGTTACTAATTTTTTTTTGAGATGGAGTCTTATTCTTTTATTTTATTTTATTTTATTTAATGTCCAATGCCCACTCGGAGAGATGGAGTCTTATTCTGTCGCCCAAGCTGGAGTACAGTGTGTGATCTCAGCTCACTGCAACCTCTGACTCCTGGGTTCAAGTGATTCTTGTGCCTCAGCCACCCAAATAGCTGGGATTACAGGCACACACCACCACGCCCAGCTAATTTTTTTGTATTTTTAGTAGGGATGGGGTTTTTCTATGTTGGCCAGTCTCAAACTCCTGACCTCGAATGATCTGCCTTCCTTGGCCTCCCAAAGTGTTGGGATTACAGGCGTAAGCCACCGCGCCTGGCCAATTATTAATTTTTTTAAGAGATGGGGTCTTGCTATCTTGCCCAGACTGGAGTGCAGTGGCTCTTTACAGGCACTGTCATAGTGTACTACAGCCTTGAACTTTTTGGCCCATATGATCCTCCTGAGAGGCTGGAATTACAGGCACACACCATCATATCCAACAGATTGCACATTTGTGATCTGTGTAAATATTTCTTACTTCCTCCAGTATCTGCTCAAGAATATAAAGAGATGGATAATAATTTCAGATTGGTTGAATTAAAGTTCTGCTCAGATGAGACTGACACTAACTAAATGAAAAGGCAGGTTATAGTTCTGTAATTTTGTGCTTGCAGTGTATACATTACTGTACACTTGAATCAGCCCTGTGCATTGTGGCGAGGTACATATTGCATGGTTGTATTGAAAAGGTTTTTGGACCAGGTGTGATAGCTTATGCCTGTAATTCCAGCCTTTTGGGAGGCCGAGGAGGTTGGATTACCTGAGGTCAGGAGTTCAAGACCAGTCTGGCCAACATGGTGAAACCCTGTCTGTACTAAAAAATACAAAAAATTAGCCGGGTATGGTGGTGGGCACCTGTAATCCCAGCTACTCAGGAGGCTGAGGCAGGGAGAATTGCTTCAACCTGGGAGGCGGAGGTTACAGTGAGCCAATGACACGCCACTGCACTCCAGCCTGGGCAACAGAGTAAGACTGTCTCAAAAAAAGAGAAAAGGCTTTTGCCCTCTCTCCGTGCCTGCTCCTCCCCGTTGAGTCCTATGGGCCTGAGCTGCCAGGGGGCACTGTGGGCTGAGACTGGACATTGCAACCAACTGCAAGACACTGTAGGACCCAAGTTGTGGATGGACCCAAGTTAGGCTTTCTTCTGTCCATTCATCTTCCTCCTCTAACTCCTTTCTGTATCCAGTATCCTTGCTCTCCATACACCTGCTTCATTCTTTTTCCTTCAGTAGATTTTTCTGCTTCTTGACTTACAAACCTTACTTGTAGCCCCTTTCAGATACTGAAACTAGCAACTTTCAGTCTTTGTACCAAAATCTCAGAGATTCTCATTGGCTCAGATGCCATCTATCTCTGGTCTAAAGAACAATGCCAGGGACGTGATCATGTAGAACCAAAGTGTCTGCTGTAGACACATATGGGGAGAAATAGTTTTTTTTTTTTTTGCCAATCATTGAGAGCTTGTAAGGTTGCTGAGGTTGGTTGGCCTTGAACTCCTGGCCTCACCTTCGTAAGCGCCACGACATCCGGCCGGAGCCACTTTGGGCCCCGAGAAATAGTTTTCATGATGAGGGTTGTAGTGAATTGGGCAGATGTCCCAAAAATATCTACCAAAAACTGTAGGTAATGGCTGGTGGCAGTGACTTATTCCTTCATTCATTCAGCAAATATTGATTGAACACCGACTCTTATGTCTGGTTCTATTCTAGGTTTTGGAGATGCAGCAGTGAACATATCAGTCTTTATCCTTATGGAGCTTACAGTCAAGTGAGAGAGACAGGCAATAAACAAAGAAACAGTTCAATATTGAATCTGTGAGATGGTGATAAGTGCTACAGAGAAAATAAAGTAGTGTAAGATAAAAAGTGTGTTTTGATAGGCCTTTACTGTTTAGGTCTCATGGATAAGATGGCATTTGAGCAATTCTGAAGGAAATAATGGAGCCAATCACATATATAACCTCAGGAAGAACATTCCAGGTAAGGGAATAGCAAGTGCAAAGGCCCTGACTGGGGTTTTGTTTACCGTGGTGCTCAATCTGTACATAGGCCAGTACAATTGGAGTGGATGGGAAATGTACAAGAGAGAAGCTGAAAAGACCAGGTGCGGTGGCTTCTGCCTATAATCCCAGCATTTTGAGAGGCTGAGGTGGGAGGAGTTTGAGATCAGCCTGGGCAACAGAGTCAGACCTTGGGTTCTCTACAAAAAGAGGCAGGAGGATCGCTTGAGCTGAGGAGTCTGGGGCTGCAGTGAGCTATGGTTATGCCACTGCACTGCACTCCACCCTGGGTGACACAGTGAGACCCTCCCTCAAGAGGGAAATGGAGATGGAGCAATGGTGAATGGGTCCCATCATGAAGGGCATTGTGGGTCACTGGAAGGCCTTTTGCTTTTACTTGGAGGAAGATGGAAAGCCTGTGAAAAGTTTTCAGCACAGAAGCGAGGGGATCACTCTGGCTGTTGTGTGGAGGACAGTCTATGAGGGGTAGGTGGAGGTAGGGAGACCAGAAAGGAGGCTGTTGTAATCTCTGAGCAGAAAAGTGATGGTGCTTGGCCTGGGGAAGCAGCAGTAGAGGTGGGTGGGTTCTAGAGCTATTTTGAAGGTAGAATTGCCAGTATTTGAAGGTGGACTTGATAGATCGTGTAGCATGACGGAACTGAGTCAAGGATAAGATGAATGCTTTTGACTTGAGCAGCTGGTAGGATGGAGTTGCCATTTTCTTAGGTGTGGAAGACTGGAAGGAACGGTCTTTGGGGGAGGTGATCAGCTTTCATTTTGGATATATTGAAGTTTCAGCTGCCTGTGAGACATCCAACTGGAAGATGATTCTTCAATGAATTTTATATTATAGTTGGGATTGTGCTAGAATGTTCTTGCCTCATTTCTTCACCTGGCTAACATCTCTTCATTCTTTGGTCCCCAGCCTTAAGGGCATTTTTGCAAGGAAACCTTCCTTGATTCCCATCCCCATGCTTGAGCGTTCTTCCTGTTATATGTGTGTGCATAGCAGCAAATCCCTTCCTTTATAGTATCATCCTTGAAATTCATACATAATTTGTGTCAGTATTGGTGTAATGTGCTATGAGTCCACAGAAGCAGATAACATAGGAAGATCTGTTGGAATAAAGAGATATTTTATGGCTGGGCGTTGTGGCTCATGCCTGTAATCCCAGCATTTGGGAGGCCGAGGCAGGCTGATCACTTGAAGCCAGGAGTTCAAGACCAGCCTGATAGTGAAATGGTTTCATCAACATGGTGAAACCCTGTCTCTACTAAAAATACAAAAATTTAGCCAGGCATGGTGGCAAGTGCCTGTAATATTAGCTACTTGGGAAGCTGAGGCAGGAGAATCGCTTGAACCCAGGAGGTGGAGGTTGTAGTGGGTCGAGATTGCACCACTGCATTTTAGTGTGGGTGACAGAGTGAGACCCTGTCTGGAAAAAAAAGAATAAAAAAGAGGTTTTGCTCAGATGAAACTGATAGGGAACAATAAAGAGGCACAGTTTGATCCCGCTGTTTCATGTCTGCTCTTTGCAAATTCCTTTTTTAAATTTAAATATTTTTAAAGAGATGGTGTCTTGCTATGTTGCCCAGGCTGATCTTTATTTTATTTTACTTAAGTTTCTGGGTACATGTGCGCCAGGCTAGTCTTGAACTCTTGGCCTCAAGTAATCTTCCTGCCTCAGCCTCCAAAAGTGCTGGGATTTCAGGCGTGTGCCACCACACCTGGTCTATGTGCATATGTGTTTTAGGAAAATAACCCAGATCAGTCCACGGACCCCAAAAGACAAGCAGTCCTATTTTGTTCTCTGTAGCCCCAGAACCCAGCTGAAAGCCTGGTACACAGTAGTCACAAAATAAGTATCTATGGCATGTTGGATCTGAGCTATTTCCTGTATCAAGATAGAATGCTATTGAATTCAGACCCTCCGAGTATATTCATTGAATAGCTACCTGATGCTTAAAATGTATGAAGGAATGTTCTGGGCTTTGCTTTGAGATGTTCTACTTTGCTACCCTACAGTGTGTGTTTTATATGGATCCCGTTTGAGGCGTGGTGAAAGCACAGTTTAAGTCTCATCTCTACTAACTAAGCTAGCTGGGTGGATGTAGGATTCACATTTTAGTCTTTGAGATTCCTGTACCCACGTGCCCAAGAATTGGTAGTGCTGAATTTCAGAAATATTATAGTTTTTAAATATTTTTTGGATTTAAAAAATACTGTAATACCAAAAAACCCCTTAAAAGCCCCAAACAAAAAAATCCCATACAATACCTTATTAACTGTTATTTTTTCCTAGGGCTGTGAAACTTGTTTCCCCTTAGCAATTTCTTCCTTTTTTCTAAAAGCCTGGCTTCTGTTATGCTATAGCCTCTGTTCTCTGTAGTGGTCTGAAGCTGTTTCAGCTTGCAGTAGCATTGTGGCCATTTCACTGACAGCTTCATAGATGTCTGGGATTCCGCTAGCAGCTCTGCTAACTGCTGTGTCTCCGGGAGAAGCTAGTGTGTCTTCACATCCACAGTCCAGTTTGATTTCTTTAAAGTGATTACATCCTGCTTAGGGGAACTATAAATTCTACTTCGAGATGATTAGGTTTTATGGAAACAAGATTTTAACTGCACCCCAGAGCTGTGTCTAGAATAATAATTCTTATCGGTGATCTCTAGTGGAAATCGTCCCCTTGGTGACTAAGCAATACCACAGTGAATAGAACCCTCAAGCAGGCCTCCAACTTCATGCTTAAAAATGCTCCAGGGTGGCAGGCTTGCCGTGTAACCAGGATTTTTTTTATCTACTCCTGAGTTCCCAGGCTTAATAGAGGAGCTGCTACCTTCCTGTGGGTAGAACATTTCAGTGGTTAGAGGTTTTATTCCATAAGCTAAATGTTACATTCTGGAGAAATTCCTTTCTTTCTGTTGGAATATTTCTTTGTCTTTTGTTCCTTATTCCTCCGCACACCCAATTTTTTTTTTTTTGTATTGTTGTTTTTGTGGTAGAGTCTCACTCTGTTGCCCAGGCTGGAGTGCAGTGGCACAATTTTGGCTCATTATAGCCTTGACTTCCTGGCTCAGGTGATCCTCCCGCCTCAGCCTCCTGAGTAGCTAGTACTACTGGTGAGCGCCACCATGCCTAGCTAATTTTTTCTATTTTTAGTAGAGATGGGGTTTCACCATGTTGTCTAGGCTGGTCTTGAACCCCTGGGCTCAAGCAATCCACCTGCTTCAGTCTCCCAAAGTGCTGAGATTACAGATATGAGCCACTGCACCTGGTCAGTGAATTCATTTTGAAGATGAAGAAAGTGACTCCCAGAGGTGAGAAAGTTACCCCCAGGGACGTGACTAACAAATGGTTGGCTGAGGTTTGAACTTGCGAACTTTTGACTCCATGTGTACCATGCCATGCTTTCTTTCACTCAGCCATTGAGATTCTCCTGCCCAGTTCTTAAGGCCCCCACTGTTTTTCTTACTCTCCCCATTTCTTCTCATTTCCCCCACTTCCTAGCTCACAGCTTCTGGACTCACTGCCTGGTCTCCTTCACTCTCCAGCATGCTCACTGGCCTCATGGCCACCTTTGCACTCACCCCCCTCCACCCTTTCCCAGATTGCTAGTTTGCCTCCTTTTTTTGCCTGTGCCCATCTAAATTTTTTACCTGTTTGCAGCTTCAGCTTCTCCCGGAAATCTACTTTGGTTAATTTCATGGATCTCCTTAAATTCCACAGTGCATAATTAAAAATTACCCACTTAATTATAGATTTGCCTTGTAGTATTTGCTGCTGTTTCATGTGTCAGAACCTGTTTTCCTCCAAGGACCATGCCTTTTAATTAATTTATTTATTTATTCATTTTTGAGATATGGTCTTGCTCTGTTGCCCAGGTGGCACGATCAGCTCACTGTAGCCTTGAACTCTTGGGTTCAAGGGATCCTCCTTCGTCAGCCTCCAGAGTAGCTGGGACTACAGGCATTTGTCACCATGCCCGGGAAATATTTCAATTTTTGCAGAGATTGTTGTCGGGGCGGTGGGGGGGGGGGTCTCACTACATTGCCTAGGCTGGTTTCGAACTCCTGGTCTCAAAGGATTATCTTGCCTTAGCCTCCTAAAGTGCTGGGATTACAGGCATGAACTACCATGCCCGGCTAAACCATGCCTTTTTAATTTGTTTTTCTAACTATACCCCACCTTATTGTAGGTGAGTGGCTTACAGTAGGCACCTGGAAAGGAACCACATTTTGGGTTGGTTTTATTCCCTGTGGTGATTTGAAAGTCATGTTGGTCAGTTAGGACCATCTAGGACCTTCTGCAGGGATGAGAGCTTGCAGCTGCTCTTCATTCCTGGATGGTTCTGTGGACTCGTGCAGGAAGAGCTGCCCAGGAACTGCCCAAGTGACAGGCTTTGCAATGTGGTAAACAAATCCCTCCTTTGGGTTTTGATAACAAAACCCTCCTGTCACGCACCTTTGGTGCCGGGTAATGTTGGAAAGCTTTCAGTACAGAGGATGGAATGAGAAATTGCAGTGTTTCTCTGCAGAGAGGACAGATGCCAAAGGAAAACAGAAGTTACTTCAATCTGGGTAGAAGGCCTGGTTTTGGAGCCTGCCCAGGTGGTTACTGCTGTCTTAATAATTATTCACGGCATCAAAACCAGAGGGACCATCTGACAGCCTTTCTCAGCTGCTTTTCTCTCCTTCAGGAGGCCACAGCCATGGGTGGATTAGGGGGAAAGTTAGTAGGAGCTTTTATATTTTTATTTATTATTAATTTATTTGCAAAAGTCTTTTTGTCTGGATATGGTATGTCACGCCTGTAATTCAAGCACTTTGGAAGGTAGGAGGATCACTTGAAGCCAGGAGTTTGAGACCAGCCTCAGCAACACAATGAGATCCTGTCTCTACAAAAAAATAAAACAAATTAGCGGGGTATGGTGGTACTTGGCAATCCTAGGTACTTGAGGGGCTGAGGCAGGAGGATTGCTTGAGGCCAGTTTAAGGTTATAGTGAGCTATGTACGATCAGGCCACTGTACTCCAGGCGGTTGGCAAAGCTCAACCATGTCTTTAAAACAAATAAAAGAAAAACCTTTTATTATTGAAATTTTCAAACATACCTCCAAAGAGAGAAAATAGCCCAGTGGATCCCACTTTTCCCCAACACCCAGCTTGAACAGAGACTAACATTTTGTTAATCTTTTTCCCTCCTGTTGTATCCCCACCCCTGCCCTGTCCAATATATACACCCTTGTAGCTTTGTTTTTATTTATTATTTTTTTATTTTTTTGAGTGTTTCTCTGTCACCCAAGCTAGAGTGCAGTGGCATGATCTTGGCTTACTGCAACCTCTGCCTCCTGGGTTCAAGTGATTCTCCTGCTTCAGCCTCCTGAGTAGCTGGAATTCCAAGTGTGTGCCACCACGCCTGGCTACTTTTTATATTTTTAGTAGAGACAGGGTTTCACCATGTTGGCCAGGCTGGTCCGGAACTCCTGACCTCAGGTGGTCTGCCCTCCTTGGCCTCTCAAACTTCTGGGATTACAGGCATGAGCCACTGCGCTCGGCCACAACACTCTTTTAAACAACCAGATTGCGTGTGAACTTAGAGCAAGAACTCACGGGGCCAAGCGCGGTGGCTCACGCCTGTAATCCCAGCACTTTGGGAGGCCAAGGCGGGTGGATCACGAGGTCAAGAGATTGAGACCATCCTGGTCAACATGGTGAAACCCCGTCTCTACTAAAAATACAGAAAATTAGCTGGGCATGGTGGCGCGTGCCTGTAATCCCAGCTACTCAGGAGGCTGAGGCAGGAGAATTGCCTCAACCCAGGAGGCGGAGGTTGCGGTGAGCCGAGATCGCGCCATTGCACTCCAGCCTGGGTAAAAAGCGTGAAACTCTGTCTAAAAAAAAAAAAAAAAAGAACTCACTACTGTAAGGATGACACTAAAACTTTCACTAGGGATCCAACCCCATGATCCATTTCCTTCCTTTAGGCCCCACCTCCAACATTGGTGGTCATATTTCAGTATGAGATTTGGAGGGGACAAACATCCAAACCATATCATTAGATTTAGTAGTTTTATGTAGTTTCTTTGGTTCTAGATCTGTTTCGACTGTTTCGACTCGTGCAGTCAGGTGACTGTAACTAGCCTCTGTTCTTTTTGAGGGTTCACAGTTTGGTACAAACCCTTTGGATGTATTATTTGGGAAAATGGGGTGTCTTGCAGCCTGTGTCCCTGCTTTACATTGCCCTTTTTGCTGCCTGCTCCAAGCCTCCTCATTAGCATCCCTGCCAATGCCAGCGGAGATGTGGTGACATTCAGCTTGACAGGTCATTAGCAGCTTTTGTGCCCCAGGGACTGCTGGTGGGAGGGAGGTTGTGGAAGATAAACCCTGACAGGAATGTATTCTCCTCGAGGGCAGGGTTTATTTGATATTCTTCTGGAGCTTGAGCCAAAAGCATGGTGCTGGGGAGGAAGCACCCTTAGCAGATGGCATTTGGGAGCCTCTGCGGGCAGAGCATGGAAAGTCACAACTTCTGAGTTGTTTGTATTTTCAGTCTCACTCTAGATGGATGGCAGTCTTCTGCTGTGGGAATGAAATATGTTTAGGCAACTTGAGCCCCAGGTGCAGATGAGGCTGGGCTAATGGGCGCACTAGGGAAGGAGCCGGGGGAGAGATGTGCCCTTAGCTATTATCAATCCATGACAGCTGTCAGCTGCTGGCAATTAGCACTCACCTGTGCCTGGGATGCAGGGGCACCTGTCCTGTCCTCTGTGGAAGTCTCTGGACCCAGCCGCTAGTCTTGACTGTGCACTGTTCAAGCCCCAAGCCCCCCTGGAAGAGGCGATTGGAAATTTACTGCAGAATAAGGAGAGCACAGGACAGGCACAGTGGCTCATGCCTATAATCTCAGTGCTGAAGCCAGAGGATGGCTTGAGTCCTTGAGTGTGAAACCACCCTGGGCAACATAGTGAGACCCCATCTTTATGAAAAGTAAAATAATTAGTTGGGCATGGTGGTGTGTGCCTGTAATCCCAGTTACTCAAGAGGCTGAGATGGGATGTTCACTTGAGCCTAGGAGTTTGAGGTTACAGTGAGTTATGATTGCACCACTGCACTCCAGCCTGGGTGACAGAGCATGACACTGTCCTCCCTGGAAAAAAAGGAATAAGGGAAGCCTCTGGCAGACCTGATGATAGGTGGCCCAGCCAAAATGGGTATTGATGAGGATTTCCCTGGTCTAGAACTCTGAAGTTAGTCTGGCAGAGTGTTCCCTTTGTGTTCTGGGATGATTCTAGGTGTTACCCCATCTCAGTAGGTAAGATGAATTAGCAAACAAGAAAGGCTTTCTCTTTTTCATCCTTATCTAATCCTTAGATGAAGCCTAGGAGAAGGTCTCCAAATGGTACTAGTAAATCTTTAACATCTGCCTCTAATACTTGCTTATGCCCTTTTTTTTTTTAACAAAGCCTCAAGAAAGCTCCAGTATCTAGGTAGAATTTGATAATACTTTATTTTTGTTATACTCCCTTTTTGCTTACATTCTATATACAGCAAGTGAAACATTTTTGAAATATGTCCAAATAAGGACAGTTTCTTTTTCCTATTTTTTTTTTGAGACAAGGAAAGAAAAAAAAGGAGTGAAGGAGAGGAAGAAAGAGGAAGAAAAAGAGGGAGAGAGAACAGAAATGTTGCTTTATTCTAAAAGAAATGGGTATTAATAATGGCCAATCAATATTTCATTTAAACCTATGAGTAGGTGTGATGTGGTATTGACAAGAATGTATATTTTGTGTATTTAAAGTGGAGAGCTCTATAAATATTTATTAAGTTTACTTGTTCCGGATCTGAGTTCGAGTCCTTGATATCCTTATTAATTTTCTGTCTCATTGAGTCTAAGTCTCTATGTATCTGGGTGTTAGGATTGTTAACTCTTATTGTTGCATTGATCCTTTTGCCACTATATCTTTGTTGCTTTAAAATCTATTTTATCAGATATGAGAATTGCAACTCCTGTTATTTATTTATTTATTTATTTTTGCTTTCCATTTGGTTGGTAAATCTTTCTCCATCCCTTTGTTTTGAGTCTTTGTGTATCCTTGCATGTGAGATGGGTCTGGATGTAGCATACCGTTGGGTTTTGGCTGTTATCTTTTGATTGGGGGATTTAGTCAATTTAAATTTAGGATTACTGCCATTTGATGTTAACTGGCTGTTTTATCCATTCGTTGATGTAAATTCTTCTTTATGTTGATGCTCTTTACTTTTTGGTATATTTTTAGAAAGGCTAATACTGGTTGTTTCTTTCTATGTGTAATGGTTCTTTCAGAAGCTCTTGTAAAGCAGGCCTGGTGGTAATAAAATCTCTGAGTACTTGCTTGTTCATAAAAGATTTTATTTTTCCTTCAGTTGTGAAGCTTAGTTTGGCAGGATATGAAATTCTGGGCTGAAAGTTCTGTTCTTTAAGGATGTTGAATATCGGCCACCACTCTCTTCTGGCTTGTAGAGTTTCTGCTGAGAGATCTGCTGTGAGTCTGATAGGCTTCCCTTTGTGGGTAACCTGACCTTTCTCTCTGACTGCCCTTTGTATTTTCTCCTTCATTTCGACCCTGGTGAATCTAACGATTATGTGCTTTGGGGTTGCTCTTCTTGAGGAATATCTTTGTGGTGTTCTCTGTATTTCCTGGAGTTGAATATTGTCCTGCTTTGCTAGTTTAGGAAAATTTTCCTGAATAATATCCTGAAGAATATTTTCCAGCTTGGATTCATTCTCTCCGTCACATTCAGGTACACCTATAAAACGTAAATTTGGTCTTTTCATATAGTCCCACATTTCTTGGAGACTTTGCTCATTCCTTTTTATCCTTTTTTCTCTATTCTTGTCTTCTCGTTTTATTTCATTAAGTTGGACTTCGACCTCTGTTATCCTTTCTTCTGCTTGAACAATTTGAGTGTTTAAACCTGTGCATACTTCTCAGAGTTCCCGTATTGTATTCTTCAGTTCATTAATTATATTCCTTTCTAAATTTTCTATTCTTATTAGGATTTCGTCAAACCTTTTTTCAAAGTTCTTTGTTTCTTTACATTGGGCTACGACATGTTCTTTTAACTCACAGAAGTTTCTTATTATCCATGTTCTGAAGCCTGATTCTGTTACTGGGATGCGCTCGTTCTCCATCAAGCCTTGTTCTCTTGTTGATGATGAAGTGTGATCCTCTTTAGAGGGAGAGGCATTCTGATTTTGAGTATTCTCAGCCTTTTTACGCTGGTTTCTTCCCATGATTGTAAATTTATCCACCTGTCATCTTTGTAATTACCACCTTTCAAATTAGGTCTCTGAGTAGACATCCAAGTTGTTAATTCCCAGGGCCGAAATATGAGCAACCCACTGCGCCGGCCAAAACAGCGGTGTTAAGACTGATGGTGCTTTTCTGCCCAGGAATCTCCAGTCTGACTTCCTTCTTGAGTCTGTAATAGGTGACTCTGCCTTCCCGGAGCTCCAAACCTCGGTCAGAAGGGGAACCAGTCCCGTTTACTCTGCACCAAGAGCTGCTGTGCTGAGGTGCCAGCAAAACCGCTGCTCTGGCCACAAGAGTCGCACTGGCGACCTGTGCAGCTCCTCCACTGGGAATCTTCTGCTCCGTGAGCGACCAAAATTTGTCTGAAAGTGTGGCGTCCTCTCGTTTTCTGCGCTTTCACTGGGAGCTGCAATCTTGAGATGTTAGCGGTCAGCCATCTTGGATCGTCCTCTTCCTATTTTTTTTTTTTGAGAGAAGGTCTCGCCCTGTCGCCCAGGCTGGAGTGCAGTGGTATGGTCTTGACTCACTGCAACCTCTGCCTCCTGAATTTAAGTGATTCTCCTGCCTTAGTCTCCCAAGTAGCTGGGATTACAGGTGCCCGCCACTGCTCCTGGCTAATTTTCATATTTTTAGTAGATACCAGGTTTTGCTATGTTGGCCGGGCTGGTCTCAAACTCCTGACCTCAGGTGATCCACCCCCTTGGCCTCCCAAGGTGCTGGGATTACAGGTGTGAGCCATTGGGCCTGGCTGAGGCAAGTTCTTTTTGAAATATATTTTGTGAAGGAGAAAAAGAAGAGGTCAGTTTAAGGAAACAGATGACATAAGAGATAGTATGCAGAGATGCCAAAGCATCTTGAAGTTGCTTTTTGTTTTTGTTTTTGTTTTTGGAAACAGTCGTCTTTCTTCGTTGCTCAGCTGGAGTGCAGGGGTGCAGTCACGGCTCCCAGCAGCCTTGACCTTCTGGGCTCAAGTAATCATCCCATCTCAGCCTCCCGAGTAGCTGGGACTACAGGTATATGCCACTATGCCTGGCTAATCTTTCACTTTTTTGTGGAGGCCAGCTCTCACTATCTTGCCCAGGCTGGTATTGACCTCCTGGCCTTGAGCAAAAATACAGATTTTGATTAAGTCTGGGGTAGGACATGGGCCTGAGTTTCTAACCAGTTCCCAGGTGGTGCTATTGCTGCTGGTCTACAGACCACACATGGAGTTGCCAGTGTAGAGTTCATGTAGCAATAGTGATTTCATAGCAATAGCCAGTGTAGCCAGTGTCTGCGTACTTGCTTTGTTGTATTTCACGCACTGTTTAGCAATGTACATGCATCTTATTTGACCCTCACCCCAGCCCTTTGGGGTGGGTAAGGATTACGCTCATTTCATACTCAAGGAAACTGAGGTACAGACAGGCAAAGTAGCTTGGGGAAACAGAAAGGAATTTAGAGACAGGCTCTGATTAGCTCAGAGATGAGACAGCCTCTTGCGTCATCCTGAACACCTTGGACTTGATCTTGAAGGTGGAGGGAGAAGTTGAAGGGTCATTAAACAGGAACTGGAGAAAATTCACCTCACATAGCGATTGCTTTGGCCACATGCACCCTGCCATCCCCACCTCAGTGAAGTGTCATGCGAAGTTGGGTTCATAAATGAAGGCCTGAATGCTTTCCTGCCAAGTTTGTTTTAAATCAAGCTGCTAATTAATTAATACCAATCCCCCTTCTCCTGTATTGTGGTTTTTGTTGATGTCATTTCACTTCATTTAGTCGACATGATTGATTCAGTTCAGTGTTTGAACTTCTTTTTGAACCTCACCTTAATGACCTGTCTAAAAAATCAAGATTAAACCTTCTTCCTAACACAGCAGTATTGCATGGTAAGACTGGCTCACAGTCCAAGGAAACGCTTGCCCAGAGAGGGCAGACTGCTTTAACTCTTTAACCTGAGCTCATTAAAAAAATTCAAATGGCTGATTCCTTGTCACAGTTCTACCTACATCATGTTTATTTTTGTCCAGGTTACAGACAGTTAAACGCTTTTGTAATGAGCTTGTGTCCAGGCTGAAGATTGCATTTTGAAACTGAGAGTCAAATACCAATCTAAAGTCCATATTTTTATACTTATTTGTGAAATTCAGATAAATGAAATGGAAATAAAACAGGGCTGCTGTGTTGTGAAATATGACTGTTTCTCCTTGTAGGACTCTTTAAGGGTAGCCATTTTGTCATTTTATATGTAAATTTTCTTTGCCTACCTTTTACTTTCTTGATTTGCCTATTTGTGATTTACCATTAAACACTAGGCTTTTTATAAACTAATTATACCTCGAAATGAACTTTTTTTTTTCTTTGAGTCAGGGTCTTGTTCTGCCATACAGGCTGGAGTGCAGTGGCTCCATCATAGCCCATTGCAACCTCAAACTCCTGGGCTCCAGCGATCCTCCTGCCTCAGCCTCCTGAGTAGCTGGGACTGTAGATGCTCACCATTGTACCAGGCTAATTTTTAATTTATTGTAGAAACAGGGTCTTGAACTCCTGGGCTCAAGCAATCCTCCCACATCAACCTCCCAAAGTGCTGGGATTACAGGTGTGAGCCACAGTGCCTGGTGAAATGGGACTTTTTGTAATTATTTTTTGAGACAGAGTTTCGCTCTTATTGCCCAGGCTGGAGTGCAATGGTGCGATCTTGGCTCACTGCAAACTCTGCCTCACGGGTTCAAGTGATTATCCTGCCTCAGCCTCCCAAGTAGCTGGGATTACAGGCATGCGCCATTATGCCCGGCTAATTTTGTATTTTTAGTAGAGACGGGGTTTCTCCATGTTGGCCAGGCTGGTCTTGAACTCCTAACCTCAGGTGATTTGCCCACCTTGGCCTCCTGGGTGGAGTTACAGGTGTGAGCCACTGTGCCTGGCAAAATAGGACTTTTTGTAATTTTGAAAGTAAAACCTGTCCCTTGAGTATGCCTCAGCTTGGGTTGGTTACCTTCCTATCTGATTCTACAGCTGGTCCTTTTTTTTCTAAGATGGGGTTTTCATTCTGTCACTCAGCCTGGAGTGCAGTGTGGTGCCATGTTGGCTCATTATGGCCTCAACCTCCTGGACTCAGGTGATCCTTTTGCCTCAGCCCACTCCCCTGCTCCCCACTGGTAGCTGGGACTGCAGGCACACACCACCATGCCTGGCTAATTTTGTTGTTTTTTATTTTTTGTAGAGATGAGGGTCTCACTGTGTTGCCCAGGCTGTTCTCAAACTCCTGGCCTGAAGTGATCCTTCAGCTTGGCCTCCCAAAGTGCTGAGATTACAGGTGTGAGCTGCTGCTCCCAGCCTGATCCTTCTCTCTCCTTGGCCAACCCCTCTTCCATTGGGGCCAGCCATGTTGTGGCTGCCTAGTTTAGTTTGTTCTCTTTCCCTCTTTGGTCCCTCACTTCCATTACCTTTGGGGGTGTCCTTCCTGACCCCTTGCTTGAGAAGTCCGAGGGTTGTCATCCTTATTCTCTGGCTCTGTCCTCCTTGGATCTGTTGAATCTTGCCAGGGTTTTCTGGGGAGAGCTCAGGGGAGTGGGTGTCTCTGTGGGCACAGGCTGGCTGCCTGTGGCACTGACTTGGTGTTTTGGTATAGGAGGACTTCAGAGCATTGCTAACAAAGCTTGCATGCCCACCACCCAGTGGCACCAAAGCCACTGCTGTCCTCTGAGATCTCCCAAATCCAAAAATTGATATACGACTTACTTGGAATTAATCAGTGATGAAAGCCTGGCCAACATAGCAAAACCCCATCTCTTCAAAAACTACAAAAATTAGCCAGGCTTGGTGGTGTGTGTGCCTGTAGCCCACCCACTCAAGAGGCTGAAGTGGAAGATTGCTTGAGCCTAGGAGGCGGAGGTTTCAGTGAGCTGAGACTGCACCACTGTACTCCAGCCTGGATGAAACAGAGTGATACCCTGTCTAAAAAAAAAAAAGTGTTAAAAAGTAGGTAGATCATAAACTCAAAAACATAGGCTGAGCATGGTGGCTCACTCCTATAATTCACCCCTTTAGGAGGTCAAGGCAGGAGGATTGCTTGAGGCTAGGAGGAGTTCAAGACCAACATGGGCAACACAGTGAGATCCCCAGAAAAGCCAATTAGCCATGTATGGTGACATATGCCTACAATCCCAGCACTTTGGGAGGCTGAGGCAGGGGATCAGTTGAGCCCAGAAATTTGAGGTTCCGATTAGCCACTATACTCCAGCCTGGGAGAGAGAAAGAGAGACACTGTCTTATTTAAAACAGAAAAACAAGAAGAAGAAGAAAAAGAATATAGATCACATCTGTTTGAATATACTATGCCAATCCTTGTTGGGTTTCATTCCTTATAATTGTTATTTTTAAAGATGTTTCTTCTTATAAATATTTCTGTTTTTTCCTTGTAAAAAATTTAAGGGAGAACACGGTGGAAAAAACAAACAAGAAAAGGATTTCATAATCCTCTACCGTGGGGTAAAAAAAAAATCACCATTACTTATTTAGTTCTTCTCCCACTTTTTTTTTTTTCGAGACAGAGTCTTCCTCTGTCACCCAGGCTAGAGTGCAGTGATGTCTCTTGGGCTCAAGTAATTCTCATGCCTCAGCCTCCTGAGTAGCTGGGATTATAGGCATGCGCCACCACACCTGGCTAATTTTTGTGTTTTTAGTAGAGATGGGGTTTTGCCACATTGGCCAGGCTGATCTTGAACTCCTGACCTTGGGTGATCCCCTTGGCCTCCCAAAGTGCTGGAATTACAGGTGTGAGCCACTGTGCCCGGCCTTCTGACATTTATTTAAAAAAAAAAAAAAACATTAAAAAAATTTTTTTCTTTTTGACATAGCATTTCATTTTTGTTGCCCAGGCTGGTCTTGAGCTCCTGGGCTCAAGCGATCCTTCTGCCTCAGCCACCTGAGTAGCTGGGACTACAGATGCACATCACCATATCCTTATACCATTTCTTTTGTACATAGGTAAATGCAAACATATGGTTACATCATATACTATTTTGGAGGTTTGATTTTCTTTTCATTTTGATCATCTTTCCAAGGTGTTATTTTCCTAGTACATCTTTTTAAATGGACATAGAGTCTTCTTTTGTATGAATGAACAGTGCTTTTATTTAGGTGGTCCTTTCCTGTTAGACTTTTTTTTTTTTTTGAGACAGAGTCAGTCTCGTTCTTCTATGCCCAAATTGGAGTGCAGTGGTGTGATCTCTGCTCAAGTGATTTTCCTGCCTCAGCCTCCCGGGTAGCTGGGATTACAGGTTCCCAAATCTGGCTAATTTTTGTATTTTGGCAGAGATAGGGTTTCACCATGCCAGCCAGGCTGGTTTTGAACTCCTGGCCTCAAGTGATGCACCCACTTCGCCCTCCCAAAGTGTGGGGATTACAGGCATAAGCCACTGGGCCTGACCCAGATGAACATTCTTGTAGCTATCGCACACAACTTTGAACACTTCCTAGGATGAATTCCTTAAAGCAGAAATGCTGAGCCAGGCTTTTTTTTTCCTGTGACTCTTTGACACATGATAATACTGACTTTTCTTTCTTTCCAGACACTACAACAACAGGAGTGCAAACTTCTCTATAGCCGAAAAGAGGGTCAAAGGCAAGAAAACAAAAACAAAAATAGATATAAAAACATCCTGCCCTGTAAGTATCAATATTCCACTCAGTAATAGTCACTCTTGGAGATTTTGATTCCCAGCACTTTTGTACCTTTTCTTAGGGTTGTGTGCTCTTGTTAGCATATCTGAGGCCTTAGCTTCTTTAATTGCAAGCAGTCTCCAAAATAATCAACCATGGTGGGAGTTGATGGCCTCATTCACTGAGCTCCTGTGATGCTGATTACTGAATAAAGTTGCCACTAGGTGACTTTGTCTGTGGTTGGTTCCTTCTGTTAATTAATTTTCTGTCTGCCCAAGATAGATCATCTCAAGGCTTGGGATCTCTCAGTGTCAGGGCCCTCAGGGTCCCAGATTTGTGTCTTGACTCCTCCTCACTGGGCCTATGAGTCCTGGGTAATGCCTGCCTCCTTTCTGGGACTCAGTTTCCCCATGTGGGAAACAGACAAACACCTCCCAAGGGCTCTTAGAACTGTTCTGCTCGCTGATCCCCTGAGCTCAAGTTACTGGAGAAAGGGTATATACTTACCTTTGCTCAGAAGAAGACTTTTTGGGCCAGGTGTGGGGGCTCACGCTTGTAATCCAAGCACTTTGGGAGGCTGAGGCAGGCAGATCACCTTTGGTCAGGAGTTTGAGACCATCCTGGCCAATATGGTGAAACCCCGTCTCTACTAAAAATTACAAAAGTTTGTAATTTTTTACAAACTTTTACGTGGTGGTGGACACCTGTAATCCAAACTACTCAGGAGGCTGAGGCAGGAGAATCGCTTGAACCCAGCAGGTGGAGGTTGCAGTGAGCCGAGATTGTACTACTGCACTCCAGCCTGGAGCAAGACTCTGTCTCAAAAAAAAAAAAAAAAAAAAACTAAAATTTTTTATAGAGCAGGGTTTCCCTATGTTGTAATTACTATTTTGTAGAGATAGGGTTTCATCATGTTGCCCAGGCTGGTCTTGAATTCCTGGGCTCAAATGATCTGCCTGCCTCAGCCTCCCAAAGTGTTAGAATTATAGGCATGAGCTGCTGTGCCCGGCTGTACCTTCTGTAACACCCAAATGCTACCAGCCAAAGCCCAAGTTGAACCAGGAGGGATAAAGGCCTGGAAGGATGTAGGCCTTGCATGAGCATCTCAGAAATGGCACTAAACCAGTCACAGCTCCTCTCTCCTGCAATCTAACGCTATGCTGAAGTCTGTGCCTCTTTTATCTCACTTAATCCATGTAACTTTGCAAAGGAAGCAGCCATTCTTAGTATCCTGATTCCCTAGACCATTGAAGGAAAGTTACAAGTGAGGGGGGTAGTGGGTGGGAGAACTGGCACTAGAGCCTCCAAAGTGACTGCTCTTAGCACCACGCTCTAGTGCAGGGGGGTCTCCATGATGTGCAGTGCCCTGAGGAGAAAGGAAGGAACATTAACAACTTACCTTTATTTAATCCTTTTTCTAAAAAAAAAAAGAAAAATTTATCCGAGGCATAGATTGATTGCAGTGAGTGCATAATGTTTTATTGATTGATTGTGTATAGAGATGGGTATCTCACTACATTGCCCAGGCTGATCTTGAACTCCTAAGCTCAAGCAGTCCTCCTGCTTTGGCTTCCTGCAGTGCTGGGATTATAGGCATGGGTCACTGCACCTGGCTATGCATACTATATTTATCCAACTAACAAATAAGTCTTGTTTGTATATAGTGCATATGTGTATATATTTACGGTGTGGTTGGGGGCCGTGATCACATTTGGAGAGCATTGCTCTCACGTCTCATCAGGTCAGAGCCATTTTGTCAGATCTTGTAAACCATCCTTTGTGTGTGTCTATGCATGAAGCATAGTCTTTCTCTTTCTGCATGCATATGTACATATACATGGTATATATGTATGGCATATCTACATGGATATTGTAATGTGTATAGATGAGGATGAGGGAAAGTGGAGGCGTTTGTCATACTGAGTAAAGGCAGTGAGGAATTTGCAGAGAAGCAGTTTGAACTGCAGCATGAGTACCAGTGACCTTGAGGAAGCCTTATCCTGTTGTGTTTTTTTTTTGAATTAATTTTTTCAATTTTTAGAAATAGAGTTTCATTATGTTGCTCAGGCTGGTCTTGGCCTCCTGGGCTCAAAAGATCCTCCTGCCTTGGCCTCTCAAAGTGCCAGGATTACATGTGTGGACCACCATGCCTGGCCACCTTGTCCTTTTTATATCTAAGTTTTGACATCTGCTCAGTAGTCTAATGGTATTTATAAGATATACAATGTACGAGAAAGTGAAGGGACCAATGGTATGCAGTATCTAAATAGAATATTGCTTTTTCCTCCCTTAGATTTCCTCCCTTAGATTCCTCCCTTTCCTTTCCATCAGATGTTCCTCTGATGAACATCTCTTTTCCTTAAAGATGAGGAGTCTGAAACAAAAAGGACGTTATTCTATTAAGACACATGACTGTCTTACTAATTCTTACCATTGCAAAATATGTTGCTTAGGTAGAGCAATCAGATTTTTGTACCAATAATGGACTTTTATACAGAATTTGGACAGTTGATGCTATCAAGAGCCTTGTTATATTTCACTGCATACTGCTTCACTAAAAAACACCTGGCCGGGCGTGGTAACTCACACCTGTAATTGCAGCACTTTGGGAGGCTGAGGCCAGCAGATCACCTGAGGTCAGGAGTTCAAGACCAGCCTGGCCAACATGGCAACACCACATCTCTACTAAAAATACAAAGATTTGCCAGTTGTGGCAGCACCCGTCTGTAATCCCAGTTACTCAGGAGGCTGAGGCATGAGAATTGCTTGAGCCCAGGAGGCAGAGGTTGTAGAGAGCCGAGATGGTGCTATTGCACCCCAGCCTGGGTGACAGAGGAAAACCCTGTGTTAAAAAATAATTAAAACAAACAAACAAACTATTTTGGAAATTTTTAAATATATTCAAGAGCAGACAGAACCCACATGTACACACTATCCAGCTTCAACAATTATCAACCCAGGCCCAGTCTCGTTTCATCTATACTCTGATCCACATCTCCCTTCTCCTTGAATTATTTCAAAGCACATCTTAGACATCATGTCGTATATCTATACTTGAATCTTCTTTTTTTTAAATTCCCCCTCCCATTTTCTTTTCTTTCTCTCCCTTTCTTTCTTTCTTTCTTTCTTTCTTTCTTTCTTTCTTTCTTTCTTTCTTTCTTTCTTTCTTTTTCTTTCTTTCTTTCTTTTTCTTTCTCTCTCTCTCTCTTCTCTTCTCTTTTCTTTCTTTCTTTCTTTCTTTCTTTCTTTCTTTCTTTCTTTCTTTCTTTCTTTCCTTTCTTTCCTTTCTTTCCTTTCTTTCCTTTCTTTTCTTGACAGAGTCTTACTCTGTTGTTCAGGCTGGAGTGCAATGATGTGATCTCGGCTCACTGTAACATCCACCTCCCAGGTACAAGCAATTCTTGCGCCTCCGCCTCCTGAGTAGTTAGGATTACAGATGTGTACCAATGTGCCTGGCTAAGTTTTGTATTTTTAGTAGAGACAGGGTTTTGCCATGTTGGCCAGTCTAGTCTGGAACACCTGGCCTCATATTATCCACCTGCCTTGGCCTCCCAAAGTGCTGTAATTACACCACCGCGCCCAGTCCAAAATTTCTTGGTTTGAAATAATTTTGGACTCATAAGTTACAAAAATAGTAGAGAGAGTTTTCTTGGATCTTCTCTCAGCTTCCTATATCCAATGATAACATCCTATATACCCATAGTATATGATCAAAACCAGGAAATTGTGTAGATAGCATTATGAGGCATCAGGCAGTGTTCACATTGCTGTTGTGCTTATCTGGGCTTTAATGTGTGTGTGTGTGTGTGTGTGTGTGTTTTAAATCATTAAATGAACGAAACTTGGACTAGGTTGAGGATGAACTGATTTGAACTGCTTTTTCCTGAAGCAGTCCGAGGACCTATGTGACTGTGGTGTATTATTCTTTTAGTTGATCATACCAGGGTTGTCCTACACGATGGGGATCCCAATGAGCCTGTTTCAGATTACATCAATGCAAATATCATCATGGTAAGCTTTGCTTTTCACAGTGTTTTCTGACCACACATTGCTAGCCTATTTTTGTATTTTAAATCCTTCCTTGTGTCCTGAAAGCAACTTTCAGATGTTTGAAGGATTTTCTTCCTAAATTTCTAGCCTGAATTTGAAACCAAGTGCAACAATTCAAAGCCCAAAAAGAGTTACATTGCCACACAAGGCTGTCTGCAAAACACAGTGAATGACTTTTGGCGGATGGTGTTCCAAGAAAACTCCCGAGTGATTGTTATGACAACGAAAGAAGTGGAGAGAGGAAAGGTAAATCACAGAAACTTCTCTTCTGCTAAACTGTTTTTAAACTATCAGACATGTCAGATTGGCCATGTTTAGGAATTGAATCAATGGATTAAGCTTAATCTAACCGATTCTCTGGAAAAAAGGGAGTAGAAAAAATTTGATTGTGATATTACTTGGTGTAGTTTTCTTTATGATTCTTCTGTTTGGGGTTTGTTGAGCTTCTTGACTCTGTGGATTTGTAGTTTTCCTTAAATTTGGACAGTGTTCAGTCTTTGTTTCTTCAGATACATACCCTGGACTGGGCATGGTGACTCATGCCTGTAGTCCCAGCACTGTTGGGGGTTGAGGCGAGTGGATCACTTGAAGTCAGGAGTTTGAGACCAGCCTGGGCAATACAGTAATACCCCATCTCTACCAAAACAAACAAACAAACAAAAAGGTACCCTGCCCAACCTTGTCCTAGGACACCAATCACATGTGTATTAGGGGTCTTGAAGTTGTCTCACAGCCTATTGACACTTGGTTTATTTTATTCAGTTTTCTTCCCTCTCTGTGTTTCATTTTGGATAGCTTCTTTTGCCATGTCTTTAAATTAATCTTCTACAGTAAGTCATCTGTTCTTAATCCTATCCAGAGTATTTTTCACTGCATTGTATTTTTCATCTGTAGAAGTGTTAATATCATCTTTATTGTTCCTTTTAACATGTGTAGCATTTTCCTTACCCTTTGAAGATATGGAGTATTTCTGTTGTTTTTTTTGTTTTTGTCTTTTAGAGATAGGGTCTTACTCTCTTGCCCAGGCTGGAGTGCAGAGATATAACCATAGGTCACTCTAACTTCAAACTCCTGGGTTCAGGTGATCCTTCCACCTCAGTCTCCTGAGTACCTGGGACTACAGGCATGCACCACCACGTTGGGCTAATTTTTATTTTTAGTAGAGATGAGGTCTTGCTATGTCATGCAGGCTGGTCTTGAACTCCCAGGCTCAAGCAATCCTCCCATTTTGGCCTCCCAAAGTGCTGGAATTATAGGTGTGAACTGCCATACCAGACCTGGAGTATTCTTATAATAACTATTGTTCTTGTCTGAATTCTGTTGTATGTGTCATTTCATTTTTTTCTGTTTTTTCATTTTTTTTTTAAGGTAAGAGGGTAAATCTGGTCTCTGTTACTCCACTGTGTCTAGAAACAGAAGTCAAAAAGGGAGTATAAAAAAAACCTATGTAGGCCAGGCATGGTGGCTCACGCCTGTAATCCCAGCACTTTGGGAGATCGAGGTGTGAATGAATTGCTTGGGCTTAGGAGTTTGAGACCACCCTGGGTAGCAGTGAAACCCTGTCTCTACAAAGAAATACAAAAATTAGGTGGGCATGGTGGCACATGCCTGTGGTCCCAGCTACTGAGGAAGTTGAGGTGGGAGGATCCTTTGAGCCCAGGAATTCGAGGCTGCAGCAAGCTATGATTACAGCAGTGCACTCTAGCCTGGGCAGCAGAGTGAGACCCTGTCTCTACAAAAGAAAAAAAAAAAAGAAAAGAAGATCTGTCTGGTGATTAGAGTACTAATTAATAAACACTGATTTCATTGGTTATGGAAACTACACTTATGACTTCTAAGCAATTGAAAATTAATTTGAATAATCCAAACAATATGTTCATGTAGATATTCAAACACATTAGTGTTAAGGTTAAAGTTGCTTTTATCTCTATTCCCTGTCCACTTGTTTTAACCCCCTCTCTTCCAACACAAAAGCCCTGTTCTCAGTTGGACATGTATTCTCCTGCACTATTTTTGTGGCATTTATATTCACATACAAACCTATATCTACTACTTTCTGACTGAAAAGTGCCTTTTCATGCAGTAACTTTATTCTGTCTCTTGATTGTTTTTTTCCCCAGTAAATATATGTTCTGACCTTCTCTGTAAGTGCATTTTAGCCTATCTCATTCTTTTTTAGCAATTGCATGAAATTCTTTGGTGTGGCTATACTATAATTTATTTAACCATGATTTCTTAGATGGGCATTTAAGTGTCCTGGTTTTTGCTCTTAGAACCAGTGCTGAAGTGATCAACGTTGTTCTTGCCTTCCTTTGAACATGGCAAATGTTTCTCTAGGTTAGACATCAAGAAGGATTGTGAGGTCATAGGATGTGCATGTTGTCCTTTTTGTTTTTTGTTTTTGAGACAGTCTTGCTTTGTCTCCCAGGCTGGAGTGCAGTGGCACAATCTCAGCTCACTGCAGCCTCCGCCTTCTGGGTTCAAATTATTCTTGTGCCTCAGCCTCCCGAGTAGCTGGGATTACAGGCATGTGCCACCATACCTGGCTAATTTTTGTATTTTTAGTAGAGACGGGGTTTCAGCATGTTGGCCAGGCTGGTCTCAAACTCCTGACCTTAGGTGATCCACCCATCTTGGCCCAAAGTGCTGGCATTACAGGCATGAGCCACCGTGCCTGGCCATGTTGTCTGTTTTAATTAACTCTGCTCAACTGTCCTCCCAAATGGTTGCCCCAGTGTTTACTCCCACCTACAGCACCTGCCTAGGACCCATGGCTCCATACTCTTCAAGACACTTCAGATTAAAAAATAAATTGTAACATCCCACATCTACAGAAAAGCAGACAAATCTTATTGAGTGACAGCCCTCTGTGTTATCTCAAAGTGAGTTCACCCTCGTGGGTTTTTTTTTTAAATATAGAAAAGTTCTGTGTTTTTATTTGTGTTCTAGTGAAAGTTCTTTTTTAGATATCCTTTAATTGGTTTATATAAGATTTTGTGTGGAATGTAGCAGTGATACCTATAAATTAAACCTAAGACAGATGGAGAACTTTGGAGTTTAGCCCTCCTAATGTAATTTTCATGTTGGATGTGAAGGGCAGTGTGATTTTCATAAGACTTTCATTGTTGTACACTTCTGAATACCTTTGGGACCAGATCTGGTCGTTGTGAAACAAAAGTTTCCTTTAGCAGGTGCCTGCAGTAACATTAGGTATTTTTGAATTAATGGACCAATGGAAACATCTTTGTAGTTTCTGCTTCAGGCAAATGTTTTTTGCCCTAAATGTGGTTAGGATGAATGAAGCCCTTCATCCCGCTTTTTGCCTGATTGTAGCTGTAGGAGGTCACCTGTTCTCAGAGGATGTGAGGACTGTGAAGAGGGGTCTTGTGTTGCTTCAGAGGAATCAGTATCAGTCCCTTTCAGAAGCTGTCCTAGGATAGACAGGCATTAGGGTGAAATCAGCCTCCCCCACTCCTTACATCTTGTCTAAGTCTCTGCTCCCTGTCTCCTTCCTTTTTACTTTGGTGGTACTGAGAGGATGACATGATGGGTGCGATTCTCTCTACAGGCCTTTCTGAAAACCTACTCTCAGTATCCCCCCCAGTGCACAGAAGACAAACCAGACTGTGGACTGTGTTTGATTCCTGGGCCCTATTTTAAAGGCCTTATTTTAATGTATTAGTTCTCATATTTTAGAATTTGTTTGCCAAGGTTTCCAAAGGAGTTTAGAAACTGGAGACAGGGCTGCAGCAGTTTGCTGATGTTTAAAGTTAGCTAAAACATTCTTTTCAGAGTCATGATTTAATTTTATATCCTGTGACGAGTTCCCTGTAGTGACTGGGAGCAGTCCTCAGCCTTGATTGGCCAGTGACAGCATAGAGTACAATTAATATTAGGAATGTTTATTTGGGGAAACTAAAATTTACATCAAATCTGTCAGAGGTGTTTGGATTCATAAAATACTGGAGAGAAAGCCAAAAGACCACATTCTTCTTCTTCTCCTTCTCCTTCTTCCTTCTTCCTTCTTTCTTCTTCCTCCTCTTCCTTTCCTTCCTCTCCTTCTTCTCCTTCCTTCCTTCCTTCCTTCGTTCCTTCCTTCCTTCCTTCCTTTCTTTTCTTTTCTTTCTTTTCTTTCTTTCTTCTTCTACCATATCTTGCCCTGTTACCCAGCTTGCAGTGCAGTGGCATGGTCTTGGCTCACTGCAGCATCTGCCTCCCAGATTCAAGTGATTCGTCTGCCTCAGCCTCCTGAGTAGCTGGGATTTCAGGCGTATGTCACCACACCTGGCTAATTTGTGTAATTGTAAAAGAGACAGAGTTTTACCCATGTTGGTCAGGCTGGTCTCAACCTCTTGACCTCAAGTGATCCACCCAGCCTCCCAAAGTGCTGGGATTACAGCCAGCCACAAAGTGGCTCCCATGTGCCACTATGCCCGGCTAAGACCACATCCTTCTATTAAATGTTCCTCCTACCATGTTTTCTTTTTTCTTTCAACTAATCATCTACTGTGACTGTTGATGTCTGTGGCTGCTTTCTTATTTCCAGTTTTATAGCTGTAAATTTCTCTGTCTTCCTAAGATACGAGGTAAATTTCTCTTGCTGATATTTGTGTCCTGGTGGTTTTGGAAAGTAAGTGGTGTGGATGACTGCCCAGAATACAACAGAACACAAAAGCATTCTCTGCCCAGGACACATCACCAAATAGATACAAACTCATCTCTTATTGAGTGAAATAGCTTCCTTTTTGGCAGCAAGAATAATTTTCTTTGTGCCATATTTTTCAATCGCCTGCTCTTAAAGCCAGCAGCTATTGCAGACTTGGCATTCCCAGGACCCAGTTAAGGGAAAGTGACGTGTAAAGGAGGTATCAGATGGGTCTGGATATAGAAAAAGCAGCTGGTTCAAAACCCTATGGGCTGCCTTTCTGTGATATAGTTATTCACACTTGGGTTAGATAAGGCACAGAGTCCTCCTACACTGGTGCGGAAATGAAGCAGACAGTCTGGCTCGTTGGGCAGCCTAGACTCCTCCAGACTCTATGCTGAGTGACTGGCAGATCTTAGAATTCAGACCTCAGTGGTTGCTAGCCAGCACTTTCACACTGGTTGGTCCTTCTCTCTGCATCTTTGATTCCTTAGAGATAAATAAGCAAGCATTGACTCTCCTTTGACACTGCTTGGATCAGACAACTGCAGGAGCTGCTTTTCTCCTCCCACTTCTGCTTAGTCCTCTGAGCACCTGCATCTGCTTTTGTTTGAACTCTTTTTTTTTGAGAGGGAACCTCTCTCTGTTGCTGGGGCTGGAGTGCAGTGGCATGATCTCAGCTCATTGCAACCTCCACCTCCCAGGTTCAAATGATTCTCCTGCCTTAGCCTCCCAAGTATCTGGGATTACAGGTACCGGCTACTACGCCTGACTAATTTTTGGTTTTTTATTTTTTTTGAGATAAAGTTTCACTCTTGTTGCCCAGGCTGGAGTGCAATGGCATGGGCTCAGCTCACTGCAACCTCCACCTCCCTGATTCAAGGGATTCTCCTGCCTCAGCCTCCCAAGTAGCTGAAATTACAGGCATGCACCACAATGCCCAGCTAATTTTTTGTATTATTAGTAAAGATGGTGTTTCACCATGTTGGCCAGGCTGTTCTCAAACTCCTGACCTCAGGTGATCTACCTGCCTCAGCCTCCCAAAGTGCTGGGATTATAGGCGTGAGCCACCACGCCTGGCCTAATTTTTGTATTTTTAGTAGAGATGGGGTTTCACCATGTTGGCTAGGCTGACCTCGAACTACTGGTCTCAAGTGATCTGCCCATTTTGGCCTTCCAAAGTGCTGGGATTACAGGTGAGCCACCATGCGCAGCCTGATTCTTTACAGATCAACAAGCATTGACTCTCCTTTGACATGTGCTTGGATCAGGTAACTGCACCAGCCTCCTTTCTCCTCCCACTTCTGCCCGGTCCTCCAAGCACCTGCTTTTCTTATTTGAACTCTTCTTTCCTTTTCTTTGAAAACCTAACAGATGCTAGACAGGCCATTTTCCACATTGGTGGTTATTAAGCAAGACCTGCACATTTGTTTGTTGCTGGTTTAGGTTTTTATTTCAGAGTTCACAGAATTAACTTTCTTTTTCTCTGATCCCTTCCAGAGTAAATGTGTCAAATACTGGCCTGATGAGTATGCTCTCAAAGAATATGGGGTCATGCGTGTTAGGAACGTCAAAGAAAGTGCTGCTCATGACTATACGCTAAGAGAACTTAAACTTTCAAAGGTTGGACAAGTAAGTATATTGTCGTATTCTAGAGACTTTGGGAACTGCTGATGGTATGTAGTAATTCAGGGTCTTGCAGTTACTCATGTTTGCATACATTTATGCATTCGCTCACTCATTGATTCAGTAGCCATTTATTGGGTTCCTTCTATGTGCCAGGTACAGTTTAGGCAGTACTGGTACACTGTGAACAAGGCAGGTGGTGTTCCTGCCCTTATCGAGCCTAGGGAGATGGAAGATTTAAAAACAAATAACTGGCCAGGCACTGAGGCTTATGCTTGTAATCCCAGCACTTTGGGAGGCTGAGGCAGGTGGATCGCTTGATCCCAGGAGTTCAAGACTAGCCCTGGGTGGGAGATTGGGATGGGGTGACCTGAGTGGTTGCAAGTCCTGTTAGGAGGCCTCTGCAGGAGCCTAGGTTGATGGCCTCCTTTCCAAGTATCCATAGACTTCAGCAGTTGTTCTTTTTTGTTCCTTCCTTTGGAAAGGAATATTATGTAAAATGGCAGAATAAACTGGAAGAGAAGCAGTGGATGTGAGAAATGCTGGGGGTGAAGTCTGCAGGGCGTGAGGATTATTTGGCCTTTGGAGGAGGAAGAGGGATTCAAGACACAATGTAGAGGTTTGAGTCTGAGTGGACAGTGGTGCTGTGGCAGACACCACAAAAGCTGGAGGGAGAACTGATGTGGGCAGTGATTTGTTTTCTTCTGGACGTGTTCAGCTGGGCATCTGAACAGTCATGTGGACATTCATCTATTCATTCAGAGATGTTTGTTCAATGACCTCTTGGTTCCTGGCACCATGCTGCTTGCCGGAGATAGAGCTGGGGAACAAAACAGATGGAGTCCCTGCACTCCCAAGTGTACACTGTACTGGCCAGTAATCTACCAGCCCAGTAATTGCACATATAAATATATCATTACAAACTGTAATCAAGGCTAGAAAGAAAAAATGCAGGAGTTTAGGGTTCATTTAGAGGGGGAAAGGACTTTTTTTAAACAGAGCCTTGCTCTGTCACTCAGACCGGAATGCACTGGTGCAGTCATGGCTCACTGTAGCCTCAACTTCCTAAGCTGAAGTGATCCTCTCGCTCCAGCCTCCGATGTAGCTGGCGACTACAGCTTGTGCCACCATGCCCACACAAGTTTCAAATTTTTTGTAGAGATGGGTGTCTCATTATATTGTCCAGGCTGGTCTTGAACTCCTGAGGGTAAGTGATTCTCCTGCCACAAGTAGCCTCCCAAAGTACTGGGATTATAGGCAAGAGTCAGTGCACCTGGCCAAAGGAAAGGAGGTTTTTTTTTTTTTTGAGATGGAGTCTCGCTCTGTCACTCAGACTGGAATACAGTGGCGTGATCTTGGCTTACTGCAACCTCTGCCTCCCGAGTTCAAGTGATTATCCTGCCTCAGCCTCCTGAGTAGCTGGGATTACAGGTGTGCACCACCATGCCTGGCTTATTTTTGTATATTTAGTAGGGATGGGGTTTCACCATGTTGGTCATGCTGGTCTTGAACTCCTGACCTTGTGATCTGCCTGCCTTGGCCTCCCAAAGCACTGGGATTACAGGCATGAGCCAGCGCGCCCAGCTGGAAGGGAAGTTCTTAAGGCATAGGAAACAATGAATTTGAGTTGGCAAAGGAGGTTGGGGGGAGGTTATCCTAAGTATAGTAAGCAGCCGTAGTTGGATTTAAGCTTTTAAGAGATTCCCCTCCACCCTGTAGAGACTGGAGCGAGCAGGAGTGGGTCTAGGGATTAGGACCAATTAGGAGGTACTGCAGTTGTCAGAGTGAAAGATGATAGGGCTTGAACTAGGCCAGTGGCAGGGGTGCCAGAAAGAAGAGGACCCAGTAGAGCTAACTGGAGGCAGACAGGCAGGGATTTAATGACGGAGTGTACCAAGGGCGAGGCTGGCCTGCAGGGTGACTGGTGGTTTTCTAGCCTGAGAAGGCAGGGTGGAGGACAGTGGACTTGAGGAAGCTGGAAGGATCAGGGACCTCTTTGTGGACACACTTAAGTCTGAGATGCCTTGGACACATTGAAATGGAACTGTCAGGGAGGCAAGGGTGGAGGTGGGATGAGGAGGGGGGTGGGATGCAGAGCATTGTGGATGGAGTTTTTGCTTGTTGGAGGGACATTTTTTCCTGTGGCAACGAAGGGCAAGAGGAGAAGGTGGCCACAGATGCCAGTAGGTGAGCTGAGAGCGATTATTTTCCCTATGCTCTCTGAAGCTTGAGGCAAGGCCATCAACAGACAGTCAAAGGGAATAAGAAGAGATATTTGAATATTTGAAGAAAGGGAGAAAAGTATGAAACCATAATTGTGTAGCAGGGCAAGAAGTCCAGAAATATTATGCTGTGCCAAGTGCCCAGCTGAGGTGGTGAACATGAAAATATACTGATACCCACCACCTGGTTTTTCTCCAAGGATACTTGGCTCCTAGGGCACAAAACAGAGAGTACGTGGTTCACCCAGGCCTGGGATTTGCATAGGTGTAGTGGATGGAGAGGTCAGGAAGTGGAAGCACACGGTAGAAAGTGACTGTCCCCACTGCATGGGGACTTCTGGCTGGATGAGGGGGACAGGGGCAGGAGGAGACAGGTGGAAAGTGGAGGGAAGGCTCAGTGGTCTGGAGGCTACCGGAAGTGACAGGGAGACTAGAAGGAGCTGGGAGCCAGTGTATTTGTGGCCCAGGGTGGGATGTTTGGATTTCTGATGTCAGAGAGGGTTCAGTCCTACTGATGACGGGGAGGGGCAGAGGCTGAAGCTATGGTAGAGATTGTGAGAGGAACTGGAACAATGTAGCTGTCAAGTAGAAATGGGGGACTGGACACTGTGTGTCATGCCTGTGATCCCAGCACTTTGGGAGGCTGAGCCATGAGGATCACATTAGCTCAGGAGTTCAGGGTTGCAGTGAGCTGTGATTGTGCCACTGTACCCCAGCGTTGGCAACAGAGTGAGATTCTGTCTCTTAAAAAAAAGAAGAAGAAGAAGAGGAAGAAAGAAAAAAGTGTCCTATTAAATCCCTTTTAAAAATGACACTTAAGCCTGGGTGAAGTGGCTCATGCCTGTAATCTCTGCACTTTGGGAGGCCAAGGCTGGCAGATCACTTGAGGTCAGGAGTACAAGACCAGCCTGGCCGACATGGCGAAACCCTGTCTCTACTGAAAATAGAAAAATTAGCTGGTTGTAGTAGCACACGCCTGTAGTCCCAGCTAATTTGGAGTCTGAGGCACGAGAATCTCTTGAACCCAAGAAGTGGAGGTTACAGTGAGCTAAGGCCACTGCACACCAGAGTGAGACTCTGTCTCAAAAAAAAAGTTCCTTTGGGAGGCCGAGGTGGGTGGATCACGAGGTCAAGAGATCGAGACCATCCTGGTCAATACGGTGAAACCCCGTCTCTACTAAAAATACAAAAAATTAGCTGGGCACGGTGGCGCGTGCCTGTAATCCCAGCTACTCAGGAGGCTGAGGCAGGAGAATTGCCTGAACCCAGGAGGTGGAGGTTGCGGTGAGCCGAGATCGCGCCATTGCACTCCAGCCTGGGTAACAAGAGCAAAACTCCGTCTCAAAAAAAAAAAAGTTTCTTAGCTTAGATTGTCTCCACACATACAGGAAGAAGATATAGCAATAAATTGTGCTGCTACAGTTATGTAATCTGGATAGACCCAGAAACATGATACTTTTCGGTCTTCTGTAGCCTTGGTGCTATTGTTGATCTTTATTAATTATCTTTATCCTCAAAATAGCTGCAATGTGCTGAGTCTCCTACTGTTTGCTGGGCAGAGGCTGAGTGTTTCAGCGAGCTCATTGAGTCCTTACAATTGCATTTTGAGAGAGAGAGAGAGAGAGATTATTATTCCTACTTTACAGGGGAAGAAATTGAGGTTTAGACATATCCAAGGGTCACATGAGTGTGGGTGCCTGGAATTGGAACCTAAATCTAGTCATCTGATGGCAAAGCCTGTTTTCTTATCTTCTTTGCATTAAATACAAGTTTAATATAGAACAATACTGGCTAGGCTTGGTGGCTCAGCACTTTGGGAGGCTGAGGCAGGCAGATCACCTGAGCTCAGGTGTTCGAGATCAGCCTTGCCAACGTGGCAAAACCCCATCTCTACTAAAAATACAAAAATTAGCTGGGCATGGTGGCATGTGCCTGTAATCCCAGTTACTTGGGAGGCTGAGGCAGGAGAATCGCTTGAACCTGGGAGGCGGAGGTTGCAGTGAGCCAAGATGGCACCACTGCACTCCAGCCTGGGCGAAAGAGCAAGACTCTGTCTTGGGAAAAAAAAAAAAAAAAGTGTGTGTTTATATGGTGGGGAAGGTTGCATATAGAAAGGTGACCAAGAGGAATGAATGTCTTAAGCGAATGGCTGTTTCCTTATCTGCTTTCTCCCCTGCTGGGAGGAGAGACCTGGGTCCCTAGAGGTGTCAGTTACCTCCAGAGCTGAGCACCGCAGGGATACAGAGGAACCAGGGATGTTACCTATCACTGATGATTCAGAGAGACGATTCAGGGTGTAGTTACCTGAAAGAATGAATTGCCATGCCAGACATCTTGGTTCTTATGACAGAGGCAAAGGTTGCCTCCAGGATTGTCCAAATTGAGACAAGTTCTGGGAACCTCATGAAGAGGACCTTGCAGTGGAACATGGGGAGATTCTCTTCTTCATTGGCTCACAGTGGATTTAGGAAAGCTAAGAACTGGATGATTCCTCAACCTCTTGATTTATTTAATTCTTTTCTGGTTTTTCTTGGCTCTACTCCAGGGGAATACGGAGAGAACGGTCTGGCAATACCACTTTCGGACCTGGCCGGACCACGGAGTGCCCAGCGACCCTGGGGGTGTGCTGGACTTCCTGGAGGAGGTGCACCATAAGCAGGAGAGCATCATGGATGCAGGGCCAGTCGTGGTGCACTGCAGGTGACAGCCCCTGCTGCCCCTCTATGCCACAGCCTGTCCCTGTCTCCTAGCACCAACGGCTTGCTTTTACCTACCCACCCCCACCAGCTCTTTAACTGAAGGAAGAATTTAATATCTGTTTGAGGCATAGAGCACCTGCATTGAGGGATATTTAGATCCCAAGGTGTATTTCTTCTAGATTCTACAGCACTGCCATTGGCTGTGGGCATTGCAACATGCTCAGTTAAAACTGCAAGGACTAAGTCAGCATTCTCTCTGAGACCACTAGAAGTTGTGCATTAAACAACTTCATCCTGGCTCTGCAGATTCTCCTCATTCTTTGTGATGTTTGCTCTGTAGGTGTTGACTGCTGTGTAGATATTGAGGTGGTGGGGGGTGTGGTGGACATAGACCTGATTCTTGACGATCCCTTAAGTCATTTTTTTTTTTTTTTTTTGAGACGGAGTTTCGCTCTTGTTACCCAGGCTGGAGTGCAATGGCGCAATCTCGGCTCACCGCAACCTCCGCCTCCTGGGTTCAGGCAATTCTCCTTGCCTCAGCCTCCTGAGTAGCTGGGATTACAGGCACACGCCACCATGCCCAGCTAATTTTTTGTATCTTTAGTAGAGACAGGGTTTCACCATGTTGACCAGGATGGTCTCAATATCTTGACCTCGTGATTCACCCGCCTCGGCCTCCCAAAGTGCTGGGATTACAGGCTTGAGCCACCGCGCCCGGCCAAGTCATTTTTTTCTAATATGTTAATTTAGGATTTATCTCTTTGTGATTCTGTTCTCTTTGTGTGTGTGTATTTTGTTGTTTGTTTTGTTTTTTTTTGTGTGTGTGTCTGTGAGATAGAGTCTTGCTCTGTCGCCCAGGTTAGAGTACAGTGGTGCCATCTTGGCTCACTGCAGCCTCCGCCTCCTGGGTTCAGGCTGTTCTCCTGCCTCAGCCTCCAGGTAGCTGGGATTACAGGTGCCTGCCACCTCGCCTGGCTAATTTTTGTATTTTAGTAGAGACGAGGTTTTGCCGTGTTGGCCAGGCTGGTCTCGAATGCTTGACCTCAGGTGATCCGCCCACTTCTGGCTCCCAAAGTGCTGGGATTACAGGCGTGAGCTACCACGCCCAGTGATTCTGTTCTCTTCTACCATAAATATTTTTCTCCCGTAGCACTATACTTGTTTGCTTCACAAGATTCCAGCTGCTTTCCACCAAGGCCTTTGATGGAAGCTGTGCTCCTCTGTAATAAGTCTGTAGGCTGCTATTTTTCCAGTTTGGGCTTCATGATTACATCGGGAAACATTGGGTTTCCTAAATCTCATTCATTTCTTGGACAAGTAGATATATGTGAAACTTTTTATTTGTCCAGTTGTTAAAAAGGCTACCATTTATTGAGCCAGTCTCTGAGCCAGTGTTTTTTTGTTTTTAATTTTTAAATTATTTCTTCTCTTTTAATAACTTTATTTATTTTTTGAGAAGAGTCTTGCTTTGTGACCCAGTCTGGAGTGCAGTGGCACGATCTCAGCTCACTGCAACCTCTGCCTCCTGGGTTCAAGCAATTCTCATTCTCAGCCTCCCAAGTAGCTGAGATTACAGGTGCACGACAACATGCCTGGGTAATTTTTTATATTTAGTAGAAATGAAGTTTTGCCATGTTGGCCAGGCTAGTCTCAAACTCCTGGCCTCAAGTGATCCTCCTGCCTTGGCCTCACAGAGTGCTGGGATTTCAGGCGTGATCTATTGCGCTGGGCCCTCTTTCAATAACTTTTATGTGTTTTTTTTGTATACGATTGCTGTTTGATTCAGTACACTCACCACTCTGTATGGTATGTGCTGTTGTCCCCATTTCACAGATGAGGAAACCGAGGGTCAGAGAGGTTAAGGGACTTGCCTCAGGCATGTTGTACTGGAGAAGTTAAACTCCAAGAGTAGGTTTGGGCTGACTCCAAAGCCTTATGCTTTTTGCCAACATGTTTTCAGACATAAATAGACAATTTTATAAATAGCTCCCAAGAATAGACATTGTTTCTGTTAATATTAATGGCTTGGTTTTGAGTCTGAAACCCCCATGAATGATTCCGTTGTCCCTGTTTTTTGTCTTTCTGCCTGCAGTGCTGGAATTGGCCGGACAGGGACGTTCATTGTGATTGATATTCTTATTGACATCATCAGAGAGAAAGGTGGGTCATCTGGAGGGCAAGAAGCAACAGTTTCTGTTTTTAGTTTATGGAAGGAAAGAGCTCATGAAAACAGCTTAGGGAAGGGATGTTAAATGGGAAAAATTTTTCACAAAAATCTGGGCTGAAGACTTCAGGATGTCTGCCCAAGAACAGAAGTGACACTCTTTGAGCTTTTGGCATAAAATGAAGTCTAGGAGCTGCGGAACCCACTGCCATGGCCTTTTGCATACACAGTGGTGGTCTCTATGCAGACACCTGACTTGTTTACAGTATGGGGTGATGTGTTGGAAAGTTAGGAAATCCTGACCTCTGCCACCTTATTATTTATATAGTCTTCTGGGATCATTGATATTGGTCAGAAGTTCAATGCTGTCGCCATTGCAACATGTTCAGTTAAAACAACAAAGACTAAATCAGTGTTCCCTCTGAGTCTACTAAAAGTTATGCATTAAACAAATTCATCCTGGCTCTGCAGTTTCTCTTTATTCTTCATGATGTTTCCTTCGTAGGTGTTGACTGTGACATTGATGTTCCCAAAACCATCCAGATGGTGCGATCTCAGAGGTCAGGGATGGTCCAGACAGAAGCACAGTACCGATTTATCTATATGGCGGTCCAGCATTATATTGAAACACTACAGCGCAGGATTGAAGAAGAGCAGGTACCAGCCTAAGGGCTGGCATGTGGACTGTCATTCTCTTTCTAGGCCTCTTGGATATGCTTTCCTTTTGAGCAGGAGGACAGGCTGTGATAGTCAACTGTTTGTTTTGGGAATGGGAAACAAACTCCCAACTAAGAGGGCCTCTAGAAACTTAATTATTTCCTACTTCTCATCTCTGATTTTTCATTCCAGAGGAGCTTAGGGAAGGGCACCATTCTATCAGCCTGGCCTGCCAGATTGAAGAACTGCATGCAGAAAAGTTGTGATGTTCTCAGGCTCATGTGGCAAACATAGAACTCAAAGGCTTGAAGTTTCTAGCTTGTTCCAGCTTTGATCCATGCCGTGTTTATCCTGATTCCATCACTTTAAATGAATGCCTCACTCTTAATAGCGCATGGCAGTTTGAACCACTAATTTGGTCGAGTTGGAAACAGTGAAATTTCAATTTTAATAAGCTGTGCATAATGAAGAGGAATGTGGAATTGGAGCTTTTCCATCTGAAGCTATTCATAACAGGCACAAAGCCGAGTTAATTAGGAATATGCTGAGATGAAGGAAATGAGGAGAACTGCTCTTTTGGAGGCTGTGCTTATCTCTCCCACCCCTCAACCCCATTGCCATGCTGCAGATGGGGTAGTGTCTAAACATCAGTGACGATTGCCTGCATTACTCTGCTTGTTGCCTTCCAGAGAACTCAGCTTTTCTAAATGGGAGCTGAGCTCTTTTCAGAATGGGACCTGCCACCAATATTTGAAAGATTTCTAGTCTAGCAGAATAGCAGCCACATTATCAAAGTTTGGTTGGCCAAAGTAAGGGGTACCTGCTAATTAGTTTAGTAGGTTTTCAGTCCAAGAAGACATATGGGATTGTTTTAGTGTACAGTAGACATCTTCAGAAACAGTGTATGTATAGAAATGTAAAATAATTACATGACAAATAACAAGCTACCAATTTTGAACTTTCAGTGTTTTAAATTTGAATTTGTATTAAGGGGTATGAAATATTTAGATGGTTACTTTAAGTTCTTTTATATGTGTCTTCCATTATACTTAATTTGGCCCAGGAATAGTTAGGCAAAAAGTTGCCCAAAGAGAAAGGTTTCCTAATAAATACAAAGAGAATGTAGCATAATTGCTCCAAGTTGGAGCATTTTCAGAAATGCCTTTTTTTTTTTGTGAGAGAGGTCTCTCTTTGTTGCCCAGGCTGGAGTGCAGTGGCACAATCATGGCTCACTGCAGCCTCAGTCTCCTGGGCTTAAGCGATCCTCCCACCTCAGCCTCCCAAGTAGCTGGGACTGCAGGCATGCGCCACCACACCCAACTAATTTTCATATTTTTTTGTAGTGTCAGGGTTTTACCATGTTGTCCAGGCTGGTCTCGATCGCCTAGGCTCAAGCAATGCTCCTGCCTCAGCCTCTCTGAATAGTTAATTAGGACTACAAGTTTGTGGCACCATTCCCGGCTAGTTTTTAATCTTTATTTTGTAGAGATGAGGGGTCACTACGTTACCCAGGCTAGTCTTGAACTCCTGGGCTCAAACAACTCTCACACCTTGGGTTCCCAAAGTGCTGGGATTATAGGTGTGAGCCACTGAGCCCAGTGACCTCTGGGTTTTTAAAAATGTGTAGGCTTTGATTATTTATTTTTTAAAATAAAATCCTGCAATATATAGTTTTCTGCATTGTGTGGTTTGAATCAATCTGGGAACTGGCTGCCTGGCTGATTGTGGTAAAGTAAGAAGTACTTAATTTAGTAGGAGGTTTAAATGGCAAACATACATTAAACCCACCTGATTTATAAATGAAGCCAAAGAACAAAGCTCATTCAGGATAATTGGTTCTAAAATACAGTCATTTCTAAAATTATGAAGTGTTCAGGACCCTTGGGAGTGAAAAAGTTTGCTTAAGAGGGATCAGTGTAAAAAAGGAATGATGGGTAAAGAGCCATGGGGAAGGAAGAGAAGCAACAGCACAAGGAGGGAAGAATATAAAATCAGATGTGAGAATCCAGGGGAAAGTACAAACGAAGCGAGATTGAGAAGGTTCTCAAGTTTTATAAACAGTCTCTTGCTCTGCCATTTCCTTGGAGGTAGACTTTTTTGCTAACTTCCATACAGTAGTGAAAAAAACCCTCAAATTTGCAAAAGCAGTCTGTGGAATTTTCTTTACCCAGCTTTTCTGACTGTTAACATTTTAGCACCCTTAACTTTATCATTCATTTATTCTCTCTGTTTAAAATTTTTAAAAAACATAAATTTTAAAAAGTGAAATGTTTGTTGGTTACAAACATTGATACCTCTTTGTCTCTAAATATCATTTCATTTTTAAAAGTAAATAATCTAAGCCTACACATCCTAAAATATGTATATTTTCTAAAAATAAGGGCATCCTTTTATATAACCAGTGTTACAATTATTTGATACAATGATCAATGATCAGGAAACTAACATTAATATAATATTATTATCTATCTAACTTACAGACCATATTCAAATTTTGCCAGTTTGTCCTCCTAATATCTTTCATGGGTCCAGGGTCACACAGTGAATTTAGTTATAATGCTTCTTTTTTCTTTTTTTTGAGACAGGGTCTCAGTGTGTTGCCCAGGCTGGAGTGCAGTGGTGCGATTTTGGCTCACAGCAGTCTTGACCTCTTTGGGCTCAAGAGGATCCTCCCACCTCAGCCTCTCGAGTAGCTGGGACCACAGGCGTGCACCACCATGCCTGGTTAATTTTTGTGTTTTCCATAGAGATGGAGTTTCCCCGTGTTGCCCCAGCTGGCCTTGAACTCCTGGGCTCAAGTGACCCTCCCACCTTGGCCTCCCAAAGTGCTGTGATTATAGGTGTGAGCCACCACACTCGGCCAGTTATGAGTATGTTTAGTCTCCTTAATCTGGAACAGTTTTTCAGTCATTCTTTATTTTTCGTGACTGGATGTTTTTGAAGAGTTTAGTCCAGCTGTTTAGTAGAATGCTTCTCAGTTTGGATTTGTCCAGTGTTTTCTCTTGACTATATTCCAGTCTTGCATTTTTGGCCAGACTTTCACAGAACTGTTGTTGTAGTCTTCTTAGGACACCACATTAGGTGCACACTGTTGATCGAATTCATTACTGCTGGTGTTGACTTTGATCACTTGAATAATGTGGTGTCTGTCAAATTTGTCTACCATGAAGTTACTGTTTTTCCCGTTTAAGTTAATCTCTTGTCCATAAAGTTTATTCTCTCTGTTTAAAATTTTAAAAAGTGAAACGTTTGTTGGTTACAAACATTTATATCCCTTTGTCTCTAAATCAAAATTAAATATTTTTCCCTTTTAAGTTAATATCTTGTAGGTAGATACTGGAGACTGTGTAAATTATCTATTTCTCATAATACTTTTGCCTACTAATTTTATATTCATTGATTAAATTCTTGACTAAAAAAAAAATTATTACTGTAGTGTTTGCCAAATGGCAATTTTCTATTTCCATCATTGCCTTTCCCCTAGCTTTTAAAAGTGTAAGTGACAAAGAAAAATTATGTATAAAGTGTACCACATGCTATTTTGATATATGTATACTTTGTGAAATGATTATCACAATTGAGTTTAATAATGCATCCAACATCTCAGTTACTTTTTTTTTTTTTTGAGATGGAGTCTTGCTCTGACACCCAGGTTGGAGTGCAGTGGCACGATCTCAGCTCACTACAACCTCCACCTCCCAGGTTCAAGAGATTCTCCTGCCTCAGTCTCCCCAGTAGCTGGGATTATAAGTGCCCACCACCACGCCTGGCTGATATTTGTATTTTTATTAGAGATGAGGTTTCACCATATTTGCCTTGAACTCCTGACCTCAAATAATCCGCCCTCCTCGGCTTTCCAAAGTGCTGGAATTACGTGTGTAAGCCATCGAACCTGGCAACTTTAGTAAATTTTAAATGTATATTACATTTTTTTTTTTTGAAGTGGAGTCTCACTTTGTCACCCAGGCTGGAATGCAGTGGCACGATCTTGGCTCACTGCAACCTCTTCCTCCTGGGTTCAGGTGATTCTCCCACCTCAGCCTCCCCAGTAGCTGGGACTAGAGGCATGCACCACCATGCCCAGCTAATTGCTGTATTTTTAGTAGAGCTGGGTTTTCACCATGTTAGCCAGGCTGGTCTCAAACTCCTGACCTCAGGTGATCTGCCTGCCTTGGCCTCCCAAAGTGCTGGGATTACAGGCATGAACCACCATGCCCAGCCACATTACATTATTATTATTATTCATTTATTTTTTTCTGAGACAGTTTGGCTCTTACACTCAGGCCAGAGTGCAATGGCGTGATCTTGGCTCACTGCAACCTCCGCCTGCCAGGCTCAAGGGATTCTCCTGCCTCAACCTCCTGAGTAGCTGGGATTACAGGTGCCCGCCACCACACCCAGATACTTGTTGTATTTATTTATTTTTTATTATTTTTAATTTTTTAAATATATATATATATTTTTCTAAGATGAGGTTTCACCATGTTGGTCAGGCTGATCTTGAACTCCCGACCTTAGGTGGTCCACCCACCTTGGCCTCCAAAGTGCTTGGATTACAGGCGTGAGCCACCACGCCCAGCCACTTGTATTTTTAGTAGAGGCAGGATTTTGCCATTTTGACCAGGCTGGTCTCAATCTCTTGACCTCAGGTGATCCACCCACCTTGGCCTTCCAAAGTGCTAGGATTACAGCATTACATTATTATTAACTATAATCACCATGCTATACATTAGATCTCCAAAATGTATTGATCTTATATGACTTCAAGTTTGTACCTTTTCACTAACATCTCCCTGTCTCCCCACCCCCAACTCCTGGTAATCACTGCTTTAATTTCAGTGTTTATGAGTTTGACTGGTTTAGATTCTACATATAAATGAGATCAGGCAGTGATGCTAAGATCACTTAGCATAATGTCACCTATGTTGTTGCAAATGATAGGATTTTCTTCTTTTAAAAAATAATATTCATGCTGGGCACAGTTGCTCATGCCTGTAATCCCAGCACTTTGGGAGGCCGAGGAGGGTGGATCACTTGAGGTCAGGAGTTTGAGACCGGCCTGGCCAACATGGTGAAACCCCATCTCTACTAAATATATACACAATTAGCCAGGTATGGTGGCGCATGCCTGTGATCCCAGCTACTTGGGAGGCTGAGGCAGGAGGATCACTTGAACCCAGGAGACAGAGGCTGCAGTGAGTTGAGATCGTGCCACTGCACTCCAGTCTGGATGTTGATGTTGTCCCACTTGTTTATTTTTACTTTTGTTTCCTGTGCTTTTTGTATCAAATCCAAACAACCATTGCCATGGCCATTGTCATGATGCTCTTTCCCCATATGCTTTCTTGTAGAACTTTTTAGGTTCATCATTCCCTTTTCAATTTTTAGTTGGAAGCCTGTTATAAGGAAGGGCTTTCCTTTCTCCCCCCAGTTATTTTTTCATGTATATCAGAATGGGTACCTTACTGTTATTTTTGTGTTGTTGCTTAAATGGACTTGAATTTGGCTAGTGGGAACCTTTTCAGATTGGGTACTCTGTCCTTTTGATCTGTTTCCATTTTCAAGCACTTCTTTAGACTTTAGAAGATGGTCTAGGGTCATCTTCTCCTTTCCCAGCCATTTTTCAAAGGAACCTGATTTTTTTTTTAGTGAAGAGTAGTATTTTGAAACCAAGAGCTGGGCATTGGGTATGCTTATTTCTTCTGGCACAGTATTCTTTGAATTGCTAAATTAGCTAATCAGTTACGGCTCTATTTGAGTTCTGTCTCTCTAAAACCTCACATATATGTACAGATGATCCCTGACTTACGATGATTTGGCTTATGATTTTTGACTTTATGATGGTTTGAGAGCAATACAGTCATTCTGTTTTTCACTTTTCATTCAATACTTTATTTTAAAATAGGTATTGTGAGATGATATTGCCCACCTATAGGCTAATGTAAATGTTCTGAGCACGTTTAAAGTAGACTAGGCTAAGCTGTGGAGTTTGGTAGGTTAGATACATTAAATGCATTTTGAATACTGATATTTTCAACTTATGATGAGTTTATTGGGATCTATCTTCATAAAGTGGAGGAACATTATAAATATCTCTGTATAGTAGAGTGAGTTCCTTATACCCTTCAACTAGTTTCCACTAAAGTTAACATTTTACTTAACCGTGATACATTTATCAAAACTAAAATATTAACATCAAAACATTGCGATTAACTAAACTCTAGAGTTTAATTGGATTTTGCCAGTTTTCCAATGAATATCCTTATTCTGTTCTAGGATCCAATTCATGATCACACACGGAGTTTGGTCACTTGTCTCCGTTGTCTTCAATATGTGACAGTTTCTTAGGCTTTCCTTGTTTTTCATGACCTTGGCAATTTTTAAGAGTACTGATCAGGTATCCTGTAGAATATCCCTCAATTTGTGTTTAGTCTTATGTTTTCTCATGATTAGAGTTGAGTAATGGATTTTTGGGAAGAATACCACAGAGGTGTATTGTTAAGTGTTCTCATCACTTGGAGGTAAATGTAATCAACATGGCCTGGTGATGCTAAACTTGTCACTTGGTTTACATAGTATCTGCTGGATTTCTCTCACTATATAATCACAGATCCTCCTTAACTTATGATGGGGTTACAGCCTGATAAGCCCATCATAAATTGAAAATATTGTAAGTCAAAAATGCATTTAATGCACCTAACCTACTAAACATCACAGCTTATCCTAACCTGCCCTAAATGGACTCAGGACACTTATATTAGCCTACAGCTGGGCAAAATCATCTAATGCAAAGCTGTTTTATAATACAGTGTTGCATATCTCACATAATGTGTTGAGTATTATACTCAGAATGAAAAACAGAATGGTTGTATTGCTTTTGCACCATTGTAAAGTCAGAAAACTATAAAGCAAACCATCATGAAGTTGGGGACTGCCCATACTTTTCCCCCCTTTCCCTGTTCTATTCTTTGGAAGTGAGTCATTTAGTTCAGACCATATCCAAGAGGAGGGAAGTAAAGCTCCATCAACTGGAGCTTAATTGAAACTGGAATGGCTAGTTTCTACATAAATTAGAGTCCTTTTGTAAGAAAGATTTGTTCATAGTTCTATACTATGTTCTCTCCATTTATTTATTCCATTTATATTGATACAGACACATGTACATTTACTTTATACTTTGGGCTGTAATCTATTTTTCTTGCTCAAATTGTTACAGCTTTGGCCATTGGGAGCTTCTTCAGATTGGCTCCTGTGTCCTTTGACATGTCCCCATCCTCTTGTTTCTGAGTACTTCTCTACTTTGGCATTACAAAAGATGTTCCAGGCTCATCTTATAGTTTTCCCTGCTACAGCACTAGAATCATCCATTTTTCTGGTTCCTTTTATTGGATACTGGGATTTGGAAACCAATCTGGATGCTGGATATGCTCATTGCTACTGGGAATCACTGCTTCTAGGCCCTGTCAGCAGATAGAGCTAGAAAATATATGGCTGTATATGAATACATGGATTGACATATATCTATAATTGTTTTTTGTATCTGGCCATCTGTATACATGTTAAGCTAAACATGAGTTCATACTGACGTCTCGGACTCTAATCCATTGCTGCAGGGCTCATTCTTGCCTTCCTCTTGCTTATTTCCGACTTCCTTCTCTAACAGGGAGAAACCCCAGTCTCATTATTTCCAACCTATCTACTCATTTGTTCAACTCTAGTATAGGATAAAGTGGTTTCAGAATTGCTAACCTATACCCCTGTGAGAATCGTATTTGCCAACTAGGCATTTCTTCTTTGAAGGAAATACGTACCCCACAGGGAGTGTCTCTACACTTCAGCATACACAGATCTGAACAGTGTTCTCTCTGAGTGAATCACATTGCAGGACAGAAATTACTTTTAAAAATTCCATAATGGGCCCATTGCGGTGGCTCAGGCCTATAATCCCAGCACTTTGGGAGGCTGAGGTGAGTGGATTACCTGAGGTCAGGAATTTGAGACCAGCCTGGCCAACATGGTGAAACCCTGTCTCTACTGAAAATACAAAATTAGCTGGGTGTGGTGGTGCATGCCTGTAATCCCAGCTGCCTGGGAGGCTGAGGCAGGAAAATTGCTTGAACCCAGGAGATGGAGGTTGTGGTGAGCTGAGATCGCATCACCGCACTCAAGCCTGGGTGACAGAGGGAGATCTGTCTCAAAAAAAAAAAAAAAAAAAATTCCATAATGACAGCAGAGCTGGAATAGAAATGGGATCTCACAGGCTAGATTTAAGTTGTTGCAACTTTAAGCGAAGCAAGCTTTAAACTGGCCTTGTGTGGTACTTACCATTCAGCTGCTCATATTTTATTGAATACTTCCTTTTTGTTTAGTGTCAGTCCTTTGGGAAATATTCGAGTGCCTTTTCTGTCCTAGACATTGATTAGATGCTGAGGTTGTAACAGTGAAGAAGATAGCCATGGCTTTTGCCTCATGGAACCGAAGTTTTACCAGATGTAAAATTTGAGTTGACATGAGACCATGCCCCCATGTGCCCTATCTGTTTCCCTAGACTTGTGTTTCTTCACATAGCTCCCTTCATCTCCTTGATCCAGTGAAAAGGTTTTTTCATACTTGTTCATTCATTCCTGCATTAATTAAAGTAGGCTATACTATGTGCCAGACACTGGGAATATATGTAGTCCTGTTCCTGAAATGGAAATAAATCCAGTATGGCTGGAGGAGGAGGAGTTGGGGGGCAATGTGGAGTGTGATAGGGGGATTGGAAAAGTAAGCTGAGACCAGATTTTTTTAGGTTGGAGGGAGAGATGGGGCTTGTAGGCCATATTATGGATTTCAGACTTTATTTGGAGGGAAATGGAAGTCATTGAGGATTCTGAAGCAGGGAAGTGACATCAAAAGATCCTTATATTAGGCTGAGTGGTGGATCATGCTTGTAATTCCAGCACTTTGGGAGGCTGAAGTGGGTGGATTGCCTAAGGCCAAGAGTTAGAGACTAGCCTGGGCAACATGGTGAAACCCTGTTGCCAAAAATACAAAAATTACCTGGGCTTGGTGGCTTGTGCCTGTAGTCCCCACTACTTGGGAGGTTGAGGCATGAGAATCACTTGAACCTGGGGGGCAGAGATTGCAGTGAGTCGAGATCACACTACTGCCTGGACGACAGAGTGAGACTTTGGCTCCAAAAAAAAAAAAAAAAGATCCTCTTTTTTGAAAGAGGACCCTGGCTTGAGGGTGAAGAATGGGTGGGCACCAAGCTTGAGCAGCTGCAGGGGCCAGTGTGGAGCTGCTGCAGTGGTGTACGTGAGAACCCATCATAGTTTGGTCAGGGTGGTAGGTGGGACTGACAGTGAGCATGGAGCAAAGTAGAACCAGCAAGATTTCGTGATTGGATGGTGGAAGGAATCATGGTGTTTGTAGTGTTCAAATGTGAACCTGGAGCGCAGTGGACAAGTAAGTAGTCCAGGCTGCTCTGTAACCAAGGCAAGGGTTTTCATTTTACCCTCTCTTCCTGCTCTTGGCCTTTGGATTTTTTTGTAATTTAAGGTTTATCAATGTAATTAGAGGTACTTCACATGGAAAAGATACTTAATACCAGATGATTCTAGAGTCTTGTGATTGATCCCTTCTCTCAATCTTGGCTGTGTGTCAGTTGGCAAGGCCATAAAATTTATTATAAACATTGTAGAAGCTTGGTTACTGTGCTGTGACATTGACTTTGGGTCAGGATAGATCAATTTCAGATTATTTTCTAGGCTTCAGAAACACATTACCTTCTACTCCACAAAAACAAATAAAAATAAAACAATCCCTGAGAATTTCTCTTGATCTGTAACAGCCTGAGTTGTCACAGTACTGAGACAAGCTTATCTGATTTCTGAGTCAGTTTTACTTCTTGGTCTTCCTATGTAAGCTAAAAAGTTCCAACATTTTAATAGTTTTCCTTGGATTCCTTTGATTCATTGAAGTAATTCCTGTTCCATTTGTACTAATTATTCCACACTAGAAAATTCTGTGTTGATCACTTTATATATTAATAGAAATATTGATTTTTATTTTCAAGGAAGTATTGAGTAGGGAAGGGGAAATGGGGATTTGCTGTGCAGTGGGTATAGAGTTTCAGTAATGCAAGACAAAACACTTCAGAGATCTATACAGCAGTGGGTGTATAGTTAACAATACTGCACATCTAACAGTTTGTTAAGAAGGTAGATTTCATGTCATATGTTTTTAAAAATTACTTTTTTAAAAAAAGTATCAGGTAAAAAAGCAATTTTATTCTTTAGTTTGTATTTATTATATATATAATTTTTTTTTAAACCTCAGAATAAGTTTTATTTTATAATTACTTTTTGAGATGTAGTTTCACCATGTCACCCAGGCCGGAATGCAGTGGTACGATCATGGCTTACTGCAACCTCAACCTCCCAGGTTCAAGTGATACTCCTGCTTCAGCATCCTGGGTAGCTGGGACTACAAGTGTGTGCCACCACACTTGGCTATTATTTGTATTTTTAGTAGAGACAGGGTGTCACCACGTTGGCCTGTCTGGTCTTGAACTCCTGACCTCAAGTGTTCACCTGCCATGGTGTCCCAAAGTGCTGGGATTACAAGTATGAGGCACAGTGCCTGGCAGGATAAGTTTTAAAATAATGTTTCCTGCTGGCTGGGCATGGTGGCTCATGCCTGTAAACCCATTACTTTGGGAGGCTAAGGCAGAAGGATCACTCGAGGCCAAGAGTTTGAGACCAGCCTACGCAACATAGTGAGACCTCCTCTCTATAAAAAATAAAAAAAAATTTGCTGAGTGTGGCGTGTTCCTGTAGTAACAGCTACTCAGGAGGCTGAGGGGGGAGGATTGCTTTAGCCCAGGAATTTGAGGCTGCAGTGAGCTGTGATTGCACCACTGTGATCTAGCCTGGGTGACAGAGTGAGACCCTGTCTCTTAAAAAAAAAAAGAAAAAACAAAAAAGACTGGGTGTGGTGACTCATGCCTGTAATCCCAGCACTTTGGGAGGCCAAGGTGGAGTGGATCACAAGGTCAAGAGATCGAGACCATCCTGGCCAACATGGTAAAACGCTGTCTCTACTAAAAATACAAAAATTAGCTGGACGTGTTGGTACTTGCCTGTAGTCCCAGCTACGGGGGAGGCTGAGGTAGGAAAATAACTTGAACCCAGGAGGTGGAGGTTGCAGTGAGCCGAGATCGCGCCACTGCACTCCAGCCTGCCCGACAGAGCGAGATTCCAGCTCAAAAAAAAAACACAAAAAAAACAATAGGGCTGGGCATGGTGGCTCATGCCTGTAATCCCAGCACTTTGGGAGGCCAAGGTGAGCGGATCAGTTGAGGCCAGGAGTTTGAGACCAGCCTGGCTAACATGATGAAACCCCGCCTCTACTAAAAATACAAAAATTAGCTGGGTGTCATGGTGCACACCTGTAATCTCAGCTACTTAGGAGGCTGAGGCAGAGAATCGCTTGAACCTGGGAGGTGGAGGCTGCAGTGAGCTGAGATCACACCACTGCACTCCAGTGTGAGCAACAGAGCGAGACTCCATCTCAAAAACAAAAACAAAAAAACAAAAGTTCTTGCCAGTTCTTTCATTTAATGTTTAATTTTGAATTGTATCTTTCTAAGGATTGAATCTTACATAAGCAAAAAGTTATTATTATATTTTATTATCTTGAGTTTCAAGCAAAAATTTTTCAGTGCTAAAAATTTAGGACTGTTACTCAGAAGCGGTTATATAAGACCTTTTGTTTTAAGAAAATGGCTGTTCAAAAATTAAAATAGTATGTAAACTAAAGAAAACATTTTTGATTTGGATTTCTCTTTTGCAGTTTCTTCCCTACACTACAAGTTCTTACTGACTGCTTTATCAGTTAATAGATTGGTTTGGCTGCTTTCACAGAGGCAAATAGTTAAAAAATTATTTTTTATTTTTATTTTTTGAGACAGTCTCACTCTGTCACCCAGGCTGGAGTGCAGTGGTCCGATCTTGGCTCACTGCAGCCTCTGCCTCCCAAGTTCAAGTGATTCTCATGCCTCAGCCTCCTGAGTAGCTGGAATTATAGGCCTGGGCCACCATGCCCAGCTAATTTTTTCTTTTTCTTTTTTTATTTTTCTTTGGTTTATTCACTTGGCATTCAGCCCAGCTAATTTTTGTATTTTTAGTAGAGACAGGGTTTTGCCATGTTGGAGTTTGAGACCAGCCTGGTCTCGAACTCCTGACCTCAAGTGATCCACCTGCTTTGGCCTCTCAAAATGCTGGGATTACAGGCATGAGCCACCGTGCTTGGCCCTGTTTTTTATTTTTTTAGAGATGGGTCTTGTTCTTTTGCGCAGGCTGGAGTGCAGTGGTGTATAGCTCACTGCAGCCTTGAAATCCTGGGCTCAAGCAATCCTCCTGCATCAGCCTCTCCAGTAGCTGGGATTACAGGCCTGCACCACCAGGCCTGGGTTGTACGTTAGTATTTGATATGGCTACCCTAAGGGCAATTTATAGTGAAGTCAGCATTAAATAATGATGCTCATCTGATGGATTAGATTTTCAGAGCTGGCTGTTTCCAGGTGCCTATAGGAGCAGAAAAGGGCCACAAACTATCTAACTAGATGTCCTACTAAATATAGTTGACTCTATATCTGAGATGAGACTGCATTCCTGCTGGTTTTCTTTGCCTTTTTCCCCTGAGAGTATCGTCAGAACAAAATATAAAGTTTTAAAGGTGGATCGGGTGTGGTGGCTCATGCCTATAATTCTAGCACTTTGTGAGGCTGAGGCGGGTGGATCATCTGAGCTCAGGAGTTCGAGACCAGCTTGGCTAACATGGTAAAACCCTATCCCTACTAAAATACGAAAAGTTAGCTGGGCGTGGTGGTGGGCACCTATAATCCCAGCTACTTGGGAGATTGAGGCATGAGAATTGCTTGAACCCGGGAGGCAGATGTTGCAGTGAGCCAAGATTTTCCACTGCACACTAGCCTGAAAAACAGAGCAAGACTCTGTCTCCAAAAAATAAAACAGTGCCAGGGTCTTTTCCAGGGGTGAGGGGAGATACAATGAAGTGTGTTATTATTTCTAATAAGAGTGCCACCATCTTCCATTCTTTTCATTTGTTTTTATTTTTGAGACGGAATCTCAGTCTGTCGCCCAGGCTGCAGTGCAGTGGCACTATCTCGGCTCACTGCAACCTCTGCCTCCTGAGTAGCTGGGACTACAGGTGCATACCACCATGCCCAGCTAATTTTCGTATTTTTGGTGGAGATGGGCTTTCACCATATTGGCCAGGATGGTTTCGATTTCTTGACCTTGTGATCCGCCTGCCTTGGCCTCCCAAAGTGCTGGGGTTACAGGCATGAGCCACTGCGCCCGGCTGAACCATGTTTCATTCTTGTGTGCCATTTCTAGTTGGGGAGAATTTATTTTCAGAGTTCCTTTCCCAGCTGTTTACCTGAAAAATCGTGAAATGTGTTGTACATGAACTATGAAATGATTAGATGTTAATGTGGCAAAGAAAGTGTGAATTCTTTCTTAGCTCAGAAACAGGGACATTTGGTTCAGTACAGTAAGTTGTTAATGCATGCCTCTGTGCTTTTTAATTCTGTGGTTCAAAAGTACTTTTCACTCCTACTGTGTATTTACCTTGAGAAGGTGAATTCCCTAACAATTTAGTCAGTGTATCAGTATTCTCAACCCATCTGTCAATTTTTCTTTCTTTCTCTCTTTTTTCTTTTTTTGGGCAAAATACCTTTTTGCTTTTTTATCCCATTAAAATAGTCATTGTCCCTCACATGTGTGCTCTTCCAATTTTCAGAAAAGCAAGAGGAAAGGGCACGAATATACAAACATTAAGTATTCTCTAGCGGACCAGACGAGTGGAGATCAGAGCCCGCTCCCGCCTTGTACTCCAACGCCACCCTGTGCAGAGTAAGTAGTGCTGAAGGAAATTCTTTTTACCTGGTCTTTTAAAAAAGGCTTAGAAAACAAAAACAAAAAACAACAAAAAAACTCACAAGTTTGTAGCACATGCCTTTCACTGGTGCACTTTCCTATGGCCCCACTATTGGTGTGTCTGTGACTGGTGATATCTGTGGATTGTGTTAACGCTATCTCAACCACATTTTAATTTTCCTAAACTGATCAGGCACGTTGTCTCATGCCTGTAATCCCAGTGCTTTGGGAGGCCAAGGTGGGCGAATCACCTGAGGTCAGGAGTTTGAGACCAGCCTTGCCAACATGGTAAAACCCGGTCTCTACTAAAAATATAAAAATTAGCTGAGCGTGGTGGTGCACTCCTGTAATCCCAGCTACTCAAGAGGCTACAGCAGGAGGATCGCTTGAACCCAGGAAACAGATGTTGCAGTGAGCAGGGATTGCATCACTACACTCCAGCCTGAGCAGTAGAGTGAGACTCTGTCTAAAAAAAAAATTTCTAAACGGAAGGTTGATTGCTATGCTAGCTAGGATTATATGGGATTATAAGTATATCAAGTGGTAGTTCTCTGAGAAGAATCTAATTTTTTTTTTTGATGGGCTAGGGATTGTTACAAAGGAAGGATATATGTCTTAATGCTATGTTAAGGCTCTTTGCAAAATAAAAGTAAATAAATTGACCACTAATGTGTCAGCCCAGCCAAGATCTACTAATTTGCTACCAGTCAACAGAAATCTACTTTGGGTGTTTAGACCAGGAGTCAGCAAACTACAGCTCACAAGGCCAGATCTGGGCCATGGCCTGTTCCTGTATAGCCCGTGAGTGGTTTTAAAGGGCTGGAAAACAAAACAACACAAAACAAAGACCCAATAACAAAACCTGGAAGAATAATAAACAACAGAGCCCATGTATGGCACATAGAGCCTAAAATACTGACTCCCAGGTCCTTCCCAGAAAGACCTTCCTGACTCCTTGTTTAAAACACAATAGGAAAACATTTGTTAAATTGATTATATGAATAGCAATTGTAAGTTATTATTTTTCTATATATTTGAAAGTCACTTGCTAGTATAACATTTACCTTTTATTTTCCCCTAAGAATCTTCTATTTGCTTCTCATGTGGATTTTTAAACCCCTGCAGACTTTTATATTCTGTATAAATGTTTTAGGTGGCATATATGAGGGTTGTATTACCATTTGCTTTCTATTTAACATTGAAATGAAATTATACAGCAGAGGTATTTTCTCCTACAAGTTGCCAGTTCTTTTCTGCCTACTTTTTTTCTTTTCTTTCCTAGTGGACTGCCTGGGAAACTTGGTATTTTAAATTGCTCGCTGCAATAACCTGCAGTGGAACTGGAACGCCAGGGTTCTGAATCCTTGCCAGAAAGCTTTTCCTCGTGTTGGCATGACCAAGTCAGCTGTCATGATTCCCTCAGTACCAGTGGCATGCCTGTGACAGACAACCTGTCTGCCTTTCATTCTCATCATCCCCCTTGTAGGTTCAGATCCGGGATATCCTGGCTCTGGAACCCTTTGCAGGCTGGCACCCACAGCTGCTGGGTTTCTCACTCTCCTGGACTGCTCCCATGTCCCCTCTCTGCTCAGCAGAAAGGAGTCTGGGATTTTGATTCTTTGACCCTCCGTCCTAGGCCCTAAACCACCCATTGCCCTTCACATAACCTGAGCTGGTGCTGAATAGATCTCTCATCACTGCCTGCCTGCTCCTGTATTTCCCCTTTTTGGAGCTTTTGCCTGTTCAGATCTCTCTACTGGAAATTAATGGGATTTCTTTCTATGTGTACATTTTCAGCCTTTCTCCACAGCGTGATCCAAATGCCTTATCCTACAGGACTCGTTAAAGCAACCTGCTTTCTGCCAAACCCCAGGGAGCACCAGGACTACTGGAGGCTTTTATTTCACTTTTTTTTTCTTTTGAGACGGAGTCTCACTCTGTCACACAGCAGGCTGGAGTGCAGTGGCACAATCTTGGCTCACTGCAACTTCTGCCTCCCTGGTTCAAGTGATTCTTCTGCCTCAGCCTCCCAAGCAACTGGGACTACAGGCGCGTGCCTGGCTAATTTTTGTATTTTTAGTAGAGATGGGGTTTCACCATATTGGCCAGGCTAGTCTCAAACTCTTGACCTCGTGATCCACCCACCTCGGCCTCCCAAAGTGCTGAGATTACAATAGGCGTGAGCTGCACCTGGCCTTATTTCACTTCTACCTCTGTAATTATATTGCTGTATGGCTATGTCTTCTGTCCCTGGAGATGTCAGATCCTAGGCACAGCAACTATGTCTGTACCATATTTGGTGTCCAAAGAATGCAGTATGTGTTTTAGAAATATCATGTAAGCTTAAACAGCATGGTCTACATTTTTGTAAATGTCTCTTTTTCTTTTCTCTCCAGAATGAGAGAAGACAATGCTAGAGTCTATGAAAATGTGGGCCTGATGCAACAGCAGAAAAGTTTCAGATGAGCAAACGTTCCAAAACTTCAGCACAGAAATAGGTATTTAAATGCAAGCGCTCTATTGGTTAATTGTTTATATAATTGGCAGTATTTTAAAGCAGGCAGGCAACTTGGGAGTGTTTCAGCAAAGTGTATCGTAATTGAGTTTTACAAACCAGACTCCTTTTTCCTCTCCCTGTACTTCTTTTTCCAAGATTGTTTTAGTTTAGAGTTTATTAAACATTCAAATCAAATACAGAATTAATTTTGCACAAGGCAAGGCTAGCACTTATTCCACCAAAATGGCCGATACTAGTGATGGATTGCAGGTATCACTGATCCTGCAATTTTTATTAGAGTTGGTTAACCCAGCCTGTGCTGGGAGATGATGTGTAGGGATCAGGAAGCATTGGGACTCAGCCCTGGATGGCTGGGAGTCAGGAAGCTGAGTTCTCATTTCAGTCAGCCTGACTGGCTGTGTGGCATGGCTGCTAGACCATGTGGCCTCTGACTGGGTCACCTGCACATCCTTTCCAGCTCTGCTGCTGGAAATTCATCTCTCTCATGTCACCTCCGTGTCAGTTACCTTTTCTAAGTGTGACCCAAGTGTGTGATGTTTTAATGATAAATTAGAAACTTATCTGGGTGTAGTGGCTCACACCTGTTATCCCAGCACTTTGGGAGGCTGAGGTGGGTGAATCACCTGAGGTCAGGAGTTTGAGACCAGCCTGCCCAACTAAAATAGTAGAGACCAGCCTTTCTCTACTAAAAATACAAAATTAGCTGGCATGGTGGCACATACCTGTAAGCCTGTGATCCCAACTACTCAGGAGGCTGAGGCAGGAGAAGTGGAAGTTGCAGTAAGCTGAGCTTGTGCCATTGTACTCCAACCTGGGCCATAAGAGCAAAACTTTGTCTCGAAAGAAAGAAAGAAAGAAAAAGAAACTCATAGTGTCAATATTTCATGTCGAAATTCCCACTTCAATGGGTAGTGTAGTTTAAAGCTTTAAGTCTACCTTAAAATCACCTAATGCTTTGTTAAGCTTTTAGATGCATGTTCCTTAAAAATTCTGATTATTTCTTCTCCAGATGTGGACTTCACCCTCTCCCTAAAAAGATCAAGAACAAATGCAAGAAAGTTGATGTGAAGACAGTATTTGGAATTGAAAGGCTTGTATTGTGGTTGACTACCTTTTGATAAGCAAAATTTGAACATTTAAAGACCACTGTATTTTAACTCAACAATACCTGCTTCCTAACTCATTTCCTCAGATAAGAAGAAACATCTCTACAATGTAGACAACATTATATTTTATAGAATTTTGTTTTAAATTGAGGAAGCAGTTAAATTGTGCGCTATATTTTGCAGATTGTGGGGATTCAAATTCTAGTTAGAGGCTTTTTTTTCTTTTTATAACCTTAACTGGTTTAATTTTTTTTTCTCATTGTGGGTGATAAGAAGAAATAATTTGGGAAAATTAAGTAACAACATCCTAGAAAAGTGAGAACGATCTCATTTACCATCATGTATCCAGTAGTGGATAATTCATTTTGATGACTTACATTTTTGGCTAAATGAGAATTAAGCCAGTGCCTGAGACTGTCTACCTTTGCACTGGCATTAAAGAGTCATAGAAAAGGAATCATGGATATTTATGAATTAAGATAAGAGATGTGGCTTTTTTTTTTTCCAGCCTATGACCAATTACAGCTTTCAGCTGCTGACTGCGAAGGTTGTGGTGGGAAAACGTTTGCCATATTTTCTTTGCATTTGAGTAATTGTCTTGTACTTAGAAAAAAGGCATCTATGAATGACCAGTGTTTTTGGTTGTCAAATGTTGCTGACAAACTTACTCCAAAACTTCAGTGGCTTAAAACAACTCCACCCCGAACTGTTCTTCAGTCTGAGTTGGGCTCAGCTGGGCTGTTCCTCTGCCAGCCTAGAGGTGGCCACTTATATGGTCACCTCTAGTGGTCAGTGGAGAGACTGGGATGGCTGGGCTTCTCTCTCTTCCTGCAGTCCTGGGTCTCTTCTTTTCCATGTAGTCTCTTTCACTGGCTTAGCTGGCAGGGTAGCTAGACCTCTCACATGTAGCTCAGAGCTCCCAAGAGCTCGAAAGCAGAAGTGGCCAGGCCTTCTGAAGACTTAAGTCCAGAATTATCACAGTGTCCCTTCTGCTGTGCTCTATTGATGATAATGATGATGATTGTTTTCTAATCAGAAGAGAGCTGGAATATGCCCTTTACTTACTAAACAAGTCACAAGCCCAGCCCAGATTTAAGAAAAGGGTGAGAAGTAGAGGTGTAGTTAATTGGGGGGCCACTAGTCTAACAGACAGTCACAACCAGTGCCATGGAAAACCAAGGATATTAGCAAAAGTAGAAGTTGCTAGTGACCTTGGGAAGCCAAAGGTGCTTATAGTAGCTGGGACAAGCTGAAAGTCAGACTGAGAATTAATTCTCAGAGAGGGCCTTCAAGAAGCTTCCTGAACGATTTCTGCCAGCCCTGAGCTTATTTTTGGAGCCAGCACTTAGGGAAACTGATCCTGTGAGGATGGTTCTGTTTAGGGACACAGGGCTTTTGAGAGCAGCACCACCCCATTTGGGCATCCCCAGACTTGGAAAATGTGATACTTTGTTAATGCCACTGTTTTTTAGTCAGGCCACAGTGAGAAGGAACAGCCCTAACAGGCCTCCAGCCGGGTTGAATGAGCTCATTTTTGTTTTAGCCATCTGGTGAGATTTGCTAATGTTCCACCTTAACTTAAGTGCCTTCTCCAAAGACATCCCTCTTTGCCTCTTATGTTGAATCATCATTCAGTGCAGATATTTCAATGAAAATATCATTGGTTGACTTTTGTAACGGTAATAAAATGCTACTGCATCTTTGCCGTGAAGTTATGGTCTTCTTGGATTCTTTTGACTTTGGCTCCTGAAAGGAAGGCCTAGATCCAGCCCTGGTAGCTGTTCCTTTCTGAGGTCTCTTAGTCCCTTGAGACCCTGAGGTAGTTTGGCTTCCATTCTCACAGATAAAATGGACATTAGCCCCCCCACCCCTGCCCCCCCAGTATTCATTGAATTTTGAATTGCTTCAGAACACAGGTGTGGCCTGAAGTATTCCCTTATTAGGGAAATGTCATGACTACTGTCTTTTTGTCAAAATTGTAAAGAAAACAATTCCACTTCAGTATTTGCAGCAAGAAGCTTGAATCCTGTTCTTTTAATTGCATTGTTGCATTGACTCATTCTCCATTTTGCTTTGGTTTTGTCTTGACTTGACTGAGAGGAAAGTCTTTCGCCAGCACACAAGACTGTACAAATATATCTCCTGTATTAACATCTCTACCTGTTGCTTAAGATCAGTTGTTTTTATACGCAGAATGGAAATATCTGATCTTGGCTAGCTTTGTTTGTTACAAGATGCTAATTTCATTTAGATTTCCTTCCGTGAGGTCAGCAAACTATCATGTTCTTATGTAAACTTAGGACAAGGTCAGAGTTATCATCGTCCCTAGGTTGCTAAGGCTTGTCATGTGTTGGTAAAAGGTGATTGCAGGTTCTCAGATGAGGTTACTTTACGTGGGATGGGATCAGGCAGAGAGGCTGGGATGATGGAGAAAGCTCGAGGTACAGGTTTAAAAAAAACATAGTGGAAATGAAAGTTCCAAAGAGGTGGTTTTTGAGGAAGTCAGAGAGCCCAGGGCCAGAGCAGGCAGTAATGGGTGAATCAGGTTATTTGGAAGGTCAGTGTGACAGTTGCATGGATGTCATCTACTTCTAGGTTGTTGGAAGGTATTAAATATGCACAGTATTCCATAGCTCACTGAGGATTTTAAAATTGTAAGTATAGAATTTTATATTTTGGGGTAAAAGAATTATCTGGCACATGATACTGGGATTAAAACAAAGCCAAATCTCACAGTCTTAATAACTTTTTTTTTTAAAAAGAAAAAGGCGCTTCATGTCTAGTGTCGTGGCGCTTCTGAAACTTTTGGTCACCTCTCCCACTGAAATCAAGGTCTTTTCAAATGTGTCTAAATGGGATGAGAAAATATGGGTAGGACTTTCTCGGTGTGTGTGCATTCTTTAAAGAGCCCAGTTGTTTCGGGGAAACAGCCAAGAAAATGGTCAAGATTATTTTTAGAGGCTATTTTACTGGGGATTTTAAGAACTAATAACATCTTGAGTTATTTTTAGTTCAGGAGGATGTGGAAAGGTTTGCAATTGTGAAGTGTTTTGTTGTAGCTTAGAATCTGTAAGGGAAACTTAGACTGAGACATAACTATAAACCCAGTGCAGTTTTTGTTATCTGTATGTTGTTGGAGGAATCAAGTTTTGCATATAGCAAGCACATGCCCTCCCTGATGTCAGGATGCCTTTGTTAGAATCTGTAGTTGCCCTTAATTTTGTTGAAATCTTTTTTCCTTCTTCCTGTTGAAAAGTTAGTTCCAAAATACAGTTTATTGTATCTTTCGTCACTAAAAAATTTGTTCCTTTTTCACTATGGCAGTTCACACAAGGCAAAAACTATTAAACAGTTGGTTTTAGTGTGTTGTATAACTTTGCTCTATATCAAACTAATTTTGACAAGTTTTCATCCTAAGCCTCAAATCATGTAATTAATAATTTGCCTGTTTATTTATGACCTAATTGTGATTCTTTTATTAATACAAGCTAATGGGAAAAGGATCCCTGATTAAGCTGATGACTAGACCTACAATTAATTTTCCTGCAGTATATGAAGTATTGTACCAGAGTATTAAAAGATATGTAATATTTTATTGATAAATCTATCCTTTAAAAGGAATACGTTTTAGGATGCCATCATTTTGATGTGAATCATGTAAATGTTGATAATATGCTGTTTATTATACATTTAGTGTTTTAAGAGATTCACTTAATTGCCTTTTTGCCCACGTATATTATGTAGTCTATTTGCAACTGTTTTAAAAAAAACGACATTAAAAGAATAGTTTATGTAGAGAAACATTAGTGATTGTTAATTGTCTCCCCATCTATATTTATGGGTGTTAGTGCAACTGCTTTGCTAGTTGCAAAGCTGTATTATCAGAGTAAAAGTGTATTTGTAAACTGTATGGGGACTAAAAATTAGGAATAAAACCATTTTCTTATATGATGGTGTTTGTTGTTTGCTTCATTAGAAATGTCCAGGAAAACGATGGGATTATCGGTCATTCCACCGCTCACACTGGCAAAATACTGACATTTAGCAGCTCTCATCTAGAGGTGACTTCGAATATAGAATAAAGGCATCGGTTCCTCAAGAATTCATTGAGTGTTTCCTGTAGGAATAGCTTTAGGAGATAGGGAGTTTCTATTTGGGAGAACTTATGAGTAAGTAAAGAGTAAAAAGTATAGTCTGTGTAAAGTCTAGAAGAAATGCTGGGTATGATGGGGCGCCTCTGTAATCTCAGGTACTTAGAGGCTGAGGTGGGAGGATTCCTTGAACCCAGGAGCCCAGGAATTTGAGATCAGTCTGGGTAACATAGTGAGACCCTTTCTCACCCACCCTCAGTGCCCCTTCCCCCCAAAAAATATGTGTACACATACACACACACACACGGAGGAAATTATTAGAAAACACACAGAACTGAATGTAAATAGTATTAGGTGGCGATAAGAGATAAAGGGAGGGTAAGGAGCCTTGGACGAGGAGCAAATTATGTGCCTGGAGACATCGGCTCTTCCTTTAGAGTAGGTTTAGGTCACATACCAACAATGTACACTGACATAGGCAGAAAGAAACCATTTTATAGACAGCAAAACAGATGGTTATTCTTTATTATAAATATAAGGAATGATTGAGATTACTTATTAACACTGTAAAATACTATGAACCGCCTCTTAGTCTCACCTGAATTGCCTAATGCATCTGATTAGATCTAGCTGGTTTAGTTTGTTAGTCCTGCCACCTATCCATTCAGAAATAAGAGCGTGGTCCAGGCACAGTGGCTCATGCCTGTAATCCGAGCACTTTGGGAAGCCAAGTCTGGCAGATCATTTGAGGCCAGGAGTTTGATACCAGCCTGGCCAACATGGCAAAACCCCACCTCTGCTGAAGATACTAAACTTAGTTGGGCATAGTGGCACACGCCTGTAATCCCAGCTACTCGGGAGGCTGAGGCATGAGAATTACTTGAGCCCAGGAAATGGAGGTTGCAGTGAGCCAAAGTTGTGACACTGCATTCCAGCCTGGGCAACAGAGTGAGAGTCTGTCTCAAAAACAAATAATAAAAATACAGAGAACCTTCAAAATGCCAGGCAGTACACCTGTGCCCTGGGGAAGAGCGCTGCCCAAAACAACCTGATAGGGTGCTTGTCTACCAGAGAGCTAGGCCTTGCACAAGTCAGAAGGCAGTTCCTGAAGCTGCCCAGAGCCAAGACAAAAGACAGAAGTGAGACAACTAGTTCCAAACAAGTTGAGAACCATGAAGAGGGACTAGGAGTGTGTGTCACACTGGAGGATTACGAGTGAGTTTTCAAACCATGGTACTGTTTGTTGATTACCCTTGGGTTTCAGAAGAGGTGCTGTACATGGTATTGGCTTAGAGATGCCTCATTCCACATAATCCTTCTTGAGGTCCTGGGTTGCACGTTAGCGGGCAGTGACAATATCTTGTCCTTAGGCATGCAATGGAAAGGACCTTCTGTTTGTATAGTTCCAACTCACAAGAAGAGTTCCCAAGAAAATGAGTACATTAAAGGCAGAGCCAGAATCCCTGCAACAAATCACGTGAACAGAGAGATAAAGGTTTATTCAGTGTGGTCATCTTGTGAATGAAAAAGCTTCTGGTGTGAGGGTCTACTGTTGGCTCATGGCATGTATGCTTTCATCCCTCTTTTCTCTTTACCTCTATGAGGGGGTAGCAAAAAGGGGACTGTGACCTCGAGTGAAGGTTTGATTTCAGGTGCTGTTATTTTTCCCCTGGGAACTAGCTAAGTTTCCAAACACCGACTTTGTAAATGTGATTAGCCAGAAATAGATTTGCTATTTTGTCCCTTGTAACAGTTATCAGTGAGCTGATGATATTCGTGTCACTGGAGGTCAGGCCATTTAAAACCTCAAATACCATCACGATACAAAATATAGCTACTGAAATAAGGGTTACAAGAAAGCGTTACTGTATGCAAGATCTGGGAAGTGGTTTATGGACAAAGGAATTGTAATATGATGTGCAGACATGATGCCATTTCCACCTGGTAAGGCCATAGTTACACTGAACTCAACATAGTTTGTTTGGGATCCACATTTTCTTCCATTTGGCAAAGATTAAATCCCCAGTCAGGGTTAGGCACCGGGAAGCAGATGAATAAAAGAGTTCGTGGGTCTGAGGAGCTCAGTGTAGTCAGGGAGACATGTATATTCAAATATTTTTCATTTGATTAGAATTGACAGTGATAAGATGATTAACTTAAATTGATGGTTGCATAGAGGAGTGAATTATAGCGAGGTTAGAAATCAGAGGGCACCTGAGCTTATTCTTGACCAGTGGGGAACTTCTCTGTGTGTGTATATGTATCTCGGAAGAGAGAAATTGATTGTAGGCTGGAGTAACTCTCCTGCTGTTCTCTCTTTCTCTCTCTCTGTCTCTGTCTGTCTCTCTCTACCTTAAGTTCTGGGGTACACGTACAGAACATGCAGGTTTGTTGTATATATGTGACATGGTGGTTTGCTGCACACATCAAGGGGAGGGAGAGCTTTAGGACAAATACCTAATGCATGTGGGGCTTAAAATCTCTTGTTTTCTTGTGGATTCAGTCAAGGTCAGCTTCTTCTCAGGTTCTCTTTCTAGAAATGAACTTGTGGCTGGGTGCGGTGGCTCGCGCCTGTGATTCCAGCACTTTGGGAGCCTGAGGCAGTTGGATCACAAGGTCAGGAGTTTGAGACCAGCTTAGCCAACATAGTGAAACACTGTCTCTACTAAAAATACAAAAATTAGCTGGGCATGGTGGCATGCACCTGTTATCCCAGCTATTTGGGAGGCTGAGGCACGAGAATCACTTAAGCCTAGGAAGCGGAGGTTGCACTGAGCTGAGATCGTGCACTGCACTCCAGCCTGGGCAACAGAGCAAGACTTGACTCAAAAAAAAAAAAAAAAAAGAGAGAGAGAGAGAGAGAGAAATGAATTTGCAAGCAAATAGTTCTTTCTCTGCTCAACTCTTACTTCCCCATTTATTGCCGAATAAAGGAGACTCTCATGACAGATAAAAATGCCTTCCTAGCACTCTTCTGGAAACACTTTGCAGTGATGTAGTACTGTACGTACATATTTTAGTGTTTCCATTCTAGATGGATGCATCTAGCTACTGCATTAACCACTTAGCTCTTGTTAAATTTCTTGACTAAAATTACAATTTTGGATAATCTAGGTTAGCTTTGCTAGATTTCCCTAGTAGAATTTATTTTTTTAATTGTAAAACTTAATATGTTTTGGCATATGTACATATATTTAAAACAACGTATCAAATTAGAATGAACATACTCATCACCCCCACATATGATCCATCACCTATAGACATACTGTATGATTAAATGTACACAAAATTCTAGAAAATGCAAACAAATATATAGTGACATAAGCAGATCAGTGGTTGCCTGGGAATGGCAGGTTTGCGGGAATACTGAGGAGAGGGGGAGATGACAGAGCGGGGACTGGCTCTTTCCTCTTCCATGTAAATTTCAGAACGTTGCTTGAATGTCACAAAACTATATTTTTGGAATTTTGATTGGAGGTGCATTGAATTCATATATGACTTTGGAGAGACTAACATCCATGCAACATTGATTTTCTCCATTCAGGAATGTTCTTTTCTTTCATTAATTTTTTTTTAAATGAATGACAACTTTATTTTTCTTACACTTTTAAGGCTGAACCTTCATTTAAATTGAAAAGTATGGTAACTGTATTTACTCATTAAATATTATTAAAGTTTTCTAAACACAACTTGAAAACATCCAGCATGCATGTTTAATATCAGTACAATAAATTCAAGACCAAGTACACGTTACATGCAGCAAGACTAGATTACAAATTATCATAGTCGTTGTCATCATCATCATCATCATCTTCATCTTGATGTTTTCAATGCATTTGATGATTCATTGGCAGTATTTTCTGATGACACCATATTAGTGGTAATAAGAATGTTTTTGGACCCAATTAATGATGGATTAATGAGAACATTCTGAACTGCTGAAGTTGCAGAAATTGAAGCTTTTACAGCTGGAGACTGCGATGTAGGCATCTGCACTGTAAACCTTTGTCCTGTGAGGGACATGGGAGTCCCCACTTTAGTTGAAACAGACATGGTCTGTGGGGTTGGTGTGCCTAGTGTGGGAGTACTTGGTCTGCTAGTAACTGAACCAACACTTAACCGAGGGACTGTTATTCTTCCTGCAGAAGTTGATGCCTTTTTCTGTAAAGATTTCAGCCTATAGTTTGGAGCTGTTAAGCAATACCTATCAGGTGGCAACCTAGGACCTGAATATGGCTTGATTAATGGCAAAGGCATTTGATTTCTTTGCCTTGCGATATCTAATAAAAAATCTCTTGGGGGAGGAGAGGTAAAAGACTGGTCAGCACGGCACTGGATTGCCAACTGCACATCATCTGCATCAACGGTAGCTTTCTTAGCATGGCTTGAATAAATGTTTGCATCATCCAGAATTGTGGTCACATATCGGAAGGCAAACTCCAATGTCTGATTTATAACTCTTGGCTCATATTCTGTAATCCCCATATCCTTCAGGATTTGTGCCATCATCTGTGCATCTTTCGGCATGCTCTTGGGAGAAGCCATCTTGCCAGACTCCATGATATCTGATGATCAGACTTCTCGAGCTAAATCACTCACATTAATGTATTTCAGTCCTGATTTTGATGCAAGTTCTTTGCCTAGTGTGGTTTTTCCAACCCCTGGTGTACCTAGCTTTCCCTAACATGTTTCCATGGCAAAGTTGGAGGGTGGGCATAACTCGGGTTGGTGCTTTGGGTCAGGCAGTGCGCTGGATGCCTAAGTCACACACTCCGGCGGGCCCATTAATTTTTTAAAATTATTTATTTATTTATTATTTAATGAAATAATTAAAATAATTAAATAATTATTTTTATTATTTTTATTTTTGCTGTGTTGCTCAAGCTGGTCTCGAACTCTCAGCCTCAAGTGATCATTTTGACTCAGGCTCTCAAAGCACTGGGATTTACCCTAGTAGGATTTAGAGTATACATTATGGTTTGGAGTGAGTCAATTCATTCTTCTTTTTTTTTTTTTTTTTTTGAGACAGAGTTTCCCTCTTGTTGCCCAGGCCGGAGTAAAATGACCCGATCTTGGCTCACTGCAAACTCTGCCTCTTGTGTTCAAGCAATTCGTCTGCCTCAGCCTTCTGAGTAGCTGAGATTACAGGTGCCTGCCACCACACTCAGCTAATTTTTTGTATTTTAAGTAGAGACGGGGTTTCGCCATGTTGGCCAGGCTAATAATTGAACTCCTGATCTCGGGTGACCCACCTGCTTCAGCCTCCCAAAGTGCTGAGATTATAGGCATGAGCCACCATGCCCAGCCAAGTCGATTCATACTTAATCATTACCGAGATCACTTTTTTTGAAAGAAAAAAATCAGGTTCAGAAAGGGATTTTGCTTTTCTGGATTGTAAACGTTTTTATGTAAGTTCACAACTTGTTTAAATTCAAAAAGTTAAGTTGCAATTTTGTTTTACAGTTAATGAATTTCCTTTGTTAAGAAATACAGCATTCTTTTTTTTTGGAAACAGAATCTTGCACTGTCATCCAGGCTGTAGTACAGTGGTACTATCTCAGCTCACCGCACTCTCTGACTCCTGGGCTCAAGCAATTCTTCCACCTCAGCTTCTCAAGTAGCTGGGATTACAGGCTACTGGGATTACAGCTGGTACATACCACCATACCAGGCTAATTTTTGTATTTTTAGTAGAGATTGGGTTTCACCATGTTGTTCAGGCTGTTCTTGAACTCCTGACCTCAGGTGATCCACTTGCCTTGGCCTCCCAAAGTATTGGAATTACAGGTGCAAGCCAGTGAGCCACCGTGCCCAGCCCTCTCTCTCTCTCTCTCTTTTTGACTCAGTCTTGCTGTGTCACCCAGGCTGGAGTGCAGTGGTTCGATTTCGGCTCTGCAACCTCTGCCTCAGGTTCAAGCAGTTTTCATGCCTCAGTCTCCTGAGTAGCTGAGTTTGCAGGCGTAAACCACCACATCTGGCTATTTTTGTATATTTTGTAGAGAAAGGGTTTTGCCATGTTAGACAGGCTGGTCTCGAACTTCTGAGCTTAAGCCATCTGCCCACCTTGGCCTTCCAAAGTGGTGGGATTATAGGGGTGAGCCACTGCACCCAGCAGCATTTTTCTTTAGAGTGAGACTGAGCGTCTTTCTATGTGGTTTTCATGTGTTTTTCTGGGAATTCTTTATGTCTTTTGGCATTTTTGCTTATTGAGTTCTGGGTCTGTCTTGTTTTGAGTTTAGGAGTAAAGATATTTTATTATTATTTCAGATAGGGTCTCACTCTGTTGCTTAGGCTGAAGTGCAGTGGTGCGATCTTGGCTCACTGCAACCTCCGCCTGCCAGGCTCAAGTGATCCTCCCACCTCAGCTTTTTGAGTAGCTGGGACTACAGGCATGCGCCACCAAACAGAGATATTTAAAAATTTTTTTGTGTGGAGCTGGTGTCCCACTATATTCCCCAGGCTGGTTTTGAACTCCTGGGCTCAAGCAATCCTCCTCTCTTGGCCTGCCAAAGTGTTGGGATTACATGTGTGAGTCACTGTGCCCAGCCAAGATATTTAATTCTTTACAACTGACTGCCATGACTGGACTTACTGAGTCAGTAGGATCAATTTCAATCAATGCCCTTCTATAGGTGTAGGTGGGATAGCTACCTCTGTGCATGAGTTACAATTTTGGCCTTGCCGTGATTATAATTCTCAGTGGGGATGTGGAGAACAACCTGGGAAATGCATTCTCAGCACTCCTGGGATGCCGAAACCTTGTCTCAGCCACCATGTGAGACCAGTCTTAATTATCTTGAGTGAGTTGACAATTATTTCAGATTTTCTTTCATATTCAAAATTACCCAACAGTATGCATGTATGCACCCATTCAAACACTTTTTAATGAGTACAACGAGCCAGGCATTGGACTAGGTGCTCTGGGGAATACAAAATAAATACTTGTCCTAATCCCTGTCTGAACTAACTTTATGGCCCATTTAGGGAGAGGAGACGCAAACAGGCTGAATACAAGACGGAAACAAAACAGCTGTGGAGGGGGCCTGGATCAAGACCTTGAGATGAAGGACTGAAGAAAATGATAATTCCTTTCATTTACTGAGAATTAGGTGCCAAACACTGTCAGTGGGTTTATATAATGATATGATTTGGGTCTGTGTCCCTACCCAAATCTCATCGTGATTTGTAATCCTTACATGTTGAGGGAGGGACCTGGGAGGGAGGTGACTGGATCATGGGGGCGGTTTCCTTTATTCTGTTCTCATGATAGTGAGTTCTCCTGGGATCTGATGATTTAAAAGTGTGGCACTGGCTGGGTGCCGCGGCTCACACCTGTAATCCCAGCACCTTGAGAGGCTGAGGTGGGTGGATCACCTAAGGTCAGGAGTTCAAGAGCAGCTTGACCAGTATAGTGAAACCCCATCTCTACTAAAAATACGAAAATTAGCAGGGCATGGTGGTGAGCACCTGTAATCCCAGCTACTTGGGAGACTGAGGCAGAGGATTGCTTGAACCCAGGAGACGGAGGTTGCAGTGAGCCAAGATCGTGCCACTGCACTCCAGCCTGGACCGCAGAGTGAGACTCTGTCTCAAAAAAAAAAAAAAAAAAAAGTGTGGCACTTTCCCCTTGGCACACTCTTTTCTGCCACCATTTAAGACGTGCCTTGCTTTTCTTTTGCCTTCTGCCATGATTGTAGGTTTCCTGAGGCCTCCCCAGCCATGCAGACTGTGAGTTGATTAAACCTTTTTATAAATTATTCAGTCTCTGGTAGTTCTCCATAGCAGTGTGAAAATGGACTAATACATACAGAAGGTAGGTCCTTCTGCTGTCTGTGCTGCTCACTACCATGTACCCCAATGCCTAGCATGGGGCCTGGGCCACAGGTGCTTGGTAGCTGTAGGATGAATGGCTGATCTCCACTTTATAGATCAGTGAACTGAGAGGTTCAGGGACATTCATCATTCATGGATAGTCAAAGGTCCTACTCACCTAGTAAGTAAAGAAGCTAGGATATGAGCCCAGGTGAGTCTGTCTGACCTCAAAGTCCATACATACCCTTTCCTTTTCACCACCCTGACTCCCAAGGATTTTTTTTAGATGATCTTTCAAGTGATCCTCCTGTCTCAGCCTCCACAGGCATGTGCCATCATGCTTGGCTAATTAAAGTATTTTTTTAAGAGATAGGGTCTCACTATGTTGCCCAGGCTGGTCTCTTGGCCTGAAGCAATCCTCCTGCCTCTGCTTCCCAGAGTGCTGGGATTACAGGCATGAGCCCCCTTGGCTGGCCCACAGTCCATTTTATTATTTATTTATTTATTTCAAGACAGTGTCTCGCTCTGTTGCCCAGGCTGGAGTGCAGTGGCACAGTCTCAGCTCATCACAACCTCCACTTCCCAGGTTCAAGCGATTCTCCTGCCTCAGTCTCCAGAGTAGCTGGGACTACAGGCAACGGTCACCACACTGGGCTAATATACATATATATATATATATATAGTATTTTTGGTAGAGATGGGGTTTCACCATATTGCTTAGGCTGGTCTCGAACTCCTGACCTCAAGTGATCCACCCGCTTTGGCCTCCCAAAATGCTGGGATTACAGGCATGAGCTACCTTGCCTGGCCTACAGTCCATCTTAGAACATTTGTGTTATCCCCAAACAAAACTCCATTCCCTTTAGCTATCACTCCTCAGCCCCTCTGGCTCTCCTATTTTTTTCTCTTCTTTTCTTTCCCTCCCCTCCCCTCCCTTCCTCTCCCTTCCTTTCCCTTTCTCTTTCCCTTTCTTTTTCTTTTTTTTGAGGTGGAGTCTCGCTCTGTTACCCACGCTGGAGTGCAATGGCACGATCTCGGCTCACAGCAACCTCCACCTCCTCGTTCAAGCAATTCTTCTGCCTCACCTTCCTGAAGTCACATGCCACCATGCCTGGCTAATTTTTGGTGTTTTTAGTAGGGATGGGGTTTCTCCATGTTAGCCAGGATGGTCTCAATCTCCTGACCTCGTAATCTGCCGGCCTGGGCCTCCCAAAGTGCTGGGATTACAGGTGTGAGCCACCACACCCAGCCCTGATCTGCTAAAATCTTATGCAGCCTCCCTATTTCCACTCAGACCCCACTCCTGCCATTCTCCCCATAGAGCCATCTGTCAAACATGCACATGGGATTCTGTTGCTCTCCTGCTCCCCAGGGGCCTCCCATCACATTCAGAATAAAAGCCAAATTCTTTCCTGGCCTTTTGGAGTGGGCAGAACTTTACTGCATGGGACTCTGGTATATTTTAGGATTTTTTTGCTTCCTGGGCCTCCGCCCAGTAAATGTCAATAGTGTTCACAGTCACTGTGACAACCACACACATCCCACACATTGCCAAATTCCCCCGGAGGCCCTTTGTGTTTCCCCTGATTGAGAAGAATTGCGTGATTCCGCGGCCTCTGTTCATGCCTCCTACCTCGCCGTCATTCACCCAACAATATTTGCCAAACTCTTTTCTTTTTGAGACAGGGTCTCACTCCGTAGCTCAGCCTGGAGTGCAGTGGCACGATCTTGGCTCACTGCAGCCTCTGACTCCTGGGTTCAAGTGATTCTCATGCCTCAGCCTCCCAAGTAGCTGGGTCCACAAGAGTGTGCCACCACACCTGGCTAATTTTTGTATTTTTAGTAGAGATAGGGTTTTGCCATGTTGGCTGGACTGGTCTCAAACTCCTGACCTCAAGAGATCCACCTGTCTTGGCCTCCCAAAGTGCTGGGACTACAGGCATGACCCACTGTGCCTGGCCTATAAAGCCCTTTTTATTTGTTGATAAATTGTCTGTCTTTTCCATGAGAATGCCAGCTCCAAGAGGACAGGAAGTTGGCCTTGTTTATTGCAGTATCCTTAGTGCCTAGAACAGTGCCTGGCCTAGGGTAGGTATGAATGGGTGAGTGAACAAATGAGTGAATGACATCATTCTACAGAAGTCAGCCACGTGAGGATCTGGAGGGAGAGCATTTCAGGAAAGAGGTTGTGCAAATGTCCTGCTGCAGGAATCAGCTTGGGCACGTTTGAGGATTAGACAGCCAAAAGGAAGAGCGGATTTGGGGAGGAGATGATGGGTTCAGTCTTAAACATTTTAAAGTTGTATCTGAGGTGCCCTATATCTGCCAGGATCTGGGAAGAAAAGAAAGTCCACTCACAAGGGTTGAACTGAAGAGAATTTTAAAATTCTCTTCAGTTTGTGGAAGTAAGCAGGGTTCAAAGGCACAGCGTGGGAGGGTGAAACAGCAGGGACCTGCATCGGGAGGAAACTCATTGGCACCTGCATTAGCAGGGGTGCTTTCTGGGTGCTCTCCTTCCGGGGCTCTAGGGGAGAATCTGCTCTCTTGCCTTTTTCAGCTTCTTAAGGCCCCCCGCATTTCTTAGCTTGTGACGCCTTCGTCCATCTTCAAAGCCGACAATGACCAGTCAAGCCTTTCTCACGGTGCATTTCTCATTCTGGACATTCCTGCCTCCTCTCCCAATTATTAACACCCTGATGTATCAGGTCCAGCAGATAATCCGGAATAATCGCCCCGCCTCCAGATCCTTGACCTAATCCCATCCACAAAGTCCCTTTGTAAAGTAACATATTCACAGGTTCCAGGGATGAGGACCTGGACATCTTTGGGGGCCCATTATTTTGCTTATCACAGTACCCTTAGGCATTAAGGATACATGGATGGTAGGCCAGTGACCGTGGCTCACGCCTGTAATCCCAGCACTTTGGGAGGCCAAGGTGGGAGGATCACCTGAGGTTAGAAGTTTGAGATCAGCCTGACCAACATGCTATAACCCCATCTCTACTAAAAATACAGAAATTACCCAGACGTGGTGGCACACGCCTGTAATCCCAGCTACTTGAGAGGCTGAGGCAGGAGAATCACTTGAACCTGGGAGTTGGAGGTTGCAGTGAGCAGAGATTGTGCCACTGCACTCCAACCTGGATGATAGAGTGAGATTATGTCTCAAAAAAAAAAAAAAAAAGACGTAGGGATGGAGGAACAGTGTTCCAGAATCTGGAAAGACCTGGAGACATGGAGAAGGACTCTCTTTCCAGAGCTGCAGCCCCAGAAGGGCTGAGCAGGAAGGGCCAAATGCACTGACCGCTCTCTCCTGCCTCTCTGATCTCCATGTCTGCCTCTCATGTCCCAGCCCATCTGCAGGTCAGGTGGCCAAGCTGTGCAGGTGCTGGAGCCTGCAGGGTTTAGCCTCCCTGGCCCAGAGTGGGCAGAGAATGGATCTGGGTGGAGATGGGGGCAAAATAGAGAGTAACACTGAAGGTGTGGCCTGTGCACCAGCAGCCTCAGCCTGGCCCGGAACTGTTGGAAATGCAGAGTCTCAGGCCCCACCTAAGCCCCACTGGATCAGAATCTGCATTTTATCCACAAGATCCCCAGGGGATTCCCAGGTGCATTTGCAGTTTGAGACAAGCTGCCCTGGAGGATTACTGATTTATTCTTAGAGACAGGATCTCGCTCTGTCTCCTGGGCTGGAGTGCAGTGGTGTGATCATAGCTCACTATAGCCCTGAACTCCTGGGCTCAGGCGATCCCCCTGCTTCAGCCTTCTGAGTAGCTGGGACCACAGGTGTGCATCATCACACCCAGCTAATTAAAAAGAATTTTTTTTTTCTGTAGAAACATGATCTCACTATGTGGCCCAGGCTGGTCTTGAACTCATGGGCCCAAGAGATCCTCCCATTTTGGACTCCCAAAGTGCTAAGATTACAGGTATGAGCCACCATGCTCTGCTGCACTGCAGGATTTCCCTGTGGACATAAAGGCTGTTGGAAATTATGCCCGTGCTTGGGTCAGTTTATCTCTCAAGAATCTTTTGATATCGCAAGAGAAGCCACGAAGTCTCAGCTATGGAGTAAGAAGAAATCCAAAGACTAGATTTCAAAAAACAAGACAAGCATTATCACAAAATGTCTTGAAAATAGCTTCAGATATTCTTAGTCATTACGCCTACTGAAACTAAATTTGTGAAACCCTAAGCATATGTTACATCCATCTAACCATAGGAAGAGAAGAGAAAAAAATGTAAAGGAAGCAAACTCTAAAATTAAAATCTGCTCAGGAGGTGACAGATGTCTGGGTGTTGATGGGTTTCTAGACTTGTAAAAAGTAGTTTTTTTCATCTTCATTCATCCATGTTTGATTGTTGCTTTCTCATGACTATTATTTTTTTTCTCATAGGAAAATCAATTTCTTTCTAAAGGCTTGATTCTCCCAAGTGTTGCTTCGTATGAAGGCTTTAGAAAATGTCTAACAATGGTTTGAATGATAGATGGAAAAATTCCAGTGTCTCAGCTACACAAATTACTCTTCAGCGATGTCCTATTGTGCATTGATTTATCGTGTTTAATACCTTTCCACATTTGAAAATGCACTAAAACTCTTATCTGGGACCACCTAATTCCTATCTTAAGAGTTAACAATCAACCATCAGTTTTCTGTTAAAACAGGCGTTTTGGTTGAGGACGTTAAATACGTCTGCGTTTCAGGCTGCAGGTGCAGATGGAGCATTCTGTTCTAGGCATGTTGATTTAAGAGGAAAAGCAGAGTTTTGGAACTTTACAGGCTGGGGTTGCATTCCCGGCTTTGCCATTTACTAACGGTGTGACCTTGGACTTGTCAGAGAAGGCCTTCTGTCCCCCCATCCCCTTCAGAAAAATGGAGCGACTTTGCATACTTTGTTGGGAAGGGTTGTTGAGAATTCTAATGTTAATGGATGGCCTGGCACGTGGTGGTTGCTTATAAACAGCTGTGTTCCTCCTATGGGGCCAGGGAATGTCTTTCAGGCCTTTGACGTAGCCTGTTTCTGGGTCGTATCAATTTACCAGTTAACGCATAGCAGGAAGAATCAGTGCACAATATTCACAGATTGCATTAGGGTTTAGATAGCTCTTCCAAGAGGTAATTGTTAAGAAAAAACCTTTTACTTTTATTACAGTCTATTACTAGTATTGGAAATCCTCAGTTAGACTTTCCCCCTGGTATGGAATGAAAACTTAATTCAAACACATACAGGAGATGCAAACATGTTTTTATTTGCTACTGGCTTTTAATCTTGGGAACAGAATTAGGTTGATCACCTCTGCCTTGGATAATTGGGGGAATGCTTCCATTTTGGAGAGGGTGATTTTAAAGAGTTGAGAGTCAAGAGCTGGTTAGGAGTCATGCCTGTGTGATTTTGGTGAGTAACTTAAGCTTTCAGAGCCTCAGTTTCCTCACTGCAGAATGGGGCTGACAATTGTACTGTTGTACTGGATCGAGCATAGAAAGTTAACACTAAGACAAAAATATGCTAAATTGCAGGGTTTTTATTGCTGGCAGTCACGGAGGACTCGTGTCTCTTTAACCCGAGGCCCTGAAAGGAGATTGTTAAGACCTTTTATGCCCGTAAACCACCTCGGGGGTGAGGGTGAGGGGTAGGGGTAGGGGTAGGGGTAGGGGTAGGGGTGGAGGGGGTGGGGGTGGGGGTGGAGGTGGGGGTGAGGGGCTTCAGATATTCCGAGGGCCAGTGGACTTTGGGTATTCCGTAAATTACCTCCTGGGCGGAGATGAGGGTGAGGGGCTTCGGACATCCCGAGGGCCAGGGGACTTTGGACATTCCTGTTGTTACTTAAGTGGTTTACAGAAGTTAAGATGAGCGTTAGTTTACACATTGTCTGGGTAGGGTGGAAATTACAGACATTAGTTCATTACAAGTTGCAGGGGCCAAGACGGCGTGGGTTTGGATGGCTTGCCTGTCACATTAGGGTTACAGAGAGCAGTTTCAACGGAAAATCCGATGTGTGGTTGAGGTATGCAGTTTATAGGGAGATTACTATGTCACAGTCTCCCCTTGTTTTATTTACAGGAATTAAATTATTGATTTCAATAATCAAATTATTGATTTCTTTAACAGGTTAGTATTGTTTGTTTGTTTTAAGGGCTCCTATTGAGACTTTAATATTATTAATTTTACGGAGTTTACCCTAGATTTCATGAACCTGAGCAGTTGCTTTAGGAGGCAGGGACCGAACATGAGTCCCAGTAGGAGTAGGGCCAGACGTCCCACCAGGCCCGTGAGGAGGGAAGTGAGCCAAGGGGACCAGGAAAACATTTTTTGATACTAACTTTTTGAAGCCTCTTGAAGTTGTTTTCTGGTTTTGAGATTTTGTTTGACCAGGGAGAGGCTTTTGTGGATGAGGCCTGCTTATTAGCATAGAAGCAACATTGTTTATTAAGGACAGCACATAACCCCCCTTGTTTCTAGAACAGCAAATTTAGTCCTTGCCTAGTTGGGAGGACTATTTTAGCCAAAGACTTAACCTGATTAGTGATTTGGGAAATGGAGTTTTTTACGTGGCTTAGATTAGTATTTATGTGCTGAGAGAGAGTTTTAAAATTTTGGTCCCCAGTTATAAGAGCTGATATTTTAACGGCGGTGGAGCCAGCAATAGTTAATTTAACTAGTAGAGGGATGATGATAGGGACTTGCTTTTATTGGGCAGTAATAATATCTGATGGGGCCAGGAGGTTCAGTTTCTGCTGGCCATTATCAATGTTGACTCTGGGGAGGATGTGCACCGGGGTGCAGAGTATGGGAGCGGAGCTGCTGAGCTGGTATGTGGAAATGCAGTTGGTGAGGCCAAAAGTGCAGGCTAACCAAGTGGTATCTGGGGCCCGATAGTAAAGGTTTTTACCATTAAAAGTTACATTGTGGGAGACATCACAAGAGAGCCCATAGGGAGAACCTGCAAGGGTGTAATTTGGGGAGTGGTAGCTGTGCCCAGACCCTTCGATGTCTCCCAGGGTTAAATGGAGTGTGGATTGGGAGCATGAAGAAATGGACAGGTTGGCAGGTAATTGGGAAGCTAAACCAGTATAAAACAGTGGTTGAGGGTTTAAACAGAACCAACAGTTATTTTAAAAGTCTGGGTTAGATTTGTTGAGGAAGTGGTCAGCTGAGGACAAGGTTAACAGGGTTGTGTCCTCTTCGAGCTGAGTTGGGATTGTAAGGGAAGGTTGTTGAGGGGGGGTGTTGATTATCTGGATGAGGGGGCTTTGTATTTTTAGGGGGGCCTCTTGTATGATCTGGGCAATGGGTTTTATAGGGTGGTTGGGTTTGGGTGGGGTTGTATGCTGGACGGTAAAGATGTTTCCCATATCTTATTTACGCATATATACTTTGAGACCTTAGGTTTGCCCCGTTGTTCATTTGCCATCGGGGATAGTTACAGTTATCTTGAGTGGGTTATGAGACCCGGTGTAGCATGGGGATGGGGGAGAGTCTCGGTTAAAAGAGATGAAGGAGTCTATGTTTTTGGTGTACCCTGATACCGTGGAGACAGTTTTATAACTTTAATGGGGGCAAAAGAATTTATTTAAGTCTCTACAGTTTTATTTTTTTTGTGGGGTGGATCCTGGGCACAGATATAATCCGTAAGTTTGAAGTTGTTGCTCTGCCCTTGCACTGCCATACCTGGCTATAATATTTTTTTGTCCTAGGATTTACAGTTGGGGTTAGGAACAGGCCCAGGAGGGCACAGAGGTTTAGGGAAAAGGTAATGGGGGTTTTTGGAATGTACTTCAGGGTTAAGTTGACTAGGGTGGATCCCCTCCCGGTTAATGAACTAATATATCCTCCAGTAGAGCCCTCGGTGAGGACCCATTGATAGTATGTGAGTTCTAGGGGGTTTGCTATAGAGATTTACAGCACAGATTAGGGTGGCGAGGGTGGTGACCGTGAAGAGCACACAAGTCTTAGCTTTAGTGAATCGGGGGATAAGTGATGCTCCATTGTTCTGCCGGTGGGGCAGTTTTAACGTGGGTGGGTGTGATGAATCCAGGCTTTTAGTCCGTCCACCTGGAGTGTGGTGGGTGTGGTCAGGATAACCATGTAGTGTCCCTTCCAACAGGGGGTGAGGCAGGAGGTGGTGAATTTTTTAACAAGGACAGATTCTCTGGGCTGGAAGGGGTGTGTCCGCTGGTCTGTTTAATGGGGTGGGATGGGTGTTTTTAATGAGCTTGTGTATCTGGGATTGAACAGACTGGAGCTCCTGTAAGGACTTGAGTGTATAGTTATGGACTTCAGCATGCACGGTATCCGTGGGTCTGGGGAGCAAGGGAGGGGGCCTGCCAAACATGATTTCAAAAGGGGAGAAGCCTTTCTGATAGGGTGTGCATCACACACGAAGGAGGACACAGGAAGCAGGCTCACCCAGTTTTCACCGGTCTCTAAGACAAACTTTGTCAGGGTTTTTTTAGGGTCCCGTTTATTCGTTTGACTTGCCCTGAACTCTGGGCAAGCATAGTGTAATTTCCAGGATATACCCAGGGCCTTGGCTAGGCCCTGAGAAATTTGTGCAGTAAAGGTGGGCCCATTGTCCAACCCCAGCGTTAGAGGGAGGCCGAACCAAGGAACAAGGTCCCGTAATAGTTTTTTTGTGACCACCAAAGCAGTCTTGGACCTAAGTGGGGAAGGCCTCGACCCATCCAGAGAACGTATTTATAAACACTAGGAGTTATTTATCGCCATTTGCTGGGGGTTTTGTTTTAGTGAAATTCACTTTCCAGTGCTTCCCACGGCTAGTCCCTTTGAGTTTTACTCTTACCTGGCTAGACCTGTTTCCTCCTGGATTTACTCGGGCACATGCATTACACTGAGTAGTAATTTTTTTGATAAGTTCATGTAAGTGGGAATGTAGTGTTTGGCTTCTAGCAGCTCAGTTAGTTTGGTCTGTCCTAAGTGAGTGGCCTGGTGTGTGTCCTTAACTAGGGCCCGTTTTAGAGCCTCGGGGACTACAATTGTTGTGTCCGGTAGAATTTACTATCCCGTGGAATTTTGTGTGCCCTCTTGTTCTTTGGCAAAGTTTTTTTTTATTAGGTGAGTATGTAGGGGTTGGGGGCAGGGTTGGGGCCAGCAGAGTTACAAGAAGAGTCAGAGGTTTTGCTGGTCCCAAGGTTGCCTGTCTGGCTTGTAGGTCAGCTGCCCATTTCCCCTCGCCTCTGGTGAATTTCCCTTCTGGTATCCTTTGCAGTGTATTAATGCCACTGCTTTGGGCTTTTATATAGCCTCTAGTAGGGCTAGGATTTCTTCTTTATTTTTGATGGTTTTTCCCTCTGAGGTAAGTAGTCCTCTTTCTTTATGAATGTCTCCATGTACATGAGCCATAGCAAAGGCATACTGGCTATCCATGTAGATGTTAACAGTTTTTCCCTCCGCCCAGTCTAAGGCCTTTGTCAGAGCTGAGTTCTGCCTTTTGGGCTGAGATTTCATGTGGAAGAGCTGGGCCCAGACAACCCACTCTAGGGTGACTACGGCTGCCCCGGCATACCTGACTCCATCGACCATGAAACTGCTGCCATCCGTATACAGTACCTCCTCTGGGTTCTGCAGGGGGACGTCGGTGGGGTCCGGTTGAGCAGCGTGGAGGACGTCCATTGTCTGTTGGCAGTTGTGTATGGGCTCCTCTGGCTCGCTGTCTGGTAGCAGCATGGCAGGGTTTAAAATTGTAGCCTTTAAAAACTTTATGTGGGGCTGGTCCAAAAGTAAGGCCTGATATTAAACTATGCGGGCATTTGACATCCATTTTCCTGGAGCTCCACAGAGTAGTGTCTCCACTGCCTGGGGCGCCACTAAATTTAACACCTGCTCCAAGGTCAGTTTGTCCACCTCCTTGACTAACAGGGCTGTTACCGACCTCAGACAAGCTGGGATTAAGTTTTTTTGAAACGTAGGTGACTGGCTGGGACCATGGTTCCAATGCCTGTGTGAACACCCCCTTAGCGACTCCCCGTTTCTCATGCACAAATGACCAGAAGGGTTTAGAGATGTTTGGCAAGGCCAAGGCTGGGGCCGTAGTCAGGGCAGTTTTGAGCTTGTCAAAAGCCCGTTGCTCTATCTCTGTCCAAGTCAAGGGCTGATTTCCTCCAGTGCAGGTATACAGTGGTTTGGCTATTTCAGCGAATTTTAAAATCCATAGCCTGCAGTACTTGACCACCTCAAGGAATTCTTGAACTTGGCATTTCATGGTGGAGGTGGGTATTTGCAGCACTGCTTGGACTCGGCTGGGTGCCAGTGCCTGGTTGCCCTTCTTTATGATATAGCTTAAGTAAGTAACTTTTGGTTGGCAGACTTGGGCCTTTTTAGCTGAGACCCAGTAACCCAAAGTCTATAGGGTTTTTAATAATGACTGAGTGGTGTTTTTACAGGTCTCTTGGGTTTTTGTAGCCAAGAGTAAATTATCCATGTATTGGAGTAGGGTGCACTTGGGGAACTCAGCTTGGAAGGAAGAAAGATCTTGGCTAAGTGCCTTATTAAACAGAGTAGGGGAGTTTTTGAACCCCTGAGGAAGTCTTGTTCAAGTGAGTTGCCCTGAGACCCCAGTATTGGGGTTAGTTTATTTAAAAGCAAATATGGGCTGCCTAACAGGGGCCAGTGGGATGCAAAAGAATGCATTCTTGAGATTTAAGACAGTGTAATGGTGGTGTTCTGGGCCTGAGACTTAGGAGGGTGTACAGATTTGGAACTGTGGGTTGGACAGTTTTCACTTGTTTGTTTACCTTTCTTAAGTCCTGTACAGGCCGATAGTTCTTTGTGCCTGGTTTTAAGACAGGGAGCAAGGGGGTATTCCAGGGGGACTTACAAGTAGTAAGGATTCTTCTTTTTAGGAGTCTGGTTATATGTGGAGCAATTTCCTGTCTGGCTTCCTGGCTCATGGGATATTGTTGTACCTGGACTGGAGTTGCCGTTGCCAATATCTGGACCACGACTGGGGTACGGTGACTTGCTAAGCCTGGGGAATTTGTCTTAGCCCACACTCCGGGTACATTTTCTCGGAATTGGTGGAGGAGGTTTGATGTTGGAGGTTGATATGCCTCTGAGGATAAAGTTTCCTGCAAGAGATACTCATCTGACAGAGCACAGGTGATGAGGATTTGTGGAGGTGGCCCTGATGCCAGGAGAGGAGGAATTGAGAGGCAAGCCTGACCCTCACTGAAAGAAATATTTGCTTGAAGTTTGTGGAGTAAGTCCTGTCCTAGGAGTGGGTACGGACACTCTGGAATGACTAAAAAGGAGTGGGTGATGGTGCTGTTCCCCAGATCAATGAATCGGTTGGTGGTCCAAGGGCTTGTTGTGGTTTTTCCTGTGGCCCCCTGGATAATTGTTTTTCTACTACATAGTGGTCCTAGAGGCTGAGTAAGGACTGAATGGGCTGCCCTGGTGTTGACTAGGAAGCTGAAGGGTGTGCCCCCAATTTTTAAAGTGACCCTGGACTCCTGGGGGCTTAATAAATAAGAGCCCTGGCCCCGTTAATCCTGGCTTTTTAAATTCAGAATGGCCCTTGGTGGCTTTTCCTGAGTTGTTTCTCACCTTCTCCTCTCCGGGCACTTATTTTTCCAGTGGCCTTCCTGTTGGCAGCATGTGTACTGGTTGTGTCCTAGCCTGGGCCGGGGATCCTGGGGCCTCCCCTGTGGGGTTCCCTGTTCTTGTGGGATAACTCAGGTTTCCTGAAGAGCTGCTATTACTGCTTTAGTAACTCTTTTACTTTGTTTGGCTTTTGAAGTGTCCCTATTGTTAAAAACTTTTTCGGCAATTTCCAGCAATTGGGTTAAATTTATTCTTTGGAGTTCCTTTAACTTCTGTAACTTTTTAAAAAATATCTGGGGCTGACTGGGAAATGAAAGCCAGATTGATGGCCCGCTGATTTTCTGGAGCTTCAGGGTTAATAGGAGTGTAGGTGCGATAAGCATCTCGTAGACGCTCAAGGAAGGCAGCCAGTGACTCCTGCGGGCCCTGAGTTAGAGTTCCTACCTTGGAGAGGTCAGTGGGCTTGCGGGCTGCTTCCCTAACCCCTTCTAGTAGGTACCAGTGAAAATTGTTTAGAGCCTGTAGACCCGCCGAGGTGTTTGGATCCTATTGGGGTTGGGTGGAAGGGAAAGTTTTATTAATTTGCTCCTGGTGGTCCTCCACCAAGCCTCCCCCATTCCAATGATGGCCTTATGGGCCTCCTGTCTAATTCTGCCCCTTTCTTCTGCAGTAAATAGTACTAGGAGTAATTGTTGACAATCATCCCAGGTGGGGCGGTGGGTTTGTAAGACAGAATCTAGGAGCCCTGTGAGTTTCTGGGGCCTTTTAGAAAACAAAGGGTGTTGAGCCTTCCAATTGTATAAGTCACTAGAGGAGAAGGGGATGTGGATGAAGAAGGGGTGGCCCCAGCTACCTCCTTCAACTGGAGGCACCTCCTGGAGGGGTAATACCCTGGGTGGGTATGGAGCCCTGCTACGGGTGTGGAGTGGGGACAAGGGCTGGCTACCAGTGCTGTCTGGAGATGGATGCAGAGACCCCTGTCCAGAGGGTCTAAAGTAAGGCAGAAGTAATTTTAGATTCTTTTCTGGGGCGGGGAGAATGGCCCGTGCTGCAGGGGCCTTCTTTGGGCCAGCATGACCTGAAGTCCAGCCTGTTTTATGCAGTGCTTGAGCCATGGTGGGGGTGGGGGGTGGGGGGGGGTTTAGATTAAATTTAACCATTGCTCGATGTATGGAAACTGGTCAGGGTATCCAGATTTTTGAGACTATTTTCTATACTCACAGGTTTTAGTATCTAGCTACCTAGCTCCAAAAGGCACCCATTCTAGTTCACATAGAGAGTGGAGTTTTCTAGGGGTTAATTTTACCCCATATTGGTCTGAGACCCCAACCTTGAAGTTGGCTGTCATTGGAAGGGGGTACAAGCTAGACGACCCCTTTTTTTTTTTTTTTTGCTTTTGCATTTTCCCTAAGAGATTCTGCTAATTTAAGACTGGCTTCCCTGAGGATTTGAACCAACAATCTGGCTTCACGGAGGATTTGAACCAACAGCCTTGCAGTTGTAGGCCCTATACCTTAGGTACTGTGCTAACAGGCCACTCGTCTTAAAGGTAGACAGAAAGCTTTCTTAAGCCATATTTTGGATGCAAATACTGCACCCTGAGGCGGTGTGGCCTGCCTGAAAGCGGGGTGGGGCTGGCAGCCAGCAGAAAAAAAAAACAAAACGCTTTTTGATCAGTTTAAAACGGTTGTGAGTTCCCCGCCCCTGCGGCTTTTGGTTGCCTTGACACAGGGACCCTAAAAAGCATTAAATCCTTCTCTCCCTGTCTCTCTTTTTGCTCTCTCGCTCTCTTTTTTTCTCTCCTTTCTCTTTGTCTCTTTTTCTCCCTACTTTCTCTGTCTCTCTCTCCTCTCCCCTCTTTCTCCTCTTTTCTCTTTCTACTTTCTCTCTCTCTTTTCTGTCTCCTCTCTCCTTCCCTTCCCCTACATTCTTGTCCTCTCTCTCTCTCTCTCTCTCTCTCTCTCTCTCTCTCTCTCTCTCTCTCTCTCTCTGTCTCTGTCTCTGCCTCCACTCTCTTTTTTGGGTCTTTCTTTCCTGATAGTAACTCGGGTTTTGTGGTTTTTATAGCATTTTTAATTTTGGCAGGCATTATACTTGTGTTTTGCCTTTCCCAGCACCGATTTTAAAAGTGCCTTTACAGCTAAATTTTGTAGGGAAAGTACAATTAATTTAATGGGTCTGTCTTTTGTTCAGGCCAGGGGAACAGGTGGGAGGGGCCAAGGGTGAGGATAGAATTTTCTGAAGAAGCCGTAGAGGGGCTGGTAATAGGCCTTGTATAGGCTTAGTGCCACTCAGGAGTGGTCTTCTCTTAAATGACACCTGACGTCCAGTGGCCTTGGGAAAGTTGGAGAATGGCAAAAACAAATGAATTAGGAGGTCCACAGGGTGTGAATTTTGAATCCACTGCAGTGTACAGAGTTGACAAGAGATTTGCCAGTGTGTTCTTATTAAGCCATGACACCCCACCTCCCAGCAGTCAGGGTGGTGCCAAAAACTAAATAGGGGTGGGCTTCAGAGCACTGACCGTAACAACACTTAATATTTTTTTTGACAGAACAGACAATTATTTTGTTTTCCCACTAAATGGCCAAGAAGAGTTGGCACCTTTTTGTTTAGAAGTTGATTTCTCAGGATAGAGAAAAAATTACACCTGAGACGTTGTGGGCAGAATTCCCTTTTGGACATCAGCTGATGACGGGAAGAGGAAATTATACGCAACACAGGCAGAAATACTCCTGTCCTGGAATGGGTGGCTGAGAGAACTAACAGGCCACAATGATTATAATAAGAAATAAAACAAAAAGAGGTAGGGCTAAAGCTATTTGTCACATGGCAGAGTCAGAAGTGAGGCCTCAGTAGTAGAAGAATAGGAGAAGGAAGGAGAACAGAGTTACTTCTAGGGGCATGAATTCAGTAAAGGTCCCCTGCAGCCAGTGGTCTGTTACTCATTGCAGAATATTTTCCACTCTAAGGGAAGCAGGCCTAAACCACTGTATATCAGCCAACAGGAGCTCAAGTGATCCACTTGCCTTGGCCTCCCAGAGTGCTGAGATTATAGGCATGAATCACTGTGCTGGCAAGAATGATTATTTGTAGGAGCCCACCACGGAAGACCACCCCTACAAATGTCCCTTTAAAGAAAAATGGAGATGGTGACAGTTGTGCTATTTTCCATACACTGAAGTCTGATGCATCAGTGGAAAGGAGTGGATCACATCAGCATAGCTGAATTATACAAAGGGTTGAGGGGGACAAGCCAATCTTAGAGTCATATGAACAGAACGAGACCATTTATTTTGCATGTTTGGCAACATGTGAAAGCAAATAATACAATGTTTGCAGAAAACAAAATCACAGCTGGGTATAGTGGCTCACGCCTGTAATCCCAGCATTTTGGGTGGCCGAGGTAGGTGGATCACTTGAAGTCAGGAGATTGAGACCAGCCTGGCCAACATGGTGAAATCCCATCTCTACTAAAAGTACAAAAATTAGCTGGGCATGGTGGCACATGCCTGTAGTCCTAGATACTCGGGAGTTTGAGGCACAAGAATCACTTGAATATGGGAGGTGGAGGTTGCAGTGAGCCGAGATGGTACCATTGTACCTCAGCTTGGGCAACAGAACAAGACTCCATCTCAAACAAACAAACAAATACACACGCACACACACACACACACATGCACAAACACACATACATACCAAACAAACACACTGTGTATGCATCTCAAAATTCTTTTGCACCAAAATAAGCTCATACTAACTTGTTACAACATGTCTGTACAGGATCTAGTTTGAGGCATTAAGAAGGATAAGACATCAGTTTGAAAGGAACCCCTGTCAGAGCAACATGAATTCTGCTAAGATTGAAGCAAGAACAAACATCATGTTTATAGTGAATCTCGGGTGGAAGGATGGTGAAAACATGAATGCCTTATGAAGAGTTTGGGGGGACAATGCCCTAGATAAATCAGCGGTTTACAAACAGGTACCTCATTTTAAGAAGGGGCAAAACAATATTGACTAGCCAGGCATGGTGTTGCATGCCTGTCATTCCAACTCCTTGGGAGGCTGAGGTGGGAGAATCGCTTAAACCTGGGAGGTGAAGGTTGCAGTGAGCCACTACACTCCAGCCTGGGTGACAGAGTGAGACTCCATCTCAAAAAAAAAGAAAAAGAAGAAGAACAAAAGACAATGTTGAAAATGAAGCGCACAGCGGCAGATCATCCACATCAATTTTCAAGGAGAAAATTAATCTTGGTTGTGCCCTAACTGAAGAGGAGTGATAACAGCAGAAACAACAGCCAGCACCGTAGACATCTCCACTGGTTCTGATTACACCACTCTGAGTGAAAAATTAAAGTTGAGCAATGCCACTCAACGAGTGTAAAACTTGCACCCAGATCAGCTACAGACAAAAGCAGAATTTTCAATGGAAATTTAAACAAGTGAGATCAATATCCTGAACATTTCTTGGGAGAATTGTAACATGAGATGGAACAGGTCTTTACTATTATGATTCTCAAGACTAAGCCCAAGTGAAGTCATGGATACCGAGAGGTGGAAGCAAAAGCAGACCGGTCAAGAGTAAGGTCATGGCAATAGTCTTCTGGGATGCTCCAGCCATTTTGCTTTTGACTTTCTGGGGGGGCCGAAGAATGATAACATCTGCTGATTATGGGTGTTTTGAGAGAGCTAACTAAAGCTTCAACCAGAAAAACACCTGGGACACCTTCATCAGAAAGTCCTTCTCCACTATGCAACACCTCTGCTCTCATCAAACAAGGGCGATTTTGGGAGAGTTTTGCTGGGAAGTTATAGGCATCCTCTTTATCATCCTGATTTCGCACCTTCTGACTTCTTTTTGTGTCCCAATCTTAAAAAAAATCTTCAAGGGGCCCATTTTTTCTTCAGTTAATAATGTAAAAAAGACTGCATTGACATGGTTAAATTCCCAGGACCCTCGGGTCTTCAGGGATGGACTAAATGGCTAGTATCCTGACTTACAAAAGTGTCATTATCTTGGATGGGCACAATGGCTCATGCCTAAAATCCCAACACTTTGGGAGACTGAGGCAGAAAGATCACCTGAAGCCAGGAGTTCAAGACCAGCCTGGGCAACATAGTAAGACTCTGTCCCTACAATTTTTTAAAAAGAATTAGACAGGCACGGTAGCACGTGACTGTAATATCAGCTATTCTAGGGGCTAAAGTGAGAGGATTGCTTGAACCCAGGAGACTGAGGCTACAGTGAGCCATGATCATGCCACTGCACTCCAGCCTGGGCAACAGAGCCATACACTGTCTCAAAAAGAAAAAAAAAAAAAGAAAAGTCATGATCTGATGGAGCTTATGTTGAGAAATAAAATTTTTATTTTATATTTTTATCTTTTACTTCAATATCCATGAACTTTTTGAAGTCCCCTTGTATATCCAGGCACTGTGCTAAGATGCCTAACATGCATTCTCATATTAAATCCACAAAACAATCATACTGGGTAGGTGCTGTGGTTATCTTCATTTTACAGATGTGTAAATTGAGACCTGATATGGTTTGGCTCTGTGTCCCCACCCAAATCTCATAATCTAAAATTGTAATCCCCATGTGTCAGAGAAGGGGCCTGGCAGGAGGTGATTGGATTATGGGAGTGGATTTCCCCCTTGCTGTTCTTGCAATAGTGAGTGAGTTCTCATGAGAGCTGATGGTTTAAAAGTGTGACACTTCCCCTTCACTTTCTTGCCTGCCGCCATGTAAGACATGCCTTGCTTCTCCTTCACCTTCTGACATGATTGTAAGTTTCCTGAGGCCTCCCCACCTATGCGGAACTGTGAGTCAGACTTCTTTCCTTTTAAATCATCCACTCTCAGGTATGTCTTTATAGCAGTGTGATAATGGACTAACACAAGGCCATTAGCCACCATCTGTTAATTGAGTGTTTATTAAGTGCAATGTACCATCTTACTGAATTAAGAAGCATGATCTTACTTCACTTCCAGAAACCTTAGGAACTATACTGAAAACACAACTTTAGGCCAGGGTTGGCAAACTTTTTCTGTAAAGGGCCAGATAGTAAATATTTGATGCTTTTGTGAGCCGTATGATCTCTGTTGAAGCTGTTCAACTCTGGTGCTGTGGTGCAAAAGCAGCCAGAGATGATTCGTAAATGAATGAGCTTGACTGTTTTCCAATAAAACTTTGTTGAGGAACATTGAAGTTTAAATTTTATTTAATTTTCATGTGAGAATGATCACAAAATATCATTTTCTTTCCTTCCTTCTTTTTTCTTTTTTCTTTTTTTTGAGACAGGGTCTCACTATGTTACCCAAGCTGGAGTGTAGTGGCAGGATCATAGCTCACTGCAGCTTGACCTCCTGTGCTCAAGGGATCCTCCCACCTTAGCCTCTTAAGTTGCTGAGACTACAGGCACACACCACCATGCCAAGCTAATTTTTTATTTTATTTTTTTCTAACTATTTAAAAATGTAAAATTGTTCTTAACTCACAGTCATATGAAAACAAGCAGTGGGGCTGGAACTGGTCTGTGGGCTGGGCTGTGGTTTTTCAAGCCTGGCTTTAGACCATCAGTTCCCTCAGGGCCAGAACCTGGCTGACCCTGCTCAGTGTGGTGTCCAGTTTCTGGCTCACCACCAGGTGGTCAGAATGAGTTTGTTGAATGCATGAGGAAATGTATTCTGATATCTCAGAAGGTGAAGGTGATGTTTCTCTCTACTTAGGGCAACAACTTTAACATACCTAGCATTTTTTAGGGTGCAATAATAATAATCATGTCAGATTGCAGATGCATACTGGGGCTGTCTCAGGAATACCAGGATGCATGGCCATGCCAGTGTTCCTCACCAGGAAGATGATTCTTTGCCATAACGACAGGAGGACACCAACCCCGGTGTGTGTGTATGTGTGTTTGCACACGTGCCTGAGAGTGCTGAACAAAATTATGAATTTTTCTTTTTTTGTTTTCTTTTTTAAGTGAAAGTCTTGCAATGTTGCCCAGGTTGGAGTACAGTGGCTATTTATAAGTGTGATCATAGCCTACTGCAATCTCTAATTCCTGGTCTCAAGCAATGCTCTTGCTTCAGCCTCCTGAGTAGCTGGAATTATAGGTGTGTGCCATTATGCCCAGCCTCCCACAATGTATTAAATTTGAAAATTTCAAGTCTGCAGAAGAGCTTCAAAAATAATATACTAGTTCAATGAACACCCATGTCCCCATCACCCTGAAGTGGCTATCTTTAACACTGTGTCACACGTGTGCTATCAATCATCTATCTTCATTAGCTATCAATCCAACTATCTGTTCTATCTCTCTCTCTCTCTATCTCTCTATCTATCTATTTATCTATTGGTCTATCTATCGGTCTGATATATCTGTATTCATCTATCTGTATCTAGTATCTATTTTTGTATCTTTATTTCTGTATCTATCTCTATTTGATTGATCTGTATTCATCTATCTGTATCTATCATCCATTTTTGTATCTATATCTCTGTATCAATCTAGCTGTATCTATCATCTGTTTTTGTATCTGTATCTATCCATTCTACCTGTATTCATCTATCTGTATCTATCATCTGTATCTCTGTACCTATCTGATCTATCTGTAGCTATCATCTATTTTTGTATCCATATTTCTGTATCCATCTATCTATCTGTATTCATCTATTTGTATCTCCCATCTAACTCTATCATCTGTTTTTGTATCTATATCTCTGTATCGATCTAAACTATCTGTATTCATGATCTGTATCTATCATCTTTTCTTGTATCTATATCTCTGTATCTCTCTCTCTCTCTTATTTTTTCCTGGGTACGAAGTGCAGACATCATGGCATTTCACCCCTTTCCTACTGCAATGTGCACTCCTAAGAACACAGACATCCTTTTTCATAACCACAATATATTGTTCATATATAGAAAAGTTCAGATTGATACAGTACTATTATATGTGGTACGGTCAATATTTGCATTTTCCCAATAATGTATTTTATAGCTAAAAAAGCCCAGGACCCAATTAAGGATAATACATAGCATTTATTAGTCATTTTGATTCAGTCTCTTGGAATCCAGAACAGTCCCCTTGCTTCTTTTTGTCTTTCATGGCATGGGTACTTGAAAACCACAGAACAGGTGTCTTGTACAAAGTCTCTCAATGTGAAATTGATTGTTTCCTGGTGATTGCATTGGAGTTAAATATTTCTGGTAAAATGATATGGGTGATGTTGTGTTCTTAGTGCTTTCCATCACCAGGCACGTGATGTCATTTGTTCCATTATCAGTGATGTTAACCTTGATCACCTGGTTAAGGTGATATTGTCGGATTTCTCCCCTGTAAAGGAATCTTTTCCATTCATAATTAACATCTGCCATTTTGTAACTCAGGGGAAATATCATTCAGGTGAAGAAATCATTGAAGAGTATAAGCAGGAAAAGACAAAACAGATGGAAGAGGTTCTGTCTGGCTGACACGGTCGGCCCAGCTTCCAGGTTCCTATGAGCTTAAGGATGACTGCATGCAACCAGTGAAACAGCTGATGGCTTTTTGCTCTGAGGCTGTATGTATGCAAAGCAGTGCTCTTGCCCAGCAAGTGTAGATTTATTGATTGTGTTAACTCTCCATGATTCGGTAATTCGGGCTGACTGCTGGGGTGCGGCAAATCTTTCTTGAGCAGTTGCATTAGTTTTCACATCATGTAGCTGCTAAAGTAGAGGATGTGGCCAGCTCCTCCTCCTCTCTATAGTCTTTCCAAGGGCAGTGGCTCGGACACATGCTATTCCAGACCACCATCTCTCTCACCTGATGATTACAATAGTCCCCCTCAAGGCCCCCCCGTAACATCTACTCTGCTCACCTCCTCACCCTGGTGCATGCTTCTTGAAGCAACCTCAGTGAAATTTGCAAAAACTCAAAGGCCCAGTGCAGGGGCTCACGCCTATAATCCCAACGCTTTGGGAGGCTGAGGTGGGTGGATCACCTCAGGTCAGGAGTTTAAGACCAGCCTGGCCAATGTAGAGAAACTCCGTCTCTACTAAAAGTACAAAAATTAGCTGGGCGTGGTGGCACGCGCCTGTAGTCCCAGATATTTGGGAGGCTGAGGTAGGAGAACTGCTTGAACCTGGGAGATGGAGGTTGCAGTGAGCTGAGATTGTGCCACTGCACTTTAACTTGGGTGATAGAGCAGGACTCTGTCTTAAAAAAAATCCCCAAAAAACAAACAGCCCCTCAAATCAGATGATTAACCCGCTCCTTGAAACTTCTCCCATTGCGCTTAGAATGAAGATCTAAATCCTTACTCTGACCTACCCTGGATAGTCTTGCCCTTGCCTTTCTCTCAGACCTCATTTTCTTCATCTCTAGGCTGTCTCTGCTTTCTGAACCCAGCCACGATATCTTCCTTTCTGTTTCACAAAAATGCTTCTGCCTCAGGGCCTTTGCCAGATGGAAGCTCTTGAGTATATGCTAAATAACAGCACTGGGTAGTTTAAAAGAAACTGCTTCTCTGGCTGGATGTGATGGTTCACACCTGTGGTGGGAGGATCACTTGAGCCCAGAAGTTTGAGGCTGCACTGAGCTGTGATCGTGCCACTTCATTCCAGCCTGGGTGACAAAGCACGACCTTGTCTCTAAAATAAAATAAAATCAGATAAAATCACTTACCTAAAGGGAGAAATGTCTTCTTTTCATAGCCACAGAGCCTGGTGCCTCTTTTTAAGGGGATGGGGAGAGCTGGACTCCCAGCATCTGACCTTGCTCAAGGCTGAGGTTTGATGTCTTTTAGTAGTGATGCCTGCACCTCGTGAAGGGCCATCACTGGGCAGGTGGTTAAAATGTACTGTCTGTGGAGTGAGTGTGGGTGTGGGGGCTGACCTCCAGTCAGAGTAATTAATGGGCTTTTTGCACCGGACAGGCACCTCCCATTCCACAGGCAGCAGAGACGGATGGAGGAGTCTTAATGCTTCGTCAGGGACAGCTGTGGGCAGCTCACCTGGAGGTTTTTTTTTCCCCCAAGAGACAGGCTCTTGCTTTGTCATCCAGGCTGGAGTGCAGAGGTGCAATCTCAGCTCACTGCCCCCTAGAATTCCTGGGTTCAAGCCTCGTGAGTAGCTGGGACTACAGGCATGCACCACCACGCCTGGCTCATTTTAAAAAATTTGTTTGTAGAGACGGGGATGGTGGTGTCTCACTATGTTGCCCAGCTGGTCTGGAACTTTTGGCCTCAAGCAGTCCTCCTGCCTTGGCATCCCAAAGTGTTGAGCTTACAGGCGTGAGTCATGTGCCCATCCTTCACCTGGTCTTCTGTGCCATCCTGTCTCCCGCTGCTTTGTAAACAGATCCGAATTCTAGACTTTACCTAAATCCTACCCTAACCCTAACCTTAACCCTATCCCAATGCCTACCCTAACTTTAACCTTTATTGAAACCCTTATCTATATCTGAATCCTAATCTTACCTCAGCCCTTCCCCTAAGCTTTGCTATAAACAACCCTTACCCCTAACCTTTATCTTAACTGTAACCCTTATCTGTCCCTAACAGTTAACCCCAATCCTTCCCTAATCCTCCATTTCTCCTCTGTAGCCACACATTTATTTGGTACTCATTCATTTATTTTTCTCCCATATTTACTGAGCATCTGCTCTGTCAGTGAGGGTTCCACCAGGAAAGAGAAGGCACAGTTTAACTATATAATTGAGGTGAATTTGATAAAAGAACTGTTGATCATGAGGTGGGTGAGGTCAAGGGAACTGAAGAGTATGTTGAGGCGTGATAGATACAGTGAAGTTCTTCCTCAAATAAATCATGCTCTGTTTCCGTGATCTTTAATTTTTATAAGGCCTAACCCACTTGTTCCCTGATCTGCCAGCGCAGATGTCTTGGCTTGTAGCATATACTCCTTTCCTTATTTGGACATGTTATTGCTTTCCTAGCATTTTTGCAAGCCACACAAGCCTTTGCCCTCCCTTCCGTTGTTCTCCATTGCCTTTACCTATTTAGGAAAGTTTTATGCTTTTAGCCAATCGGGTTTGGCTTAGACTGTGCGGTCCAGCTCCCGCCAATGGGGACTGGATACAGTGGTAGAAGCCTCATCTCTGAGGGATAAAAAGCTCTCCTCTTCTTTGTTCAGGGTGCCCTCATGGCGAGCAGGCTGGTAAGTGGCACCCTTCTGCAGAAGTAAAAATTGCTGTACTGAGAACTCCTTTGTTGAAGTGTTCATTTTCTTTGCAACTCTGAACTCTTCCTTCTAACAAGGCACGGAGCTGGGGGCTAGTGTGATGAGAAGCAATTACCACCTGTGGGGTGAAGGGAGCGTTGGGAGAACCCAATGACAGGCAGTGCTCTAGAGGAGGTGCTGCTGGCAGGTCCTGTTGTCAGGGAGATGCATTGTTGCAGTTTTTGCCATAAAACAGCCCAGATCTGGAAGTGGGTGGGAAAGGAGCGCCTGGACCTCCTCTTCCTCTTGCCTTCCTGGCCTCTATGAGTACCAGTCACTGGACCTGTGTGGAACCAGAGTGCAGAAGTCTGTAGGGGGGTCAGCTTCTGGCCTGGGACATAGGTAGGGTAGAGAATGGCTCTGAGTGGGGAGCGGACAGGAATGAGGGTAGCCAGCATGTGTACTGTGTGCCAGGCACTGTTCTGGGTCCAGGGTAATGGCAAGTGAACAAGGCATGCTAAAATCCCCACCCTCTGGCTTGGTGTGGAGGCTCATGCCTATACTCCCAGCAATTTGGGAGGCCGAGGTGGGTGAAATCACCTGAAGTCAGGAGTTTGAGACAAGCCTGGCCAACACGGTAAAACCCCGTCTCTACTAAAAATACAAAAATTAGGCAGGCATGGTGGTGGGTGCCTGTAATTGCAGCTACTCGTGAGGCTGAGGCATGAGTTGCTTGAATCTGGGAGGCGGACGTTGCAGTGAGCTGAGATTGAGATACTGCACTCCAGCCTGCAGTCACAGAGTGAGACTTAAAAACAAACAAACAAACAAACAAAAAACCCACCCTCATGAAGTTTGCCTTGTAGTGGGAGCAGACAGCCCAAGTAGCAAGTTAATAAATGACGAGACAATTTCAAACAGTGAGAAGTGCCATAAAAATAAAGAAGGATAATGAATTGAGCAGAGTCAGCATTTTTTTTTTTTTTTTTCTGTAAAGGGTTGGATGTTAGATATTTTGGTTTCATGAACCCTTGGATCTCTGTCACAACTGTTCAACTATGTCATTGTAGCACAAAAGCAGCCACAGATGATCTGCAAATGAATGGGCATGACTGCATTCAAATACAACTTTATTTACAAAACAGACTGGTACAGTGGCACATGCCTGTAATCCCAGCACTTTGGGAAGCTAAGGCAGGAGGATCACTTGAGCCCAGGGATCTTGAGTTTGAGACCAACCTGGGCAACATAGCAAGACCCCATCTCTCCAAGAAAGAAAAAAATTAGCTGGCATGGTGTGGTGTATGCCTATAATCCTGGCTATTTAGGAGACTGAGGTGGGAGGATGACTTGAGCCCAAGAGTCTGAGGCTGCAGTGAGCTATGACGGTGCCATTGAACTGCAGCCTGGGCAACAGAAAAAGCCCTTGTCTCAAAAAACAAAACCAAAAACAAAAAAGCAAGGAGTGGGCCGGATTTGACTTGCTGATCTCTAGCCAGAGAATGACCTGGTGGTGGAGATGGAGGGGCTGGGGGTAGACAGCGGTTAGATAAGGTGGTCAAGGAAGGCCTCTCTGAGGAGATGACATTGACCTGAGGCCTGAGTAACCATAGGGCTCGTTGTGAACCAGCCAGGCAAAGATCTGGATCTGAGTCTTAGAGAGGGAACAGCATTCATTCAGCATCAGATATTCACCAAGCCAGGTCAACATCTCTCTCTGCTAGGTACTACTGCAGGCCCTGTCAGCAGCTGACAAAGCAGACAGAACTTCTGTCCTTGTGGAACTGACAGTCCAGACAAAGGCCTTCAGGGTACAATGGTGGGTGTGGGGCATAGTGTGAGAAGAGTTGAGCATCTTCCAGGATTTAAGGATCTTAAAGGATTTAACAGAACATAAGAGACCAGAAGACTTGGGGTGGGAGGGAGGAATGGGCGAGGACAGAGGACTTGTAGAAAGCAGTTTGCAGGAAAAAGCTCATGTTCAGATGATCTATTTCACCCTGCTCTGCAGTGTGGGGTGCACCCAGGCATGGGAAATACCAAGTGCTGGTGGCAGAGGCCAGGTGAGGCCAAGCCACCAGCGCTGGTTTGAGTTGGCAGGACAACTCGGGGAGGGTGGCCCCGGCTGTGTCTGGCATGGCTCTTCAGGGGAATGGAACACGCCGCATATCCCCACTTTTAGGGACCACACATGGTACTGATTATGTATCTGTCTCCCATGGGATGCTGTACCGGAGTGGCCAGGCTGTCTTCCATTCATGGAGCCAGCACTGGGAGGCTTGGTCCAGGGATTCCATTCAACAACCCTCAGGTGCATCTGACCCATAGATCCATAGATACATCTTTTCTTTTTGAGACAAGGTCCAGGCTGGACTGTAGTGGCATGATAATAGATCATTGCAGCCTGCATTCCCCAGGCTCAAGCAATCCTCCTACCTCAGCCTCTAGAGCTGCATACCTGGCTAACTTTTTAAATTTTTTGTAGAGACGTGGTCTCCCTGTGTTGCTCAGGCTGGTCTCAAACTTCTGGGCTCCAGCAATCCTCCCACCTTGGCCTCCTAAGGTGCTGGAATTACAGGTGTGAGCCACCACATCTGCCTAGATGCATCTTACTTGATCCCAGACAGGATTTTTAAAAAATTATTTCTTTTAAATAGAGGTGAAATTCACATAACATAAAATTAAGAATTTTAATGAGTACCACTGAATGGCGTTTGGCACAGTCACACTGTGGTGCAACCATCACCTCTATTTAGTTCCAAAACATTTTCGTCACCCCAAAAGAAAATCCTGTATTTATCATGCAGTTACTTCCCATTTTCTCCTTCCAGACAGAATTTTAAAAATATGCAAATTAGTTGACATGAAGAGGAAAAGGATATTTTTCATTTAAATTAGATTTCAGCTCTCTCTCTCTCTCTCTCTCTCTTCCATCCCTCCCTCCCTCCCTTCTTTCCCCACTTTGTTGTCTAGGCTGGAGTGCAATGATGTGATCACAGCTCACTTCAGCCTCGACCTCTAGGGCTGAGGCAATTCTCCTGTCTCAGTCTGAAGTACCTGGGACTATGGGCACACATCACCACACCCAGCCCAGATTTCAGCTTTTTCTTGAAAAACAGGACTTCCTGGCAATACCAAGTCTGCGTTCTTCCCTGGCAACAAATGGCAGCCACCCCCTTTCCAAGGGGCCCAAGTGTTCCTTTGCCAGGGTCCTTACCACCCCCTATTGTGTCTGTGACATGGCAGTTGAGTGCCACTTGTCACGTATCAGCACATTCCTGCTGTTACAGTAGAGTTAGGAGAAAAGTGAAGTATTTCTTTTAACCAGTGCCATTTTGAGAGGGAAAGAACAAAAGCTGGATTGAGAGGGCTGCATGTTGAAAGTTGATGAGAAACGTGCATTTTTCTTTGTAGAAGTAACGCTCTTGTTACAGGCTTAATGTGCAAAGTGTGCCTGTGACATCTAAGACATTATTAGGAGACAGACGTTTTTTATTTCACTCTCTGCTATACAGCAGTCCTCACTCTATTCACTGCAACTCATTCTCACTGAGGCTCAGAGAGGGCAAGTGGCTTGCTCAAGGACACACAGCATGTTTGTCAATGCAGAGCTGGGGCTGGAGCTCAGACTGCCTGCTTCCTCATCGTGCGCTTGTTCTACTTTGTCATCATCTGCAAGTGCCACCTCTCTCTGGGGACACGCCTGAGTTGCCACAGTCCCTGGAAGAAAGTGCAGTGTGATTCTTTCATCTCTCTGGCTGCATTTCATCTTTCCCGAGTGTTAATGGTGCTTCCTGTCATGCAATGCTAAGAAAAAAAAAAAAAAAGCCGAGTTATCTCCCTGGCCCTTTGCCATCTCAGAGAGATGGTTTTAAAAATGGTGATTTCGGAGACGGGACTTCCAAGATGGCGTCGTAGAGGTGACTCCGGATTGCAGCTCTCAGTGAAGGCACAGAGGGTGAGTCCTAGCCGCATTCTTGGACAGATCTTTTTTGCCCATAGAACGTTGAAAGTCCCAGGTGTGGGAGAGACACGGGACGCTAGCACAGCCGGCTCGCATGGCCGCTTCGGCCGGTTCCGCAGCGCAGCGGCACTGGGCACAAAACTCACTGGTCTGGGTGCCCTGTTAAACCAGCAATCTGAGATTTGGAAGGGCAGATTGGCATGTCCATCTGATTGAATGGGACTTGGACAATGAGCCAGACCAGGAGATTCCTGGGAAACATGATCTGAGCCAGTGCAGTGGGCGGCAGCAAGGGAGATTGCACGGATCCCAGTGCCCTATCAGCAGGCTACTGGGGCACCAGTGAGAGAGTCAACCATTCAGCTTGGGGAGAGGAAGAGAGAGAGAGGATGGACACTGAGGCAGGGAGCTGGGTGATCAAGCTCGGCGGGTCCCACCCTGATGGGGACAAGCAGGGCAGCGGTTGGAGGCACTCGGGGCTGAGAGTTTTGCTGCCAGCATCTAGGACAGTGCAGCCCGGTGCGGGAGGGGCGTCCGCCACTACTGACGCAATCCCCCGCTACTGAAGTACCACCCAGGGCTGACGCAGCCTGCTGTTGCCAGGCAACCTGCCATAACAGAGAGACTCTGCCAGCAGGGCGGAGCAAGCCACAGCAGGGCAGAGCAAGCCACAGCAGAACAGAGCCCCACAGCAACAGGGCGGACCCGCGCTAGCAGGGCGGAGCCCCGGCAGGAAAATAGTGAATAGACTGCCTCCTAGCTGGGCAGGACAGTGCAACAGATACTCATAAAGAAAGCCCCAACTCCCTGAGACAGAGCATCTAAGGGGGAAAAAAGGGGGGGTTTTATGAGTTCTGTGGCAGCAGACATAAACACATCCTCCCAACCACGCTGAATGAACAACGGAGCTCACAGCTCAGCACTGGAGCTCCTATAAGGCACAGACCATCTCCTCAAGCAGCTCCCTGACCCCTGTATATCCAAAGAGTCATCACCCCAAAAAAGGACTAATCAGACTGACATTTGGCGGGCATCATTCTGAAACAAAGATAGCAGAAGAAGACACTGGTAGCATCCCTCACTGTTCCGCAGCTGCTACAGGTGTACCCCAGACAAGCAGGGCCTGGAGTGGACCTCAGCACTCATACAGCAGAGGGGCTAGACCATTAGAAGGAAAACTAAGTAACAGAAATACCTCATCATCAACAATCTGGGTGTCCACACAGAGACCCAATTGAAAAATCAGTAACTACTAAGACAACAGGTGGATAAATCCATAAAGATGGGAAGAAACCAGTGCAAAAAGGAGGAAAACATCTGAAACCAAAACACTTCACCTCCTACAAAGGACCAAAACTCTGCATCAGCAAGGGAACAAAGCTGGACGGAGAATGAGTGTGACGAAATGACGGAATCAGACTTCAGAAAGTGGATAATGAGAAATTTCAGTGAGCTAAAAGAACATGTTCTAAATCAGTGCAAAGAAACTAAGAAACTTGAAAAAAGATTTGAAAAAAGATTCGAGGAAATGATAACAAGAATGGACAACTTAGAGAGGAATATGAATGAATTGAAGGAGCTGAAAAACACAACACGAGAACTTCGCGAAGCATGCACAAGTTTCAACAGCTGAATTGACCAAGCAGAAGAAAGAATATCAGAAGTCGAAGATCAACTCAATGAAATAAAACGAGAAACCAAGATCAAAGAAAAAAGCGCAAAAAGGAATGAACAAAATCTCCAAGAAATGTGGGACTATGTGAAGAGACCCAACCTACGTTTGATAGGTGTACCAGAATGTGATGAAGAGAATGAATCCAAGCTGGAAAATACTCTTCAGGATATTATCCAGGAAAATTTCCCCAACCTAGCAAGACAGGTCAATACTCAACTCCAGGAAATACAGAGAACACCACAAAGATATTCTGCAAGAAGAGCAACCCCAAGGCACATAATCGTCAGATTCACCAGGGTTGAAATGAAGGAGAAAATACTAAGGGCAGCCAGAGAGAAAGCTCGGGTCACCCACAAAGGGAAGCCCATTAGACTCACAGCAGATCTCTCGGCAGAGACTCTACAAGCCAGAAGAGAGTGGGGGCCAATATTCAACATCCTTAAAGAAAAGAACTTACAACCCAGAATTTCATATCCAGCCAAACTGAGCTTCATAAGTGAAGGAAAAATAAAATCCTTCATGAACAAGCAAGTACTCAGAGATTTTGTCACCACTAGGCCTGCTTTACAAGAGCTCCTGAAAGAGGCACTACACATAGAAAGAAACAACCAGTACCAGCCATCCTAAAAGCATAGCAAATGCTAAAGAGCATCAACAAAATGAAGAATCTACATGAACCAATGGGCAAAACAGCCGGCTAGCATCAAAATGGCAGTATCAAATTCACACATAACAATATTAACCCTAAATGTAAATGGGCTAAATGCACCAATAAAAAGACACAGACTGGCAAATTGGATAAAAAGCCAAAACCTGTCGGTGTGCTGTATCCAGGAAACCCACCTCACATGCAAGGATACACAAAGGCTCAAAATAAAGGGATGGAGGAAGATTTACCAAGCAAATGGAGAGCAAAAAAAAAAAAAAAAAGCAGGAGTTGCAATTCTCGTCTCTGATAAAATAGACTTTAAAGTAACAAAGATCAAAAGGGACAAAGAAGGTCATTACATAATGGTAAAAGGATCGATACAACAAGAAGAGCTAACGATTCTAAATATATGTGGACCCAATGCAGGAGCACCCAGATATATAAGGCAAGTTCTTAATGACTTACAAAGAGACTTAGACTCCCACACAATAATAATGGGAGACTTTAACACTCCACTGTCAATATCAGACAGATCAACCAGACAGAAAATTAACAAGGATATCCAGGACTTGAACTCAGACCTGGAACAAGCAAACCTGATAGATATTTACAGAACTCTCCACCCCAAATCCACAGAATATACATTCTTCTCAGCACCACATCACGCCTACTCCAAAATTGACCACATAATTGGAAGTAAAGCACTCCTCAGCAAATGCAAAACAACTGAAATCATAACAGTCTCTCAGACCATAGTGCAATCAAGTTAGAACTCAGAATTCACAAAATAACTCAGAACCGCACAGCTTCATGGAAACTGAACAACTGGCTCTTGAATGTTGATTGGATAAACAATGAAATAAAGGCAGAAATAAAGAAGTTCTTCGAAACCAACGAGAACAAAGACACAACGTACCAGAATCTCTGGGACACATTTAAAGCAGTCTGTAGAGGAAAATATATAGCAATAAGTGCCCACATGAGAAGAGTGGAGAGATTCAAAATGGACACCCTATCATCAAAATTGAAAGAGCTAGAGGAGCAAGATCAAAAAAGATCAAAACCTAGCTGAAGACAAGAAATAACTAAGATCAGAGCAGAACTGAAGGAGATAGAGACAAGAAAAACCCTTCAAAAAATTAATAAATCCAAGAGCTTGTTTTTCAAAAAGATCAACAAAATAGACAGACCACTAGCCAAACTGATAAAAAAGAAAAGAGAGAACAACCAAATAGATGCAATAAAAAACGATAAAGGGGAAATCACCACAGATTCCACAGAAATTCAAACCATCATCAGAGAATACTACAAACAACTCTATGCACATAAACTAGTAAACCAGGAAGAAATGGATAAATTCCTGGACGCCTGTGTCCTCCCAAGCCTAAACCAGGAGGAAGCCGAAACTATGAATAGACCAATAACAAGGTCTGAAGTTGAGGCAGCAATTAAGAGCCTACCACACAAAAAAAGCCCAGGTCCACATGGGTTCACAGCTGAATTCTACCAGACACACAAAGAGGATCTAGTACCATTCCTTCTGAAACTATTCCAAATAATTCAAAAAGAGGGAACCCTTCCCAAATCATTTTATGAGACCAACATCATCCTGATACCGAAACCCGGCAGAGACTCAACAAGAAAAGAAAACTTCAGGCCAATATCCATGATGAACATAGATGCAAAAATCTTCAATAAAATACTGGCAAACTGATTGCAACAGCACATTAAAAAACTTATCCATCATGATCAAGTAGGATTCATCCCGGGGATGCAAGGCTGGTTCAACATACGCAAGTCTATAAATGTAATTCACCACATAAACAGAAGCAAAAACAAAAATCACATGATTATCTCAATCGATGCAGAGAAGGCATTTGACAAAATTCAACAGCCCTTTATGCTAAAAACCCTCAATAAACTTGGTATTGATGGAACATATCTCAAAGTAATAAAAGCTATTTACGACAAACCAACAGCCAATATCATGAGGAATGGGCAAAAACTGGAAGCATTCCCTTTGAAATCTGGCACTAGACAAGGATGCCCTCTCTCACCACTCCTATTCAACATAGTACTGGAAGTTCTAGCCAGAGCAATCAGGCAAGAAAAAGAAATAAAGGGTATTCAAATAGGAAAGGTGGAAGCCAAATTGTCTCTATTTGCAGATGACATGATAGTATACCTAGAAGACCCCATCACCTCAGCCCAAAAGCTCCTGAAACTGATAAGCAACTTCAGTAAAGTCTCAGGATATAAAATCAATGTGCAAAAATCACAAGCATTCCTATACACCAATAAAAAGAGAACCAAATCAAGAACGAACTGCCATTCACAATTGCTACAAAGAAAATAAAATACCTAGGAATACAACTCACAAGGAACGTAAGGGACCTCTTCAAGGAAAATTACAAACCACTGCTCAACGAAATAAGAGAGGACACAAACAGATGGAGAAACATTCCATGTTTGTGGTTAGGAAGAATCAATATCATGAAAATGGCTGTACTGCCCAAAGTAATTTACACAATCAATGCTATCCCCATCAAACTACCATCGAATTTCTTCACAGAACTGGAAAAAACCACCATGAACTTCATATGGAACCAAAAGAGAGCCCGCATAGCCAAGTCAATTCTAAGCAAAAAGAACACAGCGGGAGGCATCACACTACCAGACTTCAAACTATACTACAAGGCTACAGTAATCAAAACAGCATGGTACTGGTACCAAAACAGAGATATAGACCAATGGAACAGAACAGAGGCATCGGAGGCAAATCAACATATCTACAACCATATAATCTTTGATAAACCAGACAAAAACAAGCAATGGGGAAAGGATTCCCTGTTTAATAAATGGTGTTGGGAAAACTGGCTAGCCATGTGCAGAAAGCAGAAACTGGACCCCTTCCTGACACCTTACACTAAAAAACTCCAGATGGATTAAAGACTTAAACATAAGACCTGACACCATAAAAACCCTAGAAGAAAATCTAGGCAAAACCATTCAGGACATAGAAGTAGGCAAGGACTTCATGACCAAAGCACCAAAAGCATTGGCAACAAAAGCCAAAATAGACAAATGGGACCTAATCAAACTCCACAGCTTCTGCACGGCAAAAGAAACAGTCACTAGAGTGAATCGGCAACCATCAGAATGGGAAAAAATCTTTGCAGTTTATCTGACATCTGACAAAGGGCTGATATCCAGAATTTACAAAGAACTCAAACAGATTTACAGGAAAAAACCAAACAAGCCCATTCACAAATGGGCAAAGGATATGAACAGATACTTTACAAAAGAAGACATACATGAGGCCAACAAACACATGAAAAAATGCTCATCATCACTGGTCATTAGAGAGATGCAAATCAAAACCACATTGAGATACCATCTCACGCCAGTTAGAATAGCGATCATTAAAAAATCTGGAGACAACAGATGCTGGAGAGGATGTGGAGAAATAGGAACACTCTTACACTGTTGGTGGGAGTGTAAATTAGTTCAACCATTGTGGAAGACAGTGTGGAGAGTCCTCAAGGACCTAGAAATAGAAATTCCATTTGACCCAGCAATCCCATTACTGGGTATATATCCAAAGGGCTATAAATCGTTCTACTATAAGGACACATGCACACGAATGTTCATTGCAGCACTGTTTACAATAGCAAAGACCTGGAACCAACCCAAATGCCCATCGATGATAGACTGCACTGGGAAAATGTGGTACATATACACCATGGAATATTATGCAGCAATCAAAAATGATGAGTTTGTGTCCTTTGTAAGGACATGGATGAATTTGGAGAACATCATTCTCAGCAAACTGACACAAGAACAGAAAAACAAATACCGCATATTCTCACTCATAGGCGGGTGAGAAAAATGAGAACACATGGACACAGGGAGGCGGTCTACTACACACGGGGGTCTATTGGTGGGAAGGGGGGAGGGACTGTGGTGGGGGGCTGGGGAGGGATAGCCTGGGGATAAATGCCAAGTGTGGGTGAAGGGGAGGAAGGCAGCAAAGCACACTGACATGTGTGTACCTATGCAACTATCTTGCACACTCTGCACATGTACCCCAAAACCTATAATGCAATAAAAAATAAAAAAAAAATGGTGATTTTGTTATCTTTCCCTGAATACAAATTTTCATTCTAGCAACCTCTGCTAACCTTGGCCAGACCTGACCCAGCCCTCTCTCCTTGCCTCGGCCCCACAGCCCAACCTTCCCATTTATCAGTGACGACATCATATACGCGGCTCCCGGGTTGTCCAACCTGGGATTGATAACGTCTTTGAATCTTTTCTCTTTTATTCCCTCTATCGAAGTACTTACGAACTTCTTTGGTGAATGCACTGCTTTTTGCCATCTAGTGGTTATCCCAGAACTTAAAGTATAATTTAAAAAAAATTTAAAGGGAGTTGGGGGACATGGGCACCAGACAGCCCTGGGTTCCGCTCCTGACTCTGCTAGTTTTTGTCTATGAGATATGGGCAAGTTTGGTAATGTTATCAAAACCTCAGTTCCAAGATCCTTTTCAACGTAGGACTTGTTGCCCCAACTGCTGGGGGTGCTGACGGCAGATGGCTCTCAGCTGTTAACCCCTTTAGCAATCCCTTCAGCTGCAGAGCCACCTCGCTCAAGGTTATTCCACTTCCTGGGACAGTCCACAGCCTAAGATAGATCAAGATGGGGCATAAAGGCGTGTCCATCTGGACCCAAGTTGAAACATCACCAATTTAGCTCTAGCACTCCCTGTAGGGTAGGCTGAGGATGTGGTCGGCCTTGCATCCCAGCTCAACTTCCCCGTATACGCACTCCTGCTTCCTTCCTCCACCTTCCCCAGGGATTGATTCCAAGGGACCTCCTTAATATATTGCCTGGATGCTAAACTTGGTCTCAGAGACAGTGTCCTGGGAAATGTCCCTGAGGATGGTGAGTAGTAATCACACCTACACCACCGCCTTGTTCTGGGGATCAATGGGACAGTTCTGGTAGCTGGCACACAGTAAGTGTTCAGATAGGGTCATTAATTATTAGCATATTTATTTACTAGGTGCAAGGCATTGCTCAGGGTACGTGAGGCACAAGTGGGCATTATCAGTTCTGGTTCACAGTTGAGAAGACAATACTTGCCAAAGGTTACATGGATCATTCATGGTCCAGCTTGGGGCTAATCAGCTCCTAAAGAGACTGGGCTTTGCAGAGAATCCCGCCTGGCTGGCACCAGTCCCAACCCTGGACTGCTTGGCTGTGTGGTCTCTGGCACATCAAGACTCTGAGCTCCAAGTTCCACAGCTGTAAAATGGGATGAGACAGAGCCCAACTTTGAGAATTGTTGTGGGGATCTGATGAGTTAATTGCTGTAAAGTGCATGGAGTGGTGCGTGTCATTCAGTATATGCTCAGTGCGTGACAGTTAGCACTATCACCATTTGGGATAATTACTCATGATTATTATTAGGCATACCCTCCGTGCCCCAGGGACTCATATGATAACTAGAGGGATAAACCATACGTAGTATTTTTTTTTTTGAGTCTGGGTCTCGCTCTGTCACCTGGGCTGGAGTGCAGTGGTGTGGTCTTGGCTCACTGAAATCTGCACCTCTTGGGCTCAAGTAATTCTCCTACCTCGGCCTCCTAAGTAGCTGGGACTATAGGCATGCACCATTACACCCAGCTGATTTTTGCATTTTTTTGTACAGAAGGGGTTTTGCCACATTGCCAGGCTGGTCTTGAACTTCTGGGCTCAGGAGTTCTTCCTGCCTTGGCCTTCTGAAGTGCTGTGATTACAGGCATGAGCCACTGTGTTCATTCCATACATAGTATTAAAAAAGTTTTTATTTTTGAGACAGAGTTTTGCTCTTGTTACTCAGGCTAGAGTGCAACGGTGCGATCTTGGCTCACCACAACCTCCGCCTCCTGGGTTCAAGCAATTCTCCTGCTTCAGCCTCCGGAGTAGCTGGGATTACAGGCACGTGCCACCATGCCCAGGTAATTTTATATTTTTAGTAGAGATGGGGTTTCTCCCTGTTGGTCAGGCTAGTTTCGAACTCCTGACCTCAGGTGATCTGTCCACTTTGGCCCCCCAAAGTGCTGGTATTACAGGCATGAGCCACTGCACCCAGCCTCTTTTTTTTTGAGACAGTCTTGCTCTGTTGCCCACGCTGGAGTGCAGTGGTGTGATTGTGGCTCACTGCAACCTCTGCCTCCTGGGTTCAAGCAAGTCTCATGCCTCAGCCTCTCGAGTACTTAAGATTACAGGCACGTGCCACCTTGCCTGTCTAAGTTTTGTATATATATTTCTTTTTTTTTGAGATGGGGTCTTACTCTGTTGCCCAGGCTGGAGTGCAGTGGTGCGATCTCAGCTCACTGTAACCTCCACCTCCTGGGTTCAAGCAATCCTCTTGCCTCTGCCTCCTGAGTAGCTGGGATTACAGACACGCACCACCACTCCTGGCTAATTTCTGTATTTTTAGTAGAAATGGGATTTCACCATATTGGCCAGGCTGGTCTCAAACTTCTGACCTTGTGATCCGCTCGCCTCATCCTCCCAAAGTGCTAGGATTACAAGTGTGAGTCACTGTGCCTGGCCAGTTTTGTAAACATGTATCTTTCAGTAGAGACAGAGTTTCACCATGTTGGCCAGGCTGGTCTCAAACTCCTGACCTCAAGTGATCCTCCTGCCTCAGCCTCCCAAAGTGCTGGGATTACAGGCATGAGCCACTGTGCCTGGTCAAGTTCAGTGTTTGATAGTAGAGTAGGGTGACTATAGTTAACAAAAATGTGTTGTGCTCAGGTAATGGACACCTTCGATACACTGACTTGATTATTACGCATTATATATATGTAACACAGTTTCTCCCATACCTCATAAATATGCACAAATAAAAAATAATAAAAAGGAAGACTTGAATTCTATTCTCTACTCATGTCTGCATGGGCAAGTCTGGGTTTAAGGTGTCTACCTGCAAAATGGGAATAATTAATATTTGCCTGGTTTATCTCACAGCTTTGTTTCAAGGTTTCAAGGTTCATCGTAAAAGTGCTTTGGAAGTGACAGAGTACTCTACCAATTAACTGTTATCAATGATCTGGCTAATTCATTCATTTTTTTTTTTTTTGAGATGGAGTCTCACTCTGTCATCCAGGCTGGAGTGCAGTGGCACAATCACAGCTCACTGCAAACTCCATCTCGCAAGTTAAAGTGATTCTCCTGGCTTAGCCTCCTGAGTAGCTGGGATTACAGGTGCCCACCACCACACTCGGCTAATTTTTGTATTTTTAGTAGAGATGGGGTTTCACCATGTTGGCCAGGTTAATCTCAAACTCCCGGTCCAAAGTGATCCAGCAGTCTTGGCTTTCCGAAGTGCTGGGATTACAGGCGAGAGCCACCACACCCAACCTGGTGAATTCCTTCTGAATTGCCCGCTCGCTATGTGCCAGGCACTGTCCTAGGTGCTGCAACTTTGGCTGTGGACAAGATGGACATGATCCCTACCTTGTTGAAGTGTATAACCTGGTGGGTAGACAGATGAAAAAATGACACAAATAAGTATATAATTGCATCTTGTGAAGGAAAAGTGGCAGCGTGGGTGGATTGTGAGAGAGGTGGTTGGAGGCATCTATTTTGGGAGGTCAGGGAGGGTCTCTCTGGAGAGGGGACACTTAAACCTGAAGCATGAGAAGGAAGCAGCCAGCCGAGGAATGGGAGAAGAGCTTTCTGGGCAGAGAAGACAGCACAGGCAATAGTCCTGGGTAGGAAGGGGTCTTGCCTATTCTAGGAGTTAAAGGTATGGCTGCAGGAGGTGAGGGCGGAGGCTAGCAGACTGTGTCAGAGGGACTCCATCTTGAACAGGGGCTGGGGAAAACGAGGCTGAGAGCTGCTGGGCTGCATTCCCTGGAGGTTAGGCGTTCTTAGTCACAGGATGAGATAGGTGGTTGGCACCAGATACGGGTCACAGAGACCTTGTTGAAAAACAGTTTGCCATAAAGAAGCCGGCTAAAACCCACCAAAACCAAGATGGCGGTGAAAGTGACCTCTGGTCCTTGCTGCTCATTACACGCTAAATTAGAATATATTAGCAGGCTAAGGGCCGCTCCCAGGAGCGCCACGACAGTTTACAAATGCCATGGCAATGTCAGGAAGTTACCCTATATGGTCTAAAAGGGGGAGAAACCCTCAGTTCTGGGAATGACTCACCCCTTTCCCAGAAAACTCATGAATAATCCACCTCTTGTTTAGCATATAATGAAGAAATAACTAAGTATACCCAGCTGAGCAGCCCATGCCGCTGCTCTGCCTAGAGAGTCCCCGTTCTTTATCCATTTACTTTCTTAAACTCGCTTTCACTTTATGGACTCACCCTGAATTCTTTCTTGTATGAGATCCAAGAACCCTTCCTGATAACAGTCGGAGAAGCAGAAAGAAGCCCCATCGTGCAAGGGGTACAGGGGTGGCAGGCCCTTAGGCCTCAGCGTGAGAGCTTTGATTGTGCTTTGGTTAGAATAGGAAGCCGCTAAAAGCCTTTAAACAGGTGAAAGTCACATTACAATTTTCTTTAAAAAAAAAGAGAGGAAAACTCTGGCAAATGAATGAGGTTATTATCAGCAGTGTTAACATCCACACTAAAAATAATGGATGCTGGTCTCTGTTGTGCAAAACGTCTGTCCTTTCTCTCATTTACCCTGAAAACTGAACTTTTATTCCATGTTGTCTCACATCTTTAAGATCTCCTGCCGGGAAGGAATCACATTCTTCCCAATCTTTTCGGAATATTTGGAGCTGCTGTTAGAAGTATTCTTGATCTACAGCCACAACATCTGAAGGATTTACTTCCTGTGATTTAAGGGGAATGACTAAGATTTTTCCTTCCTTCCTTCCTTTTTCTTTTTTCCTATCTTCCTTCCTTCCTTCCTCTCTCTTTCCTCCCTCCCTCCCTTTCTCCCTCCTTCTTTCTCTCTCTCTCTCCCTTCCTTCCCTTATTCCTTCCTTCCTCTTTCTTTCCTTCCCTCCCTCCCTCCCTTTCTCACTCTCTTTCTTTCTTCCTTCCTTCCTTCCTTTCTTCCTCCTCCCCTCCTCCCCTCCACTCCCCTCCCCTCCCCTTTCCTCCCCTCTCCTCCCTTCTCCTTTCCTCTCTTCTCTTCCCTTTCTTCTTTGATAGAGTCTCTGTTGCCCAGGCTGGAATGCAATGGCATGATCTCAGCTGACTGCAACCTCTGTTTCCTGGTTTCAAGTGATTCTCTGGCCTCAGCCTCCAGAGTAATTGGGACTACAGGTGCCCACCACCACGCTTGGCTAATTTTTGCATTTTTAGTAGAGATGGGGTTTCAACACATTGGCCAGGCTGGCCTCAAACTCCTGACCTCAAGTGATCTGTCCACCTTAGCCTCCCAAAGTGCTGGGATTACAGGTGTGAGCCACCGTGCTGAGATTTTTGCATATTTTAAGTGAGAAATTGATGCAGGAGCAAACTTCCTGCACAAAGACTGACCTCTTCCGTGGGGCCACTCCCAGACTCCGGTACCCTCCACCCACTCTAGTGTCTCACAATCTCTCCTCCTCCTTCCCGCTGCTCTGAAGAGAATAGTCAGCTCCCAGCTGGAGCAAGTTCATCCAGTTGAGAGGATGATGTTTGCATAATTTGAATAATAATTTTGCATAATAGTGGCTCTCATTGAAATGATGTAAATCAGCCCTCAGTTCTCTCTTTAGATTATTATTCATTCATTCAGTGAGATCACTTTTAGGGGATGAGATAGAAATATTTACAGAAGACAGAGGATCAAGGGTGGAGGCTTTGATGATTTCTAGTGAAAAAATGTTTTTGTCTTGTTTGGCTTGATGTATTTGAAGGTGGAGGCTGGAGCTGAATGTACAGCATTTTTATGCAATACAGTGGGTCTCTTTTTTGAGATAAGGTCTCACTCTGTTGCTCAGGCTTGAGTGTAGTGGTGCCATCTTGGCTCACTGTAACCTCAACTTCCTGGGCTCAAGAGATTCTCCTGGCTTGGCTTTCCAAGTAGCTGGGACTTCAGGTATGCGCCACCATGCCTGGCTAATTTTTAAATTATTTTGTAGAGACAGGGCCACTCAAAGTGTTGGGATTATGAGCATGAGCTGCCGCCATGCCTGGCCTCATGACTTGGTGGATCTTAATGCAAAATTTGCCCTGGGTCAGTGGGGTTGGAGGAAAGAGGGGATAGAGGATGGGAACTAAGAGGTAGGTCTGAGGGTAGGGAGGTAGGAGTGGGACCAACCCAGTCTCTGGATACCTCCTTGTGAGATGTACCTAAGGATGCCTTCTACCCCCTCTTCCTCCCATCTCTGTATCCTCTGTCTTTAATGGATACAGACCTAGTGTGTATTTACCTCTTCTTTTCTTTCGTTTTGAGATGAAGTCTTGCTCTGTCACGAAGCTGGAGTGCAGTGGCATGATCTCTGCTCACTGCAACCTTCACCTCCTGGGTTCAAGAGATTTTCCTGCCTCAGCCTCCTGAGTAGCTGGGATTACCAGGGCACACTACCACACCCAGCTAATTTTTGTATTTTTAGTAGAGACGGGGTTTCACCATATTGGCCAGGATGGTCTTTGATCTCTTTGCCTTGTGATCCATCGGCCTCAGCCTCCCAAAGTGCTGGGATTACAGGCGTGAGCCACCGCATGGACTTTGGGGCTGAGCAGACCTGTTAGTGTTCTTTGGTTGCAAGCAACAGAAACCTACTCATTTTTGGTTAAGCCAAAGGTTTAGGATGTAGATGGTAGGCAGGGGGCATCCGATTGGCCAAGCTTGAGTTCCATGCCTGCTTCTTGCTCTGGGGTGGTGGAGGCACCCTGTAGCCTGTCCCTCACATTTGTGGCATGCAGAGCAAGAGTACAAAAAGAAGCCTTTACACCACTTGTCTGCCAGTGTTAAAGCAATTAGACTATCAGATGAATATGATCTGTCCTCCCACCTTGGCACATATACCTGAATAAGGCCCTGGAAGGCCAGGTTTGAATTTAGAATCTTGGATGCCTCAGAGTTATGGCCCAGAATACGGTGACTTGGGAGGAGCCAGCCCTTGGTTTACAGTCCACTCTGCCTTCTTTTCTAACCCTTGATTCTGTCCTACACCCTGAGAAGGCTGGGGCATGGATCCCAGTCTGTGTTCAAGCTCTGATTTCTACTCCCCAAAGCTGTCCCTTGTCCACTTCTCAGGCCTCAAGCTGCCCACAGTGGCGGCATGGTTCACTCTTTGGAGGACGACCTGGGAAAGGGGCCCAGGCTGGCCCTGAAGCAGGAATCCTGGGTGTCCGGATGAGGAAGGCAGGGCATGGACTCAGGATGGGCATGTCCCTGGAGCCCCACAAACTCTTTACCCACCTGGCCAGAGGCCAAGCAGGGCCCTTTAAAGAGCATTCCCCAGGGCAGGGTGTGCCTGGCACCAAAACTGACAGCCTGCTCGCCTGCAGTAAAAGGGGAAGGGCAATTCCTCCAATCAAAAAGGAAATGGAAGCTGCGTAGCGGGAAGACAAATATTAGCCCCACCTGAGGTCTTATCTAGGCTTTTCTGTAGCTAGGGTTCTTTTGGTAGCAAGAAAGAGAAATCCAGCCAGGTGTGGTGGCTCATGGCTATAATCCCAGCTCTTTGGGAGGCTGAGGTGGGCAAATCATCTGAAATCAGAGTTCTAAGACCAGCCTGGCCAACAATGGTGAAACCCTGTCTCTACTAAAAATACAAAAATTAGCTGGGTGTGGTGGCAGGTGCCTATAATCCCAGCTACTCAGGAGGCTGAGATGGGGAGAATTCCTTGAAGCCAGGAGGGGGAGGTTGCAGTGAGCCAAGATTGCTCACTGCACTCCAGCCTGGGCAACAGAGCAAGACTGTCTCAAAAAAAAAAAAAAAAAAAAAAAAGAGAAACCCACTCTGACACTGGCTTGAGCCCAAGGGGTCTCTGTGGCAGTGGTGGTGGTGGTGGTATCTACAGGGGTGGCTCTTGGGCCCAGGAGGGTGGAAGTATGACCAGTCCTCTCAAGGGCAGGAGCTAGGACTGGGAAGCTGCTGAGGATCAGGCCGCCTCTCCTCTCTCTCTCTCCTCTTCTATGCATCTAACAACAGCATAGTGTCACGGGCTTTTCTAGCTCAAGGACTCGAAAGAAACACAACATGGGGATCTCAAACTTAGAACCTTCAGGGCAGGAGACAGGTGACGTCAATGGGAACAACAGTGAAGGGAAACTCACACGGCCTTCTCAGTTCCTTTTTCTTTTCTTTTAGGAGGCAAGATCTTGCTCTGTTACTCAGTCTGGAATGCAGTGGCATGATCATAGCTCACTGCAGCCTTGACCTCCTGGGTTCAAGTGATCCTCCCACTTCAGCCTCCTGAGTAGCTGAGACTACAGATATGTACCACCATGCCCAGCTGATTTTTAAAGTTTTTGTAGAGACAGGGTCCCACCATGTTGCCCATGCTGGTCTTGAACTCCTGGGCTCAAAAGATTCTCCTGCCTTAGCCTCACAAGGTGCTGGGATTATGGGCATGAGCCACTGTGCCTGGCCAGTCTCCCAGGATGGAGTGCAGTGGTGTGATCTTGGCTCACTGTTGCCTCCACCTCCTGGTTTCAAACGATTCTCCTGCCTTAGCCTCCTGAATAGCTGGGACTACAGGTGCATGCCATCATGCCCAGCTAATTTTTGTATTTTTAGTAGAGACAGGGTTTCACCATGTTGGCCAGGCTGGTCTTGATCTCTTGACCTCATGATCTGCCCGCCTCGGCCTCCCAAAGTGTTGGGATTACAGGCATGAGCCACTGCTCCTAGCCCAGTCTCCTTTTCTTGATAGGAACCTGGCATATCAGTCAGATTAGGATTCCCCGAGGAGGGAGGGTTTAACACAGGGACTATTTACTAAGGCATGGATCAGCTGTGGGAAACCCCACAGTTTCTGTGGCCAGTACCCCAGGGCGAGTTCTGGAGGAGCTGTTGCCATTCCTATGCCCAAAACCACGGGGACGGGAGTGGTTCTGGAATCCCCAGATGCCATGGATGGTTGGAGAGGGCTGCCTGGACAGGAGACGTGGCCTTCTTTGGAGAGTTGCAGTCAGTCCTTAGCAACCCCACTGGGAAGGAGCCAGTCAAATACATAACCTGACAGCACACTCCTTATGCCCTGCATCTCCTGCTGGCATCGCCCATTGACCAAACCCAACTGAAATCCAGAGTCCATTGATGTGTTTCTTGGGCAGGGTGGGGAAGCCAGAGAGGGGTGTGGAGGGGCAAGGGGAAGACAGCTGCCACATGTGGGTATGAGACATTTCCTTGCTGAAAGGGCACAGCACAGCTTAAGCCTGAGGGATAATGTTCGTGGATACTGGGACTTAGTCTTGGGAAGTGAATGGGATGCTGTGGTTATGGGACTAAGAAGAAAGGAAGCCCATTTTAACCACTCAGCTCTGGCCGATTATTGCTGTGCAGGAGTGCGGGCTTCTAAGGGCAGGGGCTCCGATCTTGGAAGAGAAGTAGGGAATCCAGATTTTGAAATTACCAACATTTTGGCAACTCGTTAAAACAAACACAGAAAGTTTTAAAATGCTGTATGAGTCCAATAAATCCCATTCACAAGCCAGATTTGGCCTGAGGATGCTTTAAACAGAAACTCATTTGGGGCTTCTGTCTCAATTCCAAATTCCCGCGAAGGAGAGACTCTATTTGACTTTTTGTTTTGTTTTGTTTTGAGATGGAGTCTTGTTCTGTTGCTCAGGCTGGAGTGCAGTGGTGTGAGCTCCGCTCACTGCAATCTCTGCCTCCTGGGTTCAAGCGATTCTTCTGCCTCATCCTCCCTAGTAGCTGGAACTTAAGGTGCATGCCACCATGGTAAGCTAATTTTTAAAATTTTTTTATTTTTAGAGATAGGGTTTCACCATGTTGGCCAGGTTGGTCTTGAACTCCTGACCTCACGTGATCCACCCGCCTTGGTCTTCCAAAGTGCTGGGATTATAGGTGTGAGCTACTGAGCCTGGCCTATTTGACCTATTTCGGTTTGGTTGTCCCTCTCAGGTGTAATCATGGCCAGGAAGGGTCATGTCCCTGCTGCTCACTGAGCTCAGGACAGAATAGTCCCTCTGAGAGCTGAGCACATTCCCTTGGAAAGTGGTCAACGATCTGTGGTTTAATCACAATCACTTACTCCTCTACGATGGTGAAGCGTGTCTGTCTCCCATGTCTGCTGTAATGAATGACCACAAACTCAGTGACTTAAAAACCACAGATTCATTACCTGACAGTTCTGAAAGTCAGAACTGCAATGACCTATTTCAATAGGCAAAAATGAAGGTGTCAAAAAGCTGCATCGCTTTTTGGAATCTTTTTTTTTTTTTTTTTTGAGATGGAGTCTCTCTCTGTTGCCTAGGCTGGAGTGCACTTGTGCAATCTCAGCTCACTGTAACCTCTGCTTCCCAGATTCAAGCGATTCTCCTGCCTCAGCCTCCCAGGTAGCTGGGATTACAGGTGCTTGCCACCATGCCTGGCTAATTTTGTATTTTTAGTAGAGATGGGGTTTCACCATGTTGATCAGGTTGGTCTCAAACTCCTGACCTCAGGTAATCCACCCACCTCAGCCTCCCAAAGTGCTGGGATTACAGGTGTGAGCCACTGTGGACGGCCCATTTTTTGGAGTCTTTAGGGGGAGAATGTTTCCTTGCCTTCTCCAGCTTCTTAGAACAGCGGTCTCCACCCTTTTTGGCAGCAGGAACCGGTTTCATGGAAGACAGTTTTTCCAAGGGATGGCAATGGTGTGGGGGTTGGTTTCAGGATGATTCAAACATATTACATTTATTGTGCATTTTATTTCTATTATTATTACATTGTAATGTATAATGAAATAATTATACAACTCACTATAATGTAGAATCAGTGGCGCCCTGAGCTTGTTTGTCTGCAACTAGATGCTCCCATCTGGGAGTGATGGGAGACAGTGACAGATCATCAGGCATTAGATTCTCATAAGGAGCACACAATCTAGATCCCTTACATGAGCAGTTCATGGTAGGGTTTGTGCCCCTATGAGAATCTAATGCTGCTGCTGATCTGACAGGAGGCGGAGCTCAGGTGGTAATGTGAGCGATGGGGAGTGGCTATAAACACAGAGGAAGCTTTGCTCACTTGCCTGCCGCTTGCTTCCTGCTGTGTGGCCTGGTTCCTAAGAGGCCACAGACCATACCAACTGGTGGCCTGGGGGTTGGGGACCCCTGTTTTAGAGGATGCCTGCATTCTTTGGCTCATGGCCCCTTCAACCTTCAAAGCCAGCAATAGCTGGTTTAGTCTTTTTCACATTGCATCCCTTTGACTCTGCCTCCCTCTTCAATCTTTTTTTCTTTTTGAGACAGAGGCTCACTCTCTTGCTCAGGTTGGAGTGCAGTGGCATGATCATGGTTCACTGCAGCCTCAACCTCCTGGGCTCAAGTGATCCTCCCATCTCAGCCTCCCAAGTGCTCTTTAATCTTTAAAGGACCCTTGTGATTACATTGAGTCCACCCAGATAATCCAGGATAATTTCTTTATTTTAAGGTTAGCAAACTTAATCCTGTTTATTTTTTAAAAAGTTCTTTTGTCTTGCTCTGTCGCCCAGGCTGGAGTGCAGTGGCACAATCATGGCTCACTGCAGCCTCCACTTCCTTTGCTCAAGTGATCCTCTTGCCTCAGCCTCCCAAGTAGCTGGGACTACAGGTGTGCAAAATCAAGCCTGGCTATTTTTTTTTTTTTTTTTGTAGAGACAGGGTCTCTCTGTGTGGCCCAGGCTGGTCTCAAACTCCTGGGCTCAAGTAATCCTCCTATCTTGGCCTCCCAAAGTGCCGAGATTACAGAAATAAGTCACTGCATCCAGTCAACAAACTGAATTCTGTCTGCAACCATAATTACCCTTTGCACCATGAAAAGTAACATATTCACAGGTTCCAAGGATTAGGATGGGGGGGTCCTAATCTTGTAAGGCTGGGGGGGTGTTATTCTGTCTACCACAAGGCCGATTCTAAACTTTGCTAGTCATCTGTAAGATGGGGATAACCCTGTCTTCTTCATGGGTTGTTAAGGGTTCAGATGAGAGAACCTGTGCAATACACCCGGCACAGTCCCTGACACACAGCAGGCATCCCTGTTAGTCCCTTTCCCTTCTTCTTGGGCTGTTGGCTTCAGTGTGGTTGAGCCTGTTTCTTCAGCTGTTAAGTGACGTAGCTGTATCAGTCCTGCCTACCTCAAAGTGCTGTTCCTTTCTTCCTTCATTCACTCTCTCACTCACTCATGCAACAAACATGTACTGAGGGACTACTACGATGTGTGAGACACTGCGCTAGGTGCTGGGGCAGAGCCACAGACAAGGCAGACATGAGGGTTATTTTCAGGTGAGGAAGAAAATAGTGGGAAGACGGATAAACAATTCTAATTTGGTATAGTAAGTGCAAGAAGACAAAGGAGGGTAAGAGAACATAGAATGGTGGAGGTGGCGGTGGTGGTGGGGGCAGTGGATGCTATTTTAAATAGGTCAGAAGGAGCATGTCTAGGCTGGGTGCGGAGGCTTATCCTGTAATTCCAGCACTTTGGAGGCTGAGGCAGGCAGATCACTTGAGTCCAGGAGTTCAAGACCAGCCTGGCCAACATGGTGAAACTGTGTCTCTACTAAAAATACAAACATTAGCTGGGTGTAGTGGCGCATGCCTGTAATCCCAGCTACTCAGGAGGCTGAGGAAAGATAGTTGCTTAAACCCGGCAGGTGAAGGTCGCAGTGAGCCACACGCTACCCTGTGTGACAGTGAGACTCCATCTCAAGAAAGAAAGAAAGAAAGAAAGAAAGAAAGAAAGAAAGAAGAAAGCAAGCAAGCAAGCACGTCTGAGTGACATGAGAAATGACAGCGAGTGTTTGTTGATTGACTGAATGACATGATGCTGATTTCCAGCTTGATTATGGCAGAAGTAGATAAACTGATTGCTGGCAATCAATTTAATTATATAAGGTTCCTTTCACAAACATTTTAAGCTTTTCTGGCTTCTCTTTGCTGTGTTGCATTTTATTATCAGTGAAAGAAGTGACCCAAAGCACAGATTCATTTTTCCTTTTGGAACTGGACAGACATTTCCCGATTTAGCTCCTATTCCTCCTGGAGGCCTCTCAAAGGCAGCAGGAAGACAGACCCTGACAGCCCTGACCCTAGCTCTGTTTGTGACCTGCCCCCTTGCTTGGCAGCTGGGAACCTCAGCAGCCTCATTAATGTTGGCAAGCACTTTAGGTCTCCTGCTGAAGGACTCTAAGAAAGGCAGGTCATAATTTGTTTTTCCTACATCTTCGAGGCCGTCAGATGCAGCCGGAACCTTCTCCATCAAGAACAAGCGGCTGGCTGGGCAGTGGCTCACGCCTTTAATCCCAGCACTTTAGGAGGCCGAGGCAGGAGAATCACTTGAATCTGGGAGGTGGAGGTTACTGTGAGCTGAGATCGCGCCACTGCACTGCAGCCTGGGCAACAGAGCAAGGCTCTGTCTCAAAACAAAGTAAAACAAAACAAAACAAAAAAACCTAAGAAATGAACAAGAGGCTGCAGTTAGTGCAGGGAGGACAGGAGATGGGCAGGGAAGAGAGAGAGAGAGGGGCTGAGGCTGGAGAGTGGGAAGGAAGACCGGCAATGGGTGCTCCTGGTCTGGCTGAGGATGGTCATATGCAGGCCAGTCCCCTCTCGTGCCTGAGATCCACCATGTTTCCATGTTGCTGGTGACATCGACATCTTAGAGTCCATCTCCGATCAGACCCATTTCCCTTTTTATACAGGAACATGGCTCTGTGACCCCTGGTGGCCTCCAGAAGGCATTGTGGGGTGGTTTGCAGAGCCACTGGAGAGAGACACTGGCTGAAGTGGACAATAAAAATGATAATAGCAGCCAGGTGAGGTGGCTACGCCTGTGATCTCAGCACTTTGGGAGCCAAGGTGGGAGAATCACTTGAGGTGGGGAGTTCAAGACCAGCCTGGCCAACATGGTAGAACCCCATCTCTACTAAAAATACAAAAATTAGCTGGGTGTGGTGGTGTGCACCTATAGTTCCAGCTACTACAGGGGAGGCTGAGGTGGGAGGATTACTTGAGCCCAGGAGGTGGAGGTTGCAGTGAGCTCTGATTGTGCCACTGCACTCCAGTCTGAGCAACAGAGTAAGACCCTGTCTCAAAATAAATAAATAAATAAAATTACTACTACTGCTACTAATAGCCGCTTTGATTCACTGTGCACCAGCTCACTTGCCTCCTCACCCATAGCCCTGTTGGGAAGGGTTATCCCCATTTTACAGGTGAGGAAACTGAGGCTCACTGAGGGTAAGTGATATGCCCAAGAACGTATGAGCTGGAATTCTGATGAGCTGGGATTCGAACTCAGTTTTATTTGGATTTGGCATATTCTATTGATTCTAGTTTAAAATAAACTCAGTACCTCCATTCTCTTCCCCCATACCCACTGCTCCCACCTGATCCACCCACCATTAACTCTTTCCTGGACTGTTGCAGTGGCTTCTTCCTGGGTCTCCCTAATTATGTCCTCCCCACTACCTTCCACCTTATCATCTGTTCTCAACCCAGCAGCCTGAGGGATGGACCTCAAAGCTCTTCTGTGACCCCCCAGTAAAAGTATAACTTGCCCTGGTTATAAGCCCCAGAGGTTCCCTCTCTGTCCATCTGCAATTTGTCTCCATGTTCATTGCAGTTGAGGCATACAGGCTCCCTTGCTCTTCCTTAAGCAGACCAGGCATGCTCTTACCACAGGGTCCTTGCACTGGCTGTTGTTCCCCTTGCCTGGAATACTCTTCCTCAAATATCCACAAATGCTTCTTTCCTTTTAAAGTCTCTGCCTAGCAGTAATCTCACTGACCCTTCTCTGACAGCCCAGTTGACACCTGCAATTCTTTCCTATCACCCCGATTGCTCCTTCTTTCCTTCTTTTTCTTCCTAGCACCTCTCATTATCTAACGTTCTCTATGACTTACTTATTTTGTTTGTGGTTCACACTTACCCATGAGAACATCAGCCCCATGAAGGCAAGGCAATTTGTGTGTCTTACTCTCTGCTGCGTTCCCAGCACCAAGAATAGTGCCTGGTACCTAGTAGGTGCTCAATAAATATTTGTTGAATGAATGACTCTGAAGCCATCATTCTATCCACCACACAAACTGCCACTTTCTTACACCAGCTTCTTGTCTATAAGAATTCCACATCCATGAGAAATAGGAATGCCTTTACACCGTTGGAGGGAGTGTAGATTAGTTCAACCATTGTGAAAGACAGTGTGGCAATTCCTCAAGGATCTAGAACTAGAAATACCATTTGACCCAGCCATCCCATTACTGGGCATATATCCAAAGGATTATAAATCATTCTGTTATAAAGACACATGCACACATATTGTTTATTACAGCACTGTTCTCAATAGTAAAGACTTGGAAGCAACCCAAATGCCCATCAATGATAGACTGGATAAAGAAAATATGGCACATATATACCATGGAATACTATGCAGCCATAAAAAAGGATGAGTTAATGTCCTTTGCAGGGACATGGATGAAGCTGGAAACCATCATTCTCAGCAAACTAATATAAGAACAGAAAACCAAACACCGCATGTTCTCACTCATAAGTGAGAGTTAAACAATGAGAACACATGGACACAGGAAGGGGAACATCACACACTGAGGCCTGTTGGGGTGTTGGGGGGTAGGGGAGGGATAGCATTAGGAGAAATATCTAATGTAGATGATGGGGTGATAGACGCAGCAAACCACCATAGCACGTGTATAACTATGTAACAAACCTGCACGTTCTGCACGTGTACCCCAGAACTTAAAGTATAATAAAACTCCCCTTCTCAAGAAAAAGAGTTCTACATCCTTGCCAACAATTGCTATGGTCATATGTTTCCATCTTTTTCCAATTTATGGGTGTAAAATGGTATCTGATTGTGGTTTTAACATGCATTTCTTACATGCCTGGGCACTCAGGTATTGATGTGTCTGAGGGACAGAGGGTGGGTCTTTGTCTCCCTCTGGCTGGAAGTCCAGAGCTCCAAAATAGACCATCTTCCAGCATTTTTTGAGAAAATGGGAAATGAGTCTTTGTTTTGGGTTATAATAAGACAAGCAGCTCATGTGCAACAAAAGTTAGCATCTGCTCTGCACACCAGGTTTAATATTTAGAGATAATTTAAAACCAAGGAAAAGACAGAGTTATTAATAAACATTTGGGGGGAGGTGCGAAGAGAGAGTATGAAAATCTCCAGTTGAGAAAGCTACTGTAGTTAGCATCCAAAATAAGACCTTACTTAGCATTCAGTTCTGCTCATTTGCAAATTAAGAAATGTATTGTTTTAAAAATAATTAAGTCTAATCTTGCATGTTTGGAAGATGGCTCTCTACTGGCTTTAAAAATCTTTATTTATTGGTAATGTTCTGAATACAGATTTTTTTTTTCAAGACAGAATCTCGCTCTGTTGCCCAGGCTGGAGTGCAGTGGTACAATCTCAGTTCACTGCAACCTCCACCTCCCAGGCTCAAGCAATCCTCCCACCTCAGCCTCCCAAGTAGCTGGGACTACAGGCGTGTGCCACCATACCTGGCTAATTTGTGTGTGTGTGTGTGTGTTTGGTAGAGATGGTGCAGTTCTGTCATGTTGCCCAGGCTGGCCTTGAACTCCTAGGCTCAAGTGATCCTCCTGCCTTGGCCTCCCAAAGTGGTGAGACTGTAGGTGTGAGCCACTGCACCTGGCTCTGGATACAGATTAATCTCCATCACTATGCTCAGTGTTTGCTGTTCTCTGTAGTCACAAATGTTCACTAAAACAAGCCACAATTGAAGCTGAAGTCACTACAAAAGCAGTGTCTGGGGTCCCTAGGAATTATTTTGGGGTTCTATAGACCCCCAAAGTTCCTGTCACTTAGAGCAGGGATCTTAGCAACCATTCAGCCCAGTTTTCTTCATCTTTGCAGGTAAAGACATAGAAGCCCAGAGAGATGAAGAGACTTGTCTGAGGTCACACAGTAGGGCAGTGGAAGAACTCAGATTAGAACACAGGCCTTTTCTAGCAGTATAAATTGTATTTCAGCCGGCTGGAAATTTATACTAGCCATATACATTGTATTTTCAACCAACTGGTGGCTCACAGCTGTAATACCAACAGTTTAGGAGGCCAAGGTGGGAGGATTGCTTGAAATTAGGAGTTTGAGACCAGCCTGGGAAGCAAAGTGAGACCGCACCTCTACAAAAATAAAAATAAATTAGCTGGGTGTAGCGGCATGCACCTGTAGTCCCAGCTACTCAGGAGGCTGAGGCAGGAGGATTGCTTGAGCCCAGGAGTTCAAGGCAACAGTGAGCCGTGATGGCACCAGTGCATTCCAGCCTGGGTGACAGAGCAAGACCCTGTCTCTAAAGATATAAAAACAAACAAAAATAAATTGTATTTTCCATCAAACCTGTGTATCTCATACTTCAGTTGTGCTTTTAACATATCCCTGTACCACCCATACTATTGTTTAGTTAACTGTTTTTCCCCCTTCAATCAATTCACTTTTTAAATTGTAAAGACGTTTATTTAAAAGGAAAATGTTACAAATATAAATGGAAAATCCTATTGTGAAACAAAAGTTAGCATCTGCTCTGCACACCAGGTTTAATACTGAGGGATATCCATGGACACTTACAACACTGGGCCGAGACCCGCTCCCTCTTTGTTAAAAGGAGACACTAGCAAAGGCAGGAGAGGTGTTCAGAACCCTGTAGCACCAATCTGAGACTTTCTCCTTCTCATAAGCAGAAGGGTTGGAATGGAATGGAAAAGGGAATGACTTTCTCCCAAGGCGATTGCGTGTAATCTCAATAACCACCACAAATCCTCGCTCTAGACATCCTCTATGAATCTGGACAGTGAGAACTTCTTTTGAAACAGTGCCCCGAAGAGTTAAAGAAACCAAGGACTAACAGAAAATCTTGAGTTTGCAGGATGCCAGATAAGAAAAGGGACAACTTGCTGACACATGGAAACTCCTTCCACTCAGGAGATGAAGGAATTGGCTGAAATTGGTTGGACTCAATAGGGCCAACTGGAGTCTGCGCAGAACGGGCTTGCTGACGTCACAGCCTTAATTTCCATGATGTGTTTCATACGAGCTCACCACGAATTTGCACATGAGACCTATGAAATAACATGAAGAGATGACTGTGCATGCCCCAAAACTTTCCAGCCACCTTCTTTCCTTCTACAAATCACCTGCTAATCCCAATATCCACCTCCTAAACCTTTTCTAATAAAATTACTGCTTAAAGCCAGACCCGGGAGACAAGATTTGAGCTTGATTCCTGTCTCATCGGGAACTTTCAATATAAAGCTTTTCTTTTCTCAAAATCCCAGTGTCATGGTACTGGTTTCTAGCACATCAGGCAGCAAGTCTCCTTTGCTTGATAGCACTTTCTCCTTTCCTTCCCTTCCTCCCCATGCCAGTGCAAGGCGCTGGTGATAAGACCCTCACAGGACGCTGTCCTTGTGGTTTTGGGGCTCACAGCCCGATGAGAATGAATGTCTACTCTAGACTTGTCATTGAAAGGAACTTGACCTTCCATGGGTGGACAACTCTAAAGACTTAAGAGGGCAGCTTGAGGGCACGGTAGTGTTTGAGTCATTGTCATGACTCGAAGCATGAGGATAAAGTGAGCCTTCTTCTCAGTGGATGTGTGTGTGGTGCCCTACAGTTTAGAGATTGTGGAGGGGGCGAGAAGGAAGAGGAGGAGATGGGGAAGGAAGGAGGAGAAGACAAAGGCTAGTTTGGTTTTTGCCTTCACTTAAGAGGATATGGCTGAGACTGCTGACTGTCCCTCAGTACTGGTTCTCCCATCACTCCATAGTCATAGGACAGCCACCCAGAAGGAGGAATATATTTTCCAGCTTCCAGTGTGGCCAGGTGAGGGCCTGTAGTAGATGATACGTAAGGGGAAGTGTCAGATAGCAGCTTCCAGGAATCTTCTTCTTCTTCTTCTTCTTCTTTTTTTTTTTTGAAACAGGGTCTGGCTCTGTCACCCAGGATGAAGTGCAGTGGCGTGACCTCAGCTAACTGCAACCTCTGCCTCCCAGGTTCAAGCCCTCCTCCCACCTCTGCCTCCTGAGGGACTATAGAGGTGTGCACCACCATGACTGGCTAATTTTTTATATTTTTTGTAGAGACAAGGTCTCACTTTGTTTCATAGGCTGGTCTTGAACTCCTGAGCTAAAGTGATCTGCCCGCCTCAGCCTCCCAAAATGCTGGGTTTACAGGCATGAGCCCCCATGCCTGGCCTGGAAAAAATCATCTTTAAATGATAGCTGTTTGGGGGCTGGACACAGTGGCTCATGCCTATAATCTCAGTGCTTTAGGAGGCCAAGGCAGAAGGACTGCTTGAGGCCAGGCATTCAAGACCAGCCTGGGCAACATAGTGAGAACAAAAAAAGAAAAAAGCCCATCAGGCTAGTGCATACCTTGTAGTCCTAGCTACTCAGGAAGCTGAGGTGGGAGGATCGCCTGAGCCCAGGAGATGAGGTTACAGTGAGCTATGATCACACCACTGTACTTCAGCCTGGGCAACAAGAGTGAGACCTTGTCTCTTTAAAATAAAAAAAAGATAGCTGTTTGGGCTTTGCTTTTATTTCTTCATCTCTTCCTTTTTCCAGTTTCCTGGAATTTGGATGTGATGGCTGGAATCAGGCAGCCATATTAAGTTATGAAGTGATCCTGAGAATAGAGTCTTCATACAGTGGAACAATAAAATAGAAGGAGCCTGGTCCCTGGCCTCTGCTTTTATTTTTGTAAAAGGGAACCTTCCATCTTGTTAAAGTTCCTGTTACATTGGGTCTCTACTGTGCACTGCCAAACTTTATTCTAATATAAAAGGACAACAAGTGAACCCTGGATTAGGAATTAGAAGACCTGCGTCTAGCCCCATTTCTCCAACTCATATTCCATGTGAATTTGGGGATGGAAAAGGATAAATAGCCCCTGTGTTGCAATCCATGGCTATTTTAAGCATCCAGTGAGGTTCACCCCTTGGGAACTCTCAGACCTGCTCAGAGCCCCATGTGTTTCTATTCCAAGGCAGTGGTGGGGGCAGGGTGCCCTGGGAAGGAGCAGAGTGGGGGCTGGTTTCTGCCTGAGTTTCTCTTAGGTGTTACCCTGTTGAGTAGGCGATCGAGGCACAAGTGGGACCCAGAGGTGTGAGAGCATTCTGTGTTAGAGAGATAGCAGTCTTTGCTAACTGCTAAATAGCATCACACAGGGAGTATGTCTGTCCTTAAACCACCTTATCTTTCATCCTCCAAACCATGCCAAGCACGTATCCATAAAAGAGCAAATAGCCCCTTTCTCTCTTCCCCTCATAACATCCTCAGCAGCTGCACAATTGTTATGTATTTTAAATAAAGCATTTAAAGCCACTCAGAATGTAGCAACAATCACCATGGATACTCATCACTGAAATCCTTTGTTGCCATGGCAACAGTCCACCCTTCACTCCCTTCAATGCCCCCCCCCCGCCCCATATTGCCTGTTTACCCTGAAACTGACATGTTGGTTATGGTGAATGATAGGAACAAATTTCAGAGGAACTTCCAAGGGCACAGAAGCATGAAATAGCTTGCCAGAAAATAGGTATTTTTCCATTATTGTAATAACTGTTTCACTCTCCTATTTTATCAAGGATAGATGACTATTATTATGGAGGGACAAGATGAAGATCAATGATGAATTAAAGCTAAAACAATCCCTTTTGACATATCCTTTAGGTGATTTTTAATAGGCATTCTTGTGCATTGAAAATGTGTTTGGTAGCAATCCAGGAGTATTAAACTGTTGGTACCATTTGACCCACTTCCTGCAAGTTTCAAAAACACTCCAAGAAAACTCTTTGGGAGGAAAAACCAATCTGTCCAAAGGTATTCATGGCAGCCTTTATGGGAGGGTAAGAAACAAGAAACAGACAGATGCCTGGTGTTGGGGAGTGGCTGTGTGAAGCCATCAGAGTGGGACATGGTGTGATTCTTTGAAGCTTTGACAAATGACAGGCAGGACATGGCTGTATATTTCCTAGTTCAATAATGTGAAATGAATCAAGCAAGGTTTAATTGATCCCAATAACTATAGGCATGGGCTCTGAAAAGATGTATGTGCTTTTAGCAAGATTGGGAGAATCTGGAGATTCTGAGTTCCTCCTGGGTTGGCGATCTTTTTGAGAATCTGAGAATGCCTTAGACTATCTCCCCAGGAAAATTCCTAGGCATGCAACATTTGCATATAATTGTAGGAGATTCATAGCTCCCCTGATGCCACTTACTCCTCCCCACAAAGGTCCATCAACTCCAGGTTTATCATTTATTTATTTGTGTAGAGACAGGGCCTCACTATGGTGCTGAGGCCGGTCTCGAACTCCTGGGCTCAAGTCATCCACATGCCTTGGCCCCTAAAGTGCTGGGATTACAGGCATGAGCCACTGTGCTTGGCCAACTACATATCTTAAAGACATACTCACAGGCCCTCATGAGGCACATATAAGGATAACTGTTGACTGTGGTGGCAGAAGTTGGAGGAATCTCTCTGCTCACATTGGAAAAGAAGATGTGAGGTAGGAGATCAGCAGGACTTGTTTTCTAAGCACTAGCCACGACCCTGGTCACAACCCTGCTGATCAAAACACAATCTGTTCAAAATAGGACTCAGTAAAGAGACTGGCTGAAACCAGCTACAATCAAGACAGCAGTGAAAGTCACTTCTAGTTGCCCTCATTGTACATTATATGCTAATTATAATGAATTTCCATGCTAAAAGACATTCCCACCAGTGCCATGACAGTTTACAAATGTCATGGCAATGTCCAGAAGTGACTTTATATGGTTTAAAAGGGGAGGAACCCTGGGTTATGGGAACTCTCCGCCCCTTTTCTAGCAAATTTATGAATAACCCACCCCTTATTTAGCATATAGTTAAGAAACAGCTGTTAATAGAGCTAGCCAGCAATCTAGGAGTGCTACTCTGCCTGTGGGGCAGCCCTGCTCTAGGGAGCAGCCATTTTCTTGTACTCTGTTGCTCGAATAAACTTGCTTTGCTTTCACTTTACTCTGTTGGCTTGTTCTTAAATTCTTTCCTATGTGAAGCCAAGAACCCTCAACGAGTGAGCCCCAATTTTGGGGTTTGCCTGCCTCAGTTGGATGAAACAAAGGGGCTTTCCACACAGTAGGTGCTCAGGTAAAATTTTCCTCCAATTTTAACTCATTATTATTTTTTTCTCCAATTTTTAAAAATAAATTTATTTATTTATTTATTTATTTTTTTTTTTTTATGGTATTTGGTTTTATTTTTTTTTTTTTTTTTATTTTTTTTTTTATTGCATTATAGGTTTGGGGGTACATGTGCAGAACGAGCAAGATAGTTGCATAGGTACACACATGGCAGTGTGCTTTGCTGCTTTCCTCCCCTTCACCCACACTTGGTATTCATCCCCAGGCTATCCCCCCCAGCCCCCCCCTGCTGTCCCTCCCCCATTCCCCCCAACAGTCCCCAGTGTATAGTAGACTGCCTCTCTGTGTCCACATGTTCTCATTTTTCTCACCCACCTATGAGCGAGTATATGCGGTATTTCTTTTTCTGTTCTTGTGTCAGTTTGCTGAGAATGATGTTCTCCAGATTCATCCATTTATGAGACAGGGTCCCACTCTGTCACCCAGGCTGGAGTACAGTGGTGTGATGATGGCTCACTGCAACCTCCGTCTCCTGGGCTCAAGGGATCCACCCACCTGAGCCTCCTGAGTAGCTGGAACTACAGGCACATGCCACTATTCCTGCCTAACTTTTATATTTTTTGTAGAGAGGGGATTTTGCCATGTTGCCCAGGCTGGTCTCAAACTCCCGGGCTCACGCGATCCACCTGCCTTGGTCTCCCAAAGTGCTGGGATTACAGATGTGAGCCACTGCATCTGGCCTCATTATTATTATTTAAAGCCTCCCAAAATGCTTGGATTTGGGCTCTCACAGGTGTGAGCTATTGTGCCTGTCTTTTACTCATATTGAAGTAAAACATTCAGACAAAGGAGCACGTAGATCATTAAGTGTGTAGTTTGATGAATTGTCACAAACTAGACATACCAGTGTAACCAGCATTCAGGTCAGGAGACAGAATGTTACAGTCCCCAGCCACCAAGTCCCCATGTGTCTCCCTTCTGTCAATATCCTTCAACAAGGGGAACCACTATTTTGACTTCTAACAACATATATTGATTTTGCCTATTTTTGTACTCTATGTAAACGGAATCATACAGGAAGTACTCTTTTGTGTCTGACTTCTTTTCAACACTATGTTTGTGGGATTCATCCATGTTGCTGAATGTAGTCATAAAACATTTATTTGCATTGCCGTGTAGTATTCTATTTGGTAAATACGCTGCAACTTTTCGTCCTGTTCACTGTTGAGCATTTTGGTTGTGTCTAGTTTTTGTTTTGTTTGCTATTTTAAATACTACCTGGAACCTTTTAGCACATATCTTCTAGTGAGCAAATAAATGCATGTTATTTCTCTTGAGAATATGCCTAGGAATGGAATTAGAGTGGGTTAGAGTGTGCATGCACGTTCACTTTTAGTAGATAGAACAGTTTCCTGACCTCATTGTGCTGATCTGCATTCCCTGCTCAGGGAATTCTGCATGTGTCTCCACCTTTATGTTAGTCACACCATTTCATGGCTCATCATTCCCAGTAAAGCCACCTGTGGAGATAATCACCCCTTGTCTGACTCCTCATGCCAGTTTCTAACTTGTGAATCAACTCATCTCTGTCCATATTAATTAGCTTCTTGAGAAGGCTTCTGCCTTCCCACTAGTTGCCTTGAAAACATGGTGATATGGCCTGGCTCTGTGTTTCCACCCAAATCTCATGTTGAATTGTAATCGCCAGTGTTGGTGGAGGGACCTGATGGGAGGTAACTGGATCATGGGGGTGGATTTCCCCCTTGCCGTTTTCATGATAAGGAACAAGTTCTCAGGAGAGGTGGTTGTTTAAACGTGTGTGGCATTTTCCACTTTACACTCTCTCTGAAATCTTTTGTTACCATGGCAACAGTCCACCCTTCACCCCCTTCAATGGCCCCCCCCATCTTGCCTATTTACTCTGAAACTGACATGTTGGTTATGGAAGCTCTGCTATGCTTCCCCTTAGCCTTCTGCCATGACTGTAAGTTTCCTGAGGCCTCCTCAGCCATGGTTCCTGTACAGCCTGCTGAACTGTGAGTCAATTAAACCTCTTTTCCTCATAAATTACCCAGTCTCAGCTAGTTCTTTATAGCAGCATGAGAACGGACTAATACACATTGGATGCTAATGTTTGTTTAATACATGAGTGACTAATTCAGTTCTTCTGGAACAAATCCTAAATATTTGCTATCCTGTTTTTCTTTTTTGGGGGGCCATTCTTTAAGAGGAAAATTATGAACGGTTTTCAAATAATAAGTTAAAAGCGCACCAACCACAAAAAAATGACCACAAGACTCAGTTTTTGCCATAATCACTGTGAGGCAGGAAAAAGCTTTGACCCTAGTGTAGCCAGAATAAAGGTAATTTCTGGAATTTGCCTCCAGGATTGGGTTGTAACTTGCCAATTTGAGCTGTGAGGTTTGCTTCTGTTGTGGGTTATTTCCCAGAGATGAAATGTTTCAGACTCATCATTTGTCATGGGCCCTGGCAGCCCTTGATCTGGTCATCAGATGTGGGAATGGAAGGAAAAGCATAGATGTAGCCTGGCATAGTGGCTCATGCCAGTAATCCCAGCTCAGGGATTTGGGAGACCGATTTGGCTGGATCACCTGAGGTCAGGAGTTTGAGAGCAGCCTGGCCAACGTGGTGAAACCCCATCTTTTCTAAAAATGCAAAAATTAGCCTGATGTGGTGGCAGGTGCCTGTAAACACAGCTTCTCTGGAGGCTGAGGCTGGAGAATCGCTTGAACCTGGGAGGCGGAGGTTGTAGTGAGCTTAGATCATGCCATTGCACTCCAGCCTGGGCAACAGAGCAAGACTCCGACTCAAAAAAACAAAAAACAAAGCAAAACAAAACAAAAACCAAAAAATGGAAAAGGGCTGATTCACACTGAGTGCCTAGCACCGGATGGGTCCTGGGCTAGGTGCAGTCTCCTACAATAGCTCATTTAATTGAATTGAATTTCACAATAATACCAGCATCTTCTTCTCTAATCTTTCCTTTCTCAGAGAATAGCATCTTCATTCACATAGTAACTAAACCCAGAAATTTCAGAGCTGTCTTTGACAGCTTTCTCCCTTCCCACATCTGATCCAGCACCAGGCCATGCTGCACCTTCCCGCTACTCCCTACCCCTACTGCCACCATCCTGAGTCAAGCAACCGCCAGCTCCTCCCTGAACCACTGCAGCAGACTCCGAGCTAGATTTCTGCTCCCATTTCTGTCGCCTGCAGTCTGTTGTCCAGAAAAATCACTCTATGTGGCCAGGTATGGTGGCTCATGCCTATTATCCCAGCACTTTGGGAGGCCGAGGCAGGAGGATTGCTTGAGTCCAGGAATTCAAGACCAGCCAGGGGAACATGGCAAAACCTCGTCTCTCCAAAAAATACAAAAACTAGCCAGGTGTGGTGGTACATGCCTATAGTTCCCACTACTTAAGAGGCTGAGGTGGGAGAATCATCTGAGGCTGGTGTGAGCCAAGGTTGAACCACTGCAGTTCAGCCTGGGTGACAGAGCTATATCTTGTCTCAGAAAGAAAAAGAAAATTGCTTTGCTTAAAATCCTTCAGTGGCTCCTGGTTGCAGATGTTGTGGATGCCCTGCTCTAGGCCCTGGGCACACATTATTTCTGGGCATGCAGACCCCATGGCTTCCAACAGCAGGCGCTCTTTGATTCTTAGTCTGGGGGCTTTATCTGGCTATTTAAAGGGCAGGTTAGAAGTGTCCCCTAGAGTTGTGTGATGTCACAGCTCTGCTGCTGTGGTCAGAAACCAATCTGACTTGCCCTAATGTCAGTGCCTCCCCAAGCATGTGGCTTTTTTCCTCCTCCAAAAGGCTCAGGAACCACAGAACGTAACCCTGATGATACTGACTCCAATTAGGAGCTTGCAATTGGCTGGTGAGAATCCCCAGGCAGTCCCGAGGGTAACTCCTTCCGCTCCTTGCAGAATCTGTAGCCTGATGTTTGTTGTGCTGGTTTAAGGGTCAGAGTGAGGAGGGCTTGGTAATTGCACCCAGCCAAAGATACTCACTTCCCAATTATTGGGCATTTGAAGTTATTTGCTGTGGGAGAAACCTCTCCACTGCCAAACTGCCTCTGAGCTGAAGTGAGAACATTTGTGAGAGCACAGGCTCAGAGCTCACAAAACAGGCTGTCCCTTTTGCTATTAGCGATTTTTCCTGGTCTGGCACAGCTGAGCCAAAATGAACACTTAAAAATACGCTTATCAAAGTGTAATTTATATGCAATAACGCTAAAAAAATACACTTTATGGAGCTGTGATTTACACGCAACAATGCACCCAATTTAGGTCGACAGTTTGATGAGTTTTGACAGATGTGCACCTTGTAACTACCACCCCAGTGAAGATATAGAACATTTCTGTCACCCCAGAAAGTTTCCTCATTCCTCTTTGCCATCAATCACTATGTCTTCAATCCCAGACAACCACGGAACTGGCTCTATCACTGTAGATTTCCAGAGTTTCAGGCTAGGTGCAGTGGCTCATGCCTGTAATCCCAGCACTTTGGGAGGTTGAGGCCGGTGGATCACTCGAAGTCAGGTGTTCAAGACTGGCCTGGCCAACATGGTAAAACTTCATCTCTACTAAAAATACAAAAATTAGCCGGGTGTGGTGGTGGGTGCCTGTAATCCCAGCTACTTGGCAGGCTTAGGCAGGAGAATCACTTCAGCCAGGGAAGCAGAGGTTGCAGTTAGCCGAGATTGCACCACTGCACTCCAGCCTGGGTGACAGAGTGACACTCCATCTCAAAAAGAAAGAAAGAAAGGAAAAAAGATTCCTAGAGTTTTATATATATGGATTCGTACAATATACAATCTTTTGTGTCTGGCTCTTTTTGATCAACATAGTGTTTTTGAGATTCATTCATGTTATTTTTGTGTTTTAGTTTATTCCTTTTTAATTGCTAAAGAGTATTCCATTGTAGGGATAGACCATTTTTTGTTTATCTATGCACACATTGATGGACATTTGGGTCACCTACAGTTTTTGGCTATTATGAGTGAAGCTGCTGTGTGCAAGTCTTTGTATGGGCGTATGCTTTCCTGTCTCTTGGGTAAATGTCTAGGAGTGAAATTTTTAGGTCACAAGTTTAGTGTATGCTGAGCCCTGTTAAGAAATTGTCCACTTTTGAATGGATGAAGGATATGAACAGACACTTTACAAAAGAAGACGTACGTGAGGCCAACAAATATATGAAAAAATGCTCATCATCACTGGTCATTAGAGAAATGCAAATCAAAACTACATTGAGATACCATCTCATGCCAGTCAGAATGGTGATTATTACAAATTGTGGGGACAACAGATGCTGGAGAGGATGTGGAGAAATAGGAACACTTTAACACTGTGGGAGTGTAAATTAGTTCAACCATTGTGGAAGACAGTGTGGCGAGTCCTCAAGGACCTAGAAATAGAAATTCCATTTGACCCAGCAATCCCATTACCAGGTATATACCCAAAGGATTACAAATCATTCTGCTATAAGGATACATCCACACGAGTGTTCGTTGCAGCACTGTTTACAATAGCAAAGACCTGGAACCAACCCAAATGCCCATCGATGATAGACTGGGCAGGGAAAATGTGGCACATATACACCATGGAATATTATGCAGCAATCAAAAATGATGAGTTCATGTCCTTTGTAGGGACATGGATGAACCTGGAAACCATCATTCTCAGCAAACTGACACAAGAACAGAAAATCAAATACCGCATGTTCTCACTCATAGGTGGGTGTTGAACAATGAGAACACATGGACATAGGGAGGGGAGCATCACACACTAGGGTCTGTGGTGGGGGGAATAGGGGAGGGATAGCAGGGGGTGGGAAGTTGGGAAGAGATAGCATGGGGAGAAATGCCAGATATAGGTGATGGGGAGGAAGGCAGAAAACCACTGCCAAGTGTGTACCTATGCAACTATATTGCATGTTCTTCACATGTACCCTAAAACCTAAAATGCACACACAAAAAAAATCTGATTTATTCAGGTAAAAAAGATATATGAAATAATTGGAGACATTTAAAAAAAAAAGAAAGAAATTGAAAATCTCTTTTCCAAAGCTGGTCCATTTTGCATTCTCACCAGCAATGTATGAAATTCCAGTGCTCCATATCACAAACACCTGATATTGTCAGTCTTACTAATTTTAGCTATTCTGGTATGTGTGTAGTTGTATCTCATTAAGGCATTGAGGGTTTTTTTTTCTTTTCATTTAAGATGGAGTCTCACTCTGTCTCCTAGGCTGGAGTGCAGTGGCATGATCTTGGCTCACTGCAACCTCCTGGGTTCAAGTGATTCTTCTGCTTCAGCCTCCCAAGCAGCTGGGCACATGCCACCATGTCTGGTTAATTTTTGTATTTTCAGCAGAGACGGCCTGGCCTCATCGAGGTTTTAATTTGCATTTCTCTACTGATTAAGGATGTTGCATACAACTGGGTGCAGTGGCTTACGTCTACAATCCCAGCACTCTGGGAGGCTGTGGCGGGCGGATCGCTTGAGCTCAGGAGTTGGATATCAGCCTGGGCAACATGGCAAAACTTGGTTTCTGCAAAAAAAAAAAAAAAAAAAAAAAAAATTTAGCAGGGTGTGGTTGTGCCCACCTGTGGTCCCAGCTACTTGGGAAGCTGAGGCGGGAGCATCGGCAGGAGGATCGTTTGAGCCTGGGAGGTCAAGGCTGCAGTGAGTTGTATCATACCACTGCACTCCAGCCTGGGTGACAGAGCAAGACCCTATCTCCAAAAAAAAAAAAAAAAGATGTTATACACTTTGGCCACTTGTATATCTTCTCTTGTGAACTGTCTTTTCAAATATTTTGCCCACACTTTAATTGGGCTATTCCCTCATTATGGAATTATAAGATTATATATTCCAAAGGCAGGGGGTAGAGCTATTCAAGGTTCTCAATGTGATGCCAGGGGTTCTTAGCTTCCTCTTGTTTCTTGCTCTCGCCAGGATAACAGACTGTGCATGAGCCACCATGTCTATAGACCACACTTTGGCCAGATATAGTGGCTCATGCCTATAACCCCAGGACTCTGGGAGGCCAAGGTGGGAGGATTGTTTGATGCCAGGAGTTTAAGACCAGTCTAGGCAACACATTGAGACCTACCCTAAGCTCCACAAAAATTAGCCAGGAATGGTGGTACATGCCTGTAGTCCCAGTTACTCAAGAGGCTGAGGTGGGAGAATTATTTGAGCCCAGAAAGTAAGGATTGTAGTGAGCAATTTGGCGCCACTGCACTCCAACCTAGGCAATAGAGTAAGACCCTGTCTCCAAAATTAATTAAAAAAATATAGAACACACTTTAAATAACACCTTATAGATTCTCAAGCTTGAAGTCAGACCCTAGTGAGGACTCCCCACTTCCCTGCTTTATAACCTCCAAAGTGCCCCCTTCCTCCTCTGCCCACCCATCCATCCCACTCTGTAGAGCAACTGAACAGAACTGAATGACTGACAAACCACATTGTCTCCCTGGAGAGGACCAAAGGGATGCAATGGACCAAGGAACCAAGGAAGAAAGAGAAAAACAACCAAGCAAGAGAAATAAATACCTCTACCAACCTCAAAAGAAGTGGACACACAGGTGCCCTCAAAGTCTAGAGCAGAGGCCATAAACTATGCATCTGTCTGGGTGTGTGTTTCCTTACGGAGTGGGGAGGATGTCACCACTGTGTTTAAAATTATTTGGAATCAATTGTTAGCATTTATAAACTTGGAGATTTTATCCCAAAACCTGGTTGGGCATGATGGCTCATGCCTGTAATCTCAGCACTTTGGGAGGCTGAGGCTTGTTTGAGCCCATGAATTGAAAACCAGCTTGAGCAACACAGTGAGACAACACCCATCTCTCCAAAAAAAAAAAAAAAAAAATATATCCGGGTAGTCCTAACTACTTAGGAGGCTGTTATGGGAGGATTGCTTGGGCCTGGGAGGTCAAGGCTGCAGTGAGCTATGATTGCACAGCTGTATTCCAGCTTGGGTGACAGTGCAAGACCCTGTCTCATAAATACGTACATACATAAAATAAATTGGATTTACACTTGAAAAAGTTAGGAAATCCTGCCATACTGGTCCCCGTTCATACTCTTCTCCCACAGTGACATCTCTGTCTGGGTCCGGACTCTGAGTCTTTTTCTGTCAGCCTAAGGGTGGTCACGGCTTTCATGGTGGGTGGTCCTGGTGTACCTTGTCATCCTTGTTGGTTCCATTAATTCTGCCCACACTGTATAAATAGGTAATTCATTCTCTCTCTTTGGTTTACCCTGTGCTATCTGCTTTCTTCCTTCCTTGGCTATTTATTATAGATCTTCAAGCACTAAGGGTATGATACTGGTGTATGTTAACACTTCTGTCACAAAGATAATGCTATAATCCTCCATCTCCACCTCATCATTCAGTCTCAGTTTTCTCATCCAAAAAAGTGAGAATGAAAATATCTACTGCTTGGAAGTCGGATTAAATATGTTGCTACCTGGCACATACAAATGTGAGTTTCTTTCCAACATCACATTTTGGTGAATAAAAATAGCCTTGGCAGAAATGTCTCAACAGGTTGTCCTAAGCCTAGTTTCTATTTTTTGCTTTCAAAGCCAGAGTCATGTTAAGTTTTTCACTATTTAGGATCACCGTTGCTATAATGATCTGTTATGGCCCTGTGTCTGGTAATAGTTGTAAACAACAATATCTGCCACTTACTGGGGGTTACTATACAGCAGAGACTTCCTTAATACTGTCTTTCTAAAAACTGTATTCCTTATTTTTAGAGATGGGGTCTTGCTATGTTGCCCAGGCTGGTCTCAAACTCCTGGGCTCAAGTAACCCTCCTGTCTCTGCCTCCTGAGTTGTTGGGATTATAGGTATGAACCACCATGCACTGCATCACGTATTACCTTATTGAAACCTCACAGCAAATGTAGGAGGTGAGTGCCATTGTTTGTTTTTGTTTTTTCTTTTTTGAGATGGAGTCTTGCTCTGTTGCCCAGGCTGAAGTTCAGTGGCACAATCTTGCTCACTGCAACCTCCGCCTCCCTGGTTCAAATGATTCTCCTGCCTCAGCCTCCCATGTAGCTGGGATTACAGACATACCACCATGCCCGGCTAATTTTTGTATCTTTAGTAGAGATGGGGTTTCGCCATGTTGGCCAGGCTGGCCTCAAACCCCTGACCTCAGGTGATCCACCTGTCTCGGCCTCTCAAAGTGCTGGGATTACAGGCATAAGCCATCAAACCTGGCTGTAAGTGCCATTATTAACCTCCTTTCCCAGATGAGGAAACAGGTGCTGGCATTAAACTGAGATGCCAAGAGAGCTGTTTTCCAGGGTCAAGTGGTAGAGCTAAGATTTGAACCCAGACTGGTCTGACTTCACAGCTTGATCTTAACTCCCCATACTATAGGTACCTAATGAATTATTGCCTATATATCTAATGTATCCTGTTATATTTCAGATACCCATAATTCACCTTGTAGTGGGACTTGCTGAAAAGTCCTATGTCAGGTGCAAACTGTATTAGTTTTCTCGTGTTGGCAATGCGCAGGTGTCCTCAGCAAAGAAATAGGCATATCATCAATTCCCCTTCTTCTCCACGTGTCCCAGCCTAAGCCAATCCTGTGCTTCCCATTCTATTAGCCACACCGATTGGCTCAGGAATGGGCATTAGATTAAAACTGGCCAATCAGAGTGAATTTCAGGAATGTTGGTGGGACATCAGCAGAAAAGAGGACTGCTCTCTCCCGAAGCTCGTCTTTAACCTGAGAAAATGTGGCCTGGGGCTGCTGGCGGCCAGCTTGTCCCCATGATGTGACAATATGCAGACAGCAGAGCCAAGCAGCAATGGAGGACAATCAGGTAACTAAAGTTAGATCAACCCCTGCCCCATTCAGTTATACAATTCGTCATGTTCTTCTTTCCAGTTTAAAGTTTACTGTGTTGTGTTCACCCTCAGTTGAAAGGATCTTAACTAATACAGCAGGTCAGAGCCTTTTTAGCTAAAGCATTTGCCACTTGATCCTTGTGGTAAGATTCTGGCCACATTATTGTCAAATCTCAGGTGTAACAGCATTTCATCTGTAAATATTTCATATCTTTTTTTTTTTTTGAGATGAAGTCTTGGTCTGTCACCCAGGCTGGAGTGCAGTGGTGTGATCTTGGCTCACTGCAACCTCTGCCTCCTGGGTTCAAGCAATTCTCCTGCCTCAGCCTCCTAATAGCTGAGACTATAGGTGTGGACCACCACACCTGGCTAATTTTCTTATTTTCAGTAAAGACAGCGTTTTGCCACGTTGGCCAGGCTGGTCTTGAACTCCTGACCTCAAGTGATCTGCCTGCCTTGGCCTCCCAAAGTGCTGGGATTACAAGCATGAGCCAACAGACTCAGCCATATATCATATCTTTAAAAGGTAAAAATTATTTAAGGAAATATAACTAGAATACGTTAAAAAACAAATTGGCTGGGCATAGTGACTCACACCTGTAACCCCATTGATTTGAGAGGCCAATATGGGAGGATCACTTGAGGCCAAGAGTCTGGGCAGCATATTCAGACTCCACCACTTTAAAAAAAAAAAAAAGCTGGATGTGATAGCACACACCTGTAGTCCCAACTACTCAGTAGGCTGAGGTAGGAGAATCACGTGAGCCTGGGAGATCAAGGCTGCAGTGAGCTACGATCTTGCCACTGCACTGCAGCTTGGGCAAGAGAGCGAGATCTTGTCTCTAAATATAAATAAGTAAAAATAAAATAAAAATCAGCTATAATGTAGAATCATATTTATGAGTAACTGTTGCAACCAAACTTTTCCAAAAATTTCCTATGAAAGGTGTAATTATGCTCATTAAAAATTGCTCCTTAAAAACTGCCAGTAACTTTGTTGTTCGAATTTAAGATCTTTAAATACATTTTGGGAAATGAGATGCAGAGAGACATCAAGAGTCTATTAGCAGGAGTTGAGACCAGCCTGCGAAACGTGGCAAAATCCTGTCTCTACAAATAATACAAAAATTAGCCAGGCTCGGTGGCTGCGAGGGAGGCTGAGGTTGCAGTGAGTCAAGATTGCACTACTGTACCTGAGCCTGGGCAACAGAGTGAAATCCCATCTCGAAAAACAAAATGAAACAAGGCAAAATAAACAAAAAAATCTACTGGGAGTGGGAGTGTGAGCATATAGGTGTATGTGCACACAGGCACCCATTTCTTATTACATGTGTGTTTATGGAGCCAAAAGACTGTATAACCCTAATTGGAAATCTAACAGTAAAGGCATTTTGATGTTGCAAACAGCTGGTAAGAGGGAATTTACAAACTACAAAGAGTAAAATATAAATAAAGAAGCTAAAAAAAAAAAAGAAACAAAGAACACCTACAGTTGCCAGTAACTAGGGATGGATGAAATAAGAAGCATTTAGTCAAACCTTCAGAGCTTTTCGGAAAGCTTAAATGAGAAAAATAAGGAGGTGGAGTGAGTATGGGTGTGGGCACTGCCAATTTAGATGAAGCTAAAATTTTAAATCTTGTTAAACAATCCCAACAAACTGGCATTCAAAGTGTGCTATTAATAAAAGCGTTCCTTTAAAAAAATGGTTTGGTGTAAACCACTTTTCCCCTTTATATGTTCTTTTCTTCCTGTTTTTTGAGATAGGGTCTCTCTGTTGCCCAGGCTGGAGTGCAGTGGAGCGATCTTGGCTCACTGCAACCTCTGTCTTTCAGGCTCAATCAATCCTCCCACCTCAGCCTCCTAAGTAGTCAGGACCCCAGGTGCATGCCACCACCCTTGGCTAACTTTTGTAATTTTTGTAGAAATGGGATTTTGCAATATTGCCTAAGCCAGTCTTGAACTGCCAGACTCAGGTGATCCTCCCGCCTTGGCCTCCCAAAGTGCTGGGATTACAAGGTTGAGCCATCACCCCTGGCCTCCCCTTTATACTTTCCATTACCATGCTAAGGTAGTTGGGTTAGAAAGACTGTTCAACTTGTAGTTCCTTTTTTTATTAGCTGTGTGACTATGGGCAGTTAACTAGGCCTTTCTGAGCCTCAGCTTCCAGGCTAAGTTTTTAAAATTTTTTGCAGAGATGGGGTCTCACTATGTTGCCCTGGCTGGTTTTGAACTTCTGGTCTCAATCAATCCTCCTGCCTTGGCCTCCCAAAGTGCTGTGATTAAAGGCATGAGCCATCGTGCCTGGACTGATCTCTGTTTTTAAGTGTTGGCAATTAAGTCACATTTTTCTAGAACACCAGTGAAGCCAAACAGAATATATTCTTCAGGCCACATTTGGCCACAATCCTCTGGGTTACATCATTTGCCTTAAAGAGGAGGAGAGTGAGATGATTTCAGCCCTGAAAGATGTTCTGCTCCATTTCATCCTTGGAATGGCTGTCATGCCAAATGCAGGTAGACGATGGTCACTAATATTATGGAATGCCCACTGTGTGCACTTTAGGTGAGCTAATTTGTTGAATACTCCAACAACTACTTGGTTTCATTTGGGTCACAAATGAAAGTTTCATAAACGAGTTGAAAGTCCAGGTTAGGCACCATCTGAGGCACTCATTGAAAACCCTGCACGTTGGAGCCAGCAGTTCCTTCAGAGACTAAGTAAGGAGGGACTTTGGTTGGCTGACTCCTTGAGGCCAAACCAACTCCCCTTGATTTTCCTTTGAGGATCTTTAGAAGAGGGGACAAGTGTTTCCAGTATAGGAACAGCAAGAGCAAATGCCCCAGGGGGCAACAGCCTCTGTGATTTGGGGAACAGCAACATGAGGGAATAATTGATGGGGAGGGAGGGGTGTGTGAAGGGGTTCTGCCTGCACTCTTAGTGAAACCCAACTGTAGAAGGGGTAGTGGAGGAGGGAGAGAGGTGAAGGAGGAGGCAGAGGGATGGTGGGGGAGGGAGAGGGGTGGGGAAAAGAGAGAGGGGTGGTGGAGGGGAAAAGGGGGAGGAGGAGGGAGAGAGGTGGTGGAGGAGGTAGAGAGGTGGTGGAGGAGGAAGAAAGTGATGAAGGTGGAGCAGGGTGGGGGGTGATAGAGGAGGGAGAGGGGATGATGAAGGTGGAGGAGGGAGAGGGGCTGGTGGAGGTGGAGGAGAGAGGGGATGGGAGAGGGAGTGATGAAGGTGGAGGAAGGGGAGGAGGTGGGGGAGGAGGAAGAAGGGGTGATGAAGGTGTAGGTGGGAGAGGCGGTGGTGAAGGTAGAGGAGAGAGAGGGAGAGGGAGGAAGGAGAGGGAGAGGGGAGGTTGACAAGGGAGAGGGGTGGTGGAGGAAAGCGGCAGTGGTGTTCCTAACCCTTGATCTTGGTTTGTTAACCTTTTCTGAGCTTCTCTCTGGTGGGGGGGATGAGGATCGCTGGCTGTTCCCACGTTTAAGGGCAGAGCTGGGTGGGGGGTGGTGTTGGTGCTCGAGGGTCACGCGCGGGTGGCTTTGCCGCGGTGGTGGCAGCGGTCGCAGAGGCTTCACCGCTGGAGGCGGAGGAGGGACCGGCCCACCGACACTGCGGGCGGGTAAGGCGGATGGGGGCTGCGGCCACCAGGTCTTGCCCTCGCCAGCTGCAGCACGCGCTGTCGTGGGGGTCCCATGGGGGTGCGGCGGGGATGCGGGACGCTGCCTCCCAGAATGGGGCTGCTGGAGCCAGAGGATGCGCTAGAACCGGGGGTGGGGCGATGAGGGACTTGGGGACCGGGTGATGGCGCAGGACCAGCGCTATCCTCTGGGATTTTGAGGGACGGGTCCCGGCAGGGCCCCCCAACGTGGCTGCTCCTGCGAGAGGGGAACAGGTGGTCGCGGGTGGCTGCAGCGAAGGCAGCTCCTCTCTGGTAGCCACGGGGTGTCTGGATGTGGAGCCGACTGGGACCCCGGGACCTCCTTTTCTGGAGCCGTCTGGGACCCGGGGTCAGGCTTTGCTCAAGGGTCTTTCGAAGGAATAGGAAGACGGGAGACTTAGAAAGTGCTGAAATCTGGGCACTAGAGAGAGAGTGTATCTGATTTTTACCCCCATCTGCACTCCCACCCCAGGTCAGGGCACGTTCCCAGGATCGAGGTTTCCATAGTCGATCAGAGGGTGTCTCCACCCCCACCCCACCCCATCCCGACAATATTCTAGTATTTCATCTCCTAAACCAGGGGTTGCAAACTCAGATGCACCCAGGGCCAGGTAGATGCACAATGGGCCCAACTCTTACCTGGTTTCAACTATGTACCAGGCGCTGTCTGGAGTCATTCATTCATTGAATCCTCACCACCCCCGTGAACTTGCTACTTGCGATGACCTGATTTTACAGATAGGGAAGCAGGTAGGCAAGGTGAAAGGCATTTGCCCAAGATCACATGAGTAGCAAGTGCCAAGTCAGGATGGGACTCCAGGCAGGTGGCTCCAGAGTTCCTGGCTCTTAACCACGGTCCTGTGCTGAGCAGATGGGCTGCCGGGGTCACCGGGAGCCCGATCAGGGAGAGTTAGGGCTGCCAGGCAGGAATGCAGACCCTGTGTGGCCAGTCTCCAATTTCTTGAGAAGCCAAAAGTTAGGACTTTTAAGTAACATCACTTTTAGATTTGGGCAACTTAAACTTAAAAACACTTATTATAGTGAAAAGTTTCAAACATACACAAAAGGAGAGAAAATATTATAGTAAAAAATTTTTTTGGTCCTGGCACAGTCACTCATACCTGTAATCCCAGCACTTTAGGAGGATTGCTTGAGGCCAGGAGTTTGAGACCAATCTGGGCAGTACAGCAAGACCCCATATCTACCAAAAAAAGAAAAAGAAGAAGAGATTAGCCTGGTGTGGTGGCCTGTGTCTGTAGTCCTAGCTATTAGGGAGGCTGATGGGGGATGATTGCTTGAGCCCAGGAGTTCGAGGCTGCAGTGACCTGTGATAGCACCACTGTATTCCAGTCTGGGTGACAGAGGGAGATCTTGTCTTTAAATAAATAAATAAATAAGTTTTAAGACCACGATGTGAGCTAAATAAAGCATGCCCAGTGGCCACTTCTTTCCTAAAGACCTCTGGCTGTTCACTCTCCTCATCTAAACCCTGGCTACTCAAGGTGTGGTCCTGGACACAGCAACAGCATCAGCATCACCTGGGAGCTGGTGAGAAATGCTGAATCTCAGGCCCCACCCCAGACCTGCTGAATTAGACTCTGGATTTTAATGAGACCTCCCAGGTCATCCACATACATGTTAAAGTTTGAGAAACACTGTTCTAGTTCACTTTGCCTGGTCAAATTTTATCAGCCTCCCTCCTGAAAATTTTCCTGCTTTCTTCCTTGGTTCTTTTTTTTGTTTGTTTTTTGAGATAGAGTCTTGCTCTGTCACCCAGGCTGGAGTGCAGTGGCATAATCTCTGCTCACTGCAGCCTTCTGAGTTCAAGCAGTTCTCGTGCCTCAGTCTCTGAGTAGCTGCAGGCATACTCTACCATGATACCCGGCTATTTTTTCCTTTTTTTTTTTTGAGACAGAGTTTCGTCTCTGTCACCCAGGCTGGAGTGCAGTGGCTCCATCTCAGTTCACTGCAAACTCCACCTCCCAGGTCCAAGCGATTCTCCTGTTTCAGCCTCCTGAGTAGCTGGGATTACAGGCATGTGAAACCAGGCCTGGCTAATTTTTGTATTTTTAGTAGAGACAGGGTTTCATCACGTTGGCCAGGCTGGTCTCTAACTCCTGACCTCAGGTGATCCACCTGCCTTGGCCTCCCAAAGTGCTGGGATTACAGGTGTGAGCCACTGCACCCAGCCCGGAGTTATTTTCACACCCCTGAAACTCAGATCTGGCCCCAGAGAATTAGGTGGAGGGAAGAATTTTGGTGGAGGGAAGAATGTCTTTTGGAAGGTGTGGCTATACAGTAAAAATGACTGTGTTCACACTAGTCTCACTCTTGCCAGGGCCCTGAGCTATTCTTTTTTTCTTAATTGTATTTTTTTCAACATAATTTTTTTTTGACAGTCGCTCTCTGTCACCCAGGCTGGAGTGCAGTGGCATGAAAATGGCTCATTGCAGCCTCAACCTCCTGGGCTCAAGCGTTCCTTCTGCCTCAGCCTCCCGGGAAGCTAGTAACATAGGCATGCACCTGTAACTGGAAGAGATTCCTATCCAGATCCCAAGAGAGGGTTCTTGGATCTCACGTGAAAAAGAATTCGGGATGAGTCCGTAGAATAAACTGAAAGCAGGTTTATTTACAGAGTAAAGGCATAAAGAATGGCGGCTCCGTAGCCAGAGCAGCAGCGTGGGCTGCCCAGTTGCTTATAGTTCTTGTTACTTCTTGATTATATGGTGAACAAGGGGCAGATTATACATGAGTTTTCTAGGAAAGGGGTAGGCAATTTCCAGAACTGAGGGTTTCTCCCCTTTCTTAGACCAGGTAGGGCAACTTCCTGACGTTGCCATGGCATTTGTAAACTGCTATGGTGCTGTGAATGTGTCTCTCAGCATGCTAATGCATTGTGATTAGCGTATTATAATGAGCAGTGGGGATGATCAGAGGTCACGTTGGTCGTCCTCTTGGTTTTGGTGGGTTTTGGCTGGCTTCTGTACTGTATGCTATTTCATCAGCAAGGTCTTTGTGACCTGTATCTTGTGCTGACCTCCTATCTCATCCTATGACTTAGAATGCCTAACCTTCTGGGAATGCAGTCCAGTAGGTCTCGGCCTTATTTTCCCCAGCCCCCTAGTCAAGATGGAGTTGCTGTGGTTCGAATGCCTCTGAAAACATCATGCCCAGCTAAGTTTTTGATTTTTTTTTTTTTGTAGAGATGGGGCCTCACTTTGTTGGCCAAGCTGGTCTTGAACTCCTGGGTTCAAGCAATCCTCTCACCTCAATCTTCCAAAGTGCTAAAATTACAGATGTGAACCACCATGCCTGGCCTAGTCTTCAAGTTTTTTTTTAGGAGCTGTGACTCTGTCTTCCTCATTCTTGTGTCACCACATGTCACACATACTGCATTTCACATAATGATATTCAGTAAGTACTGAATCAAATGTAATTAACTCAAGTAAAGTAGAGATTCAGTCTCTTAGACACTCACCTCAGGCAAGAAATCTCTCTTCCGCTCTGAGTTATAATGGAAGTCACTGTTTTCAAGCTTGTAGGATAAAGAGCAGCACAGACTCTGACATGGGACAGCTTTGTTTTCGTCGTTGCCACCCCTCAATTCAAAGTCATTTTGTCCTTATGTGGGTGTCAAGCAGCTAGGAAAATGGGCCCAGTATGAGGCAGTTTCAAACAGTGCAGCTCTTTATTATGCAAAGGTAACAGGGTTTCTCGCAGCATCCTCGCAGCATCACCCCAGCAATAGTGGCTGTCTGTGACTGTTACCTCAGAGCCAGGGAAGAAAACAAGCTTTCAAGAGTTTGAGTCAATCAAAGGGTGCTACTGACTTCACCTTTTGCTAGGGGCCAGAATCTTTTGAGGGGCAAAACTAGAATTCCAGCAACTAATAATGAATCTTAAAAAACAACAAAACAAAACAAAAAGCCTCCTGAGAAACCAACTCAAAACAAAACAGCAAAAACAGAATGTAGAGACATCTGGGGAGATCTACAGAAGATTCCAGATCTTTGGGAGGTAGAATGGCCAGAACTACATTTCGGTCATTTTGGTTCTACCTGAAGCAAAACATGGCCTGAGAAGGGCTCAGTGATGTGCCCTATGAATTTCATCATTAGGAACTGATGGGCTCAATAGGCTTTTATTGCAAAAAATGTGAACATAGCAACCACTCACATGTTAGTCTGAATTAGCAAGTTTCTGACAGCTGGTGAAGCAAGAGCAGCTGCAAACAAACCTCTTGAGCTTTGAACAGAGAAGGAAGTGGTAATTTTATTTGGCCAGGACCTGTGGCAGGCACAGATGCCTCAATAACAGCTCCCTGACTAAGAAAATCCTGGCCCTTTTAAAGGCTCACAATCTAAGACATCTAAGAGGTGCACATGTGAGAGAGTGGTGATTGATTTAGCAAGCATGGTGAACGTGAGCAGATAGGGGTCTTGAGTGGTTGCATAAGAACAGTGCCTTTTGGGATAAGGTTCCTCCACACCATGCCTGTAATCTATAGATAGAATTGTGGTTAGTAGTAGGGGGTTTAATTTTTAACCTCCAGATCTGGCCAGCGGCGCCAACCGATTCTTCCACTGACCTCATCTGGCTGACTTTTCACTTTCATTTCCTCCTTTTCTCCAAACACGAGCTGAGAGGAGGAGGCCTCCTTCCTCCCTGGGAGTTGCAAAGTCAATTGCTTACAGGGTCCAGGCATGAAATGTCAACAACTGAAGCAGGCAAAGCCCGAAAACACGAGTGGTGGGATGTAGTGAGCTGGGAACGCATGCTCCAACTACAGGGAGCAGCAGCAACTCAGCTCTGGGTGGTCATTACCAGGAAAAATTACAGGTTCGAAGTTACTGTATGTTTTGGGAAGTCAGAAATCTAGATTTTTACATGAAATCTTCCAATTAAAAAGTGTAAACAATTACTTTATCCTTTTACTAGTTCTTAATCTTTCTTCATCATAGGTTCCTCTGAAAATCTGCTTAAAGCTATTGTGCTTGGGAAACTACAGCGCACATACTTTTTTTTGTATACAATTTCAGGAGATTCACAGACAGGATCCCCCAATCCCACGGTGTCAAAAGGGCAGGAGGGGTGCCTGCTCTGGTGTTTATACTTTCCAAGAGAGGATCTGATTGGTTGGATTTACCACTATCAAATAGGTCACACTTCTATTGGGCAGAGTTTCATTTGGGTTTTCCCCCTCACATTCTAATTGGTTGCTTTTGGCTTGAGCATCGATTCTTGAGTCCCATAGTGAGCACAGAATGCAGAGCTGGCTTCACCCAAAGCACAGCTGAAACAGACCTTTCTGAACAAAGTATCCCAGGAGTTATGTTTCTCAGAAATAAACTGTGGGCACCGGTATCCTCTGAACTTCATGAACTACGCTCCAGAATGCCTCCTCCCTTACCTTCTCTTCCCTAATTCTCACTATTTGGAAAATTCCTCTCGCTCTTTTTCATCTTCCCTCTTGTATTAAAAAAAAAAATTCTGGTACAGTCGTTACATTTCATTTTTATGATCTTGTTTTAGAGATTAGCTGTATTTCATCAAAGTTCTACAACTACATAGTTTAAGTCAGATTATAACATATCTGTAACTTAGTTTCTGTTCCTCTGTTCCCGGTCAATTCCTAGAAACAACTATTGCCAACTCCCCTAGCTGTTTCTTTTCTTTTCTTTCTTCTTTTTAATTTTTTTTGAAGACAGGTTTCACTCTGTCACCCAGGCTCTAGTGCAGTGGCGTGATCATGGCTCACTGTAGCCTTGACTTCTTGGGCTCAGGCCATCCTCCTGCCTCAGCCTCCCGAGTAGCTGGGAGCGCAGGCGTGCACCACCAGAACCAGCCAAGTTGTTTCTTAATTGCATTCCCCCATATTCATATTTCTAATCTCAATTTTGACATATTTCCAGTAATTTCATTCACTCTCTAACTGACTCATTAATTAGCTGATTAAGTAAACACATATACAAAAAACCTCTATTATGGGCTAAGGGCTGTGCTGGGTGCTATGGATAGAGAGAGGAGCAAAAACACATGCAGTGTCTATTTCTATCTCTATCTTTCTCTGTCAGTTTCTTTGTCTTCCTATCTGTCTCTCATTCACTGGTTTTATCTCTTTGCCTCTATGTCTCTCTTCGTTTCAATCATTTTGTTTCTGTTCTCTGCCTCTCTCTCCATATCTCTCTGGATTTAACATAAAATGCTCTCTTTTTCTCTATCTCTGTCTTTCTATATCTCCACCCCCTGTCTTTCCGATCTCCCACACCCTTCTTAAAAGAGCGTGACTATGAAAGGGTCCCTTCTAGGTGAGGCCATTTTTAACCAAGGACTTAGCAGACACTTTTGTCTTGTCTTTTGTACACAGTATTTGAGGGCAGGGGCAAGGTGAGGAAATTAGCTGGTTTGCACTCCAAAGTAGTTTAGTCAAGATAGTCTTTTTATGAACCAATTTGTGCAGATTGGTTTGCAAGATGTGACTAAAATATCAAATCCCTACACTGTCAAAGCATTAATGGATTGGGAAGGTAAATTATAGAAGAGTGTTTTCCTGTAGGAATTACACTGACATTCAAAATTAACTTTTCTTGATACTAAGTCCACTGCATTCCACACTGGCTTTAGGGGGAACATTTAAATCCGATTTCTTGGTGAGTGCTCTAATAGACAAGAACAGCGGTAATTAAATCAGAAGGCAAAAATTGTTTCTTGGTACTTCCTGCAAGTTTTCTTATCTTGGGGAATATTAGTGAGGAAGAATGTTCAGCAGAGTTACATAAGTCTGTTCTCATTCTGCTAATAAAGACATACTTGTGACTGGGTGATTTATAAAGGAAAGAGACTTAATTGACTCATGGTTCCACATGATTGGGAGGCCTCACTATCATGGTGGAAGAGCAAGGAGAGAGAGCATGTGCAGGGGACCTCCCCTTTATCAAACCATCAGATCTCATGAGACTTACTCACTATCGTGAGAACAGCATGGGAAAGACTTACCCCCATGATTCAATTACCTCCCATTGGGTCCGTCCCACAATGTGGGAATTGTGGGAGCTGTAATTCAAGATTTGGGTGGGGACACGCCAAACCATATTAAGTGTCTTGATGAAATTAAGATTATTAGATTATTAAGCCTTTCTGGAAATGAGTAGGTCCACAAATGACTCAAAATATTTGGGCGGGGGGGAGAGGAAAGTATGTAGCTTGGGGAGTGTGTTAGGATTTTTCTTTTCTTCCTCCCATTCTTCTTTCCTTCCTTTTTTCCCTCTTTCTTTTCTATTTCTCTTTCTATTTTGTTTTCCTTCCCTCTATACTATCCCTGGGTTAATAATCTCTTGTGGTTGAACCAAAGCTGAACTGACACTGAAGACACATGAGTTTGATCCCACTTTTGCTGCTCAGCAGCTATGTGACCTTGTGAAAGTTATTCAACTTCTCTGGGCTTAGTTTCTTTTTCTGTCGAATAAGACGTTTTGGACCAGATGACCTCTAACATTTTTCCCAGATCTAAGCTTCCTCAACATACCCACCAAAAATGTTTAAATTTTAATATGTATTTTTTTCTTGTTGTAAAGGGGGCAAACCCATTAAACAATTTGGAAAACATCAAAAAAGAATAAGTGAAAACTATCCATAATTCCATCATCCAAAGAGCCGATGTGAACACTTCAGGGCAATTTTCTTTGTCTTTTTTTTGATATATGATTTTCACAAATCATGGTTGTTTATATTGTACACAACAGTTTTGTATCTTTTTAAATTTATTCCTAAGCATGTCTCTATGTCTTGCCCGTCTTCATGAAAATTACGATTATTATCAGTTTTTAGAGATAGGGTCTCGCTCTGTTACTGAGGCTGGAGTGCAGTGGTTCAATCATAGCTCACTGCAGCCTCCAAAGTGCTGGGATTGCTTGACCCCTCCTGGGCTCGAGCAATCCTCCCATGTCAGCTTCCCAAAGTGTTGGGATTACAGGCATGAGCCACCATGCCTGGTCATGAACAACATTTGTTTTTCTTGTTTTTTTTTTTTTTTTTTTTTTGAGACAGGGTCTCTCTCTGTTGCTCAGGCTGAAGTGCAGTGTCGTGATCATAGCTTACTGCAGCCTTGACCTCCTGGACTTAAACAATCCTTCCACCTCAGCCTCCCAAGTAGCTAGGACTATAGGCGTGTACCACCATGTCCGACTCCGACTAGCTTCTTTTTTTTTTTTTTACATTTTTGTATAGATGGGGTTTCACTATGTTGCCCAGGCTGGTCTTGAATCCTGGGTTGAAGTGATCCACCTCCCTCAACCTCCAAAAGTACTGGGATTACAGGTGTGAGCCTGGCCACAAACAATTTTTTTTTTTTTTTGAGATGGAGTTTTGATCTCATTGCTCAGGCTGGAGTGCAATGGTGCAATCTTGGCACACCGCAACCTCCACTTCCCAGGTTGAAGTGATTCTCCTGCCTCAGCCTCCTGAGTAGGTGGGATAACAGACATGCACCACTATGCTCAGCTAATTTTGTATTTTTAGTAGAGATGGGGTTTCTCCATGTTGGTCAGCTGGTCTTGAACTCCTGACCTCAGGTGATCTGCTCGCCTTGGCCTCCCAAAATGCTGGGATTACAGGCATGAGCCACCATACCCGGCAAACAACATTTTTAATGGGTATGTAATACTTCATGGATTACATAACCACTCCCTGGTTGGCAGACATTTTGGTTGATGTCAGCTTTTCTCTTTTATGGCTATTTGTGATATCTTTGTTCCCGAATATTTCTGCATCTTTTTATTTTCCTTGAGTTTATGGCTCTTTCAATGATTCTATTTGTGTTTCCTGGCAAACATGGATAAATGCCCCAGAAACTTGCTGGGTGGGTGGCTTCGTGAATTTTCCCTGGAATTAAAACTTACTTTGCCTCACATAACTGAATTGACTGTATGTCAGAGGGAGGGCAGTGGCTGGGAGGTAACTCTGACCTTCATGCTTTATTAAGTCCTCACTTGCCTGCAGCCTTACTTCTGTTAGGTATGACCTAATTTTCATTCAATTCTTTTGTCTGCATGGCTAGTAACGACATCATCATCAACAACAATAACAGCTACTGTTTTAAGAGTTTATTCAGTAGTGCCAGGTATTGTCCACTGCCTCATTCCAACCTCACAATAGCCCCTCTGAAGTCAACATTTTCTTTTCTTTTCTTTTTTTTTTTTGAGGCAGAGTCTCCCTCTGTCACCCAGGCTTGAGTGCAGTGTTGCCATTTCGGCTCACCACAACCTCTGCCTCCCAAGTTCAAGTGATTCTCCTGCCTCAGCCTCCTGAGTAGCTGGGATTACAGGCATGCACCATCACGCCTGGCTAATTTTTTTTTTTTTGAGACGGAGTTTCACTCTTGTTACCCAGGCTGGAATGAAATGGCGCGATCTCGGCTCACCGCAACTTCCGCCTCCTGGGTTCAGGCAATTCTCCTGCCTCAGCCTCCTGCGTAGCTGGGATTACAGGCATGCACCACCATGCCCAGCAATTTTTTTGTATTTTTAGTAGAGACGGGGTTTCACCATGTTGACCAGCATGGTCTCAATCTCTTGACCTCGTGATCCACCCGCCTCGGCCTCCCAATTTTTTTGTATTTTTAATAGAGATGGTGTTTCTCCATGTTAATCAGGTTGATCTCGAACCCCTGACCTCAGGTGATCCACCCTCCTTGGCCTCCCAAAGTGCTGGGATTACAGGCATAAGCCACTGCACCCGGCCAATATTTTCAACATTTTGTAGATGAGGAAACTGAGGCACAGAGAGGTTGAGTTTTCTCAAGATCAGATAGGGTATAGGATTTGCACCAAGTTTCTCTTTATCCAAGAATTTGACCTCTGAAGTGCTAGATTTCTCCCCTTACCCCCATATTCACTCTCCTAGAAACATCTGTAATTAAAAAAAAAAAGAAGAATAAGAAAAGGAGGAGATTGATAAAGGGATGGAAGGAAGAAGGAACCATCCTTTGCATTTCCCTAATGTCTAGAGGCAGCTCTGCATTAAAAGCCAGGAGACTTGGGTTTCTCTTCTAGCCTTACTATTCAATTGCTGTGTAGCCTTGAGCAAACTACATCCCATATCCATGCCTCAGTTTATAACCTATAAAATTAAAGGGCTGGCCATGTGCGGTGGCTCATGCCTGTAATCCCTGCACTTTGGGAGGCCGAGGTGGGTGGATCACTTGAGGTTAGGAGTTCGAGATCAGCCTGACCAACATGGTGAAACCCTGTCTTTACTAAAAATACAAAAATCAGCTGGGTGGTAGTGGTGGGCGCTGCAGTCTCAGCTACTTGGGAGGCCAAGTGAGGAAAATCGCTTGAGCCTAGGAGGCGGAGGTTGCAGTGAGCTGATATCACACTATTGCACTCCAGCCTGAGTGACAGAGTGAGACCCTGTCTTAAAAAGAGCTAAATAAATTATAGAATTTCTATGGGCTCTGAGGCTCTTAAGATTCTCTGATCAACCCTAGGTTGGTGGGAGGGGATTCAGAAGTGATTATGGCTGCAGAAAATGGGGAAACCAAGGCTCAAGGAAGTCTCCAGCATCACAAAAAACTATCAGGTCCTGTTGGGTCTTTCACATGTAAATATCTGAGACTTTGTATTTTGGGGTCTCTTTGGGAATGGATTTATTGAAGCTTAAACACAAACGGAGAATGGAGTTAAGAATATCTGGACGCCATAGGGAACCCAAGAGCAGGAGCAAGGAAACCAGATGTTTCTGTTCATATCTACACTCCTGGCAGCATCACGCCTCTCACTCTGACCCTGCTACCTATGCTTCAGGGCCTGGGAAGTTGCTGGGTTTTCAAATATTTGACTCTGAACTAACACCTCCTGCCTTCATCTAGGAGAAAGAATCTGATTGGTCCAGCCAGGGTTACATGGTCTACTTCTGATCCATGGGGTGGAGGGGGAGGGGGATACCGCAGGTGTCATTCCTGGGTGTGATGGCTGAGAAGTCCATGGGCAGAATTACTTCATAGGGGCACACCCTTGGTTGTCTCAGTGTGGCAGGAGCTTTTGCAGTCATTATTAAGGATGGAACTTTAAATTACTTACTTCCACTTTATTTGAAGTGGCTCACCCAGGAAGAAATTAACAAAACTGAGGAAGCCTAGGGGGAGCCAATTATTGTTTGAGACTTTGAAGTGTGCACTTGTGCTGAGGGATGATGTATCAGTCAGGGTTCTCTAGAGGGACAGGGTTAATAGGATAGATGTATATATAAAGGGAGTTTATAAGGGGTATTGACTTGCACCATCACAAGGTGAAGTCCCACAATAGACTGTCTGCAAGCGGAGAAGCAAGAAAGTCAGCCTGAGTCCCAAAACCTCAAAAGTAGGGGAGCTCACAGTGCAACCTTCAGTCAGTGGTCGAACACCCGAGAGCCCCTGGCAAATCACTAGTGTAGGTCCAAGAGTCCAAAAGCTGAAGAACTTGGAGAACGATGTTTGAAGGCAGGAAGCATCCAGCACGGGAGAAGGATGGAGGCCAGAAGACTCAGCCAGTCTAGTCTCTCCTCGTTCCTCTGCCTGCTTTTATCCTAGCCACTTGGGCAGCTGATCAGATGGCATCCACCCAGATTGAGTGTGGGTCTGCCTCTCCTGGTTCACTGGCACAAATGTTAATCTCCATTGGCAACACCTCACAGACACACCCAGGAACAATACTTTGCATCCTTCAATCCAATCAAGTTGGCACTCAATATTAACCATCACAGATGGTGATTATAGTAAGTTTCAGTCAAGTTTTTTTTGATGATTTCCCACATAGTGATATTCACTAAGGGAGACTTCCCAGTTGAAAACCTGTATGTCCTTATCACTGCACATTGAATCTCATTTCTTGAAAAGGTTTTGCTGGGTGTCGTAGCCCACACCTGTAATCCCAGCATATTGGGAGGCCATGATGAGCAGATCACTTGAAGTCAGGAGTTCGAGACCAGCCTGGCCGACGTGGTGAAACCCTGTCTCTACTAAAAATACAAAAATTAGCCAGGCATGGCGTGGCACACGCCTGTAGTTCCTGCTACTCGGGAGGCTGAGGCAGGAGAATCGCTTGGACCTGGGAGGCGGAGTTTACAGTGAGCCAAGATCTCACACCACTGTACTCCAGCCTGGGTGACAGAGTGAAACTCTGTCTTGAAGAGAAAAAAAAATGTGGTTAAAATGGCCAGGCAGTGCACTTGTGTGCCAAAAGGAATGTTCTAGAGAATCAACACACCTCAAATCCTGATGTTGGGATTCAGTAAGGACAAAGAGCCCTCTAGATAAGTGGAACTCAAACTTTAGATTGTTTAGGAACTGCCCAGGGCGCTTGTTGAAATGCAGATTCCTGGGTCCCCCAAAGATTTTGTGGATGGAAGGAGGTGGAGATGTGTGGGTCAGGAGCCTGTAGTTTTAGCAAGTGCCCCAAGGTAAGTCTTAGGCTGGTAGTCTGATACATATTACTACTTTTCATATATAAAAAGAAGAAAAAAATCAGTGAGATTCTTCCCCAATGAAATCTGATGTGTCATATAGACGTTGAGCTGCTTCAGGTGATGCAGCAGGTGAGGGGCTCAGAGTTCTCCCCATTCTACCCTGTGCGGTGCCCTCCATGCTTGTATTAATAAAGCTACTATTTATTTATTAGCTGTTGGAGGTATTAGGGACAAAGTATGTAAAAATAAACCAAATTCCAGTCCTCATGGGATTCTTCTACCTGCAGGGAAGGCAGGCAATAAACAAATTAGCTAATAAGTAACTTGCAGGTTGTGCTAAGTGCTGTGAAGGCAAATATAGCTATGGGGAGGGGACAGAAATACTGGAAGGGGGATGTCGGGCTGTCTGAAAAGGCATTTAAGCAAGGACCTGAATGCAGTGAGGCATGAGAAGACTTGTGGGGAAAATGTTCCAGGAAGAAGGCATGGCAAGGGTGAAGGCTATGAGGTTGGAATAAGCTAAGCATGTTCTAAGAAGACCAAGTAGGGGAATGAAGCTAGGGGGAGTGTGCAGACAGGTGAGTAGGGGCCAGGTCACATGCAGCCTTATCTATGACTTTGCACAGGCCCTGTGCATAGTAAGGTATTTACATTTCATTTTAGGAATAATGGGAACCATGTTTTCGTGTAATCTTCCCAGCAATCCTATGAAGAAGGTCCTACTGTTTATGGCCATTTTACAGTTAGGGAAACTGAGGTTTAGAGAGATGAAGACATTCACAACTTCTAAGTGGGAATGTGAGGACTTGGACCTCAGGGTGACTTCAGAGGCTACTGCTCACTACCATACAATACCATCTCCTAGATATCTCAGGAGTCTAGCATCAAATTCCACATGTAGATCCTTTACAGAGCTGTGGTAGGGTATGGTGTGAAGTTATTTTGGCCATTTGCTAGTTGTTGTCTCTTCTTAGATTATGAATTTACATTTCTGAGCTGTGTAAGATGAGAAGGCTATTTTCCTATCTAATTCATTTTATTGAGTTTTAAAGAAGAAGAATAAATGTACTTTATAAACTATAAAATGCAACATAAATATTGTGAATCATTTCCACTGAGTTTGACTTAACCCTTGTTTCCTTTGAGAAAGACAAAAAAACCCTTCTGACTTCTGGAAATTTGAAACCTCATTGAGTCAACTCTTGGCTCAAAGGGAAATCACACTGAGATTATGAAATATCTAGAGAAAGATATAATAAAAATATGTATCAGTTTCTTTAGGATATAGTTAATGCAGTATGGAAAGGCAAATTCATAGTCTTAATACAGTTCTTCTGAGAGTGAAGGTGTAACAACGTAGTGATGACAATCATGAGCTCTGGAATCAGACTTGGATTTTAATCTAAATTTTGTTACTTCTGAGCTATGTGATCTTGGATAATTGCTTAACCTCTCTAAGTCTTAGAGTTAGTCTGGTTTCATCATCTGGAAAATGGCAATGGTAGTAATCTACCTTATAGGATTTTGTACTGGCCATTCCCTCTGCCTGGAACGTTTGTCTTGTGTGGTTGGCTCTCTTATTTTATTCTGGTTTTTGCACAGTATCACAGCCCCTTAGCTTTATTTTTCTTTATCTCATTTATGACTTCCTGACTTTATATTGTATATTTATTTTTTGTTTGTTTCTTTCTATAGAGTCACCTATGTGAGAGTAGAGACTTTGTCTTGGTCATTGCTGAACCTCTGGGAACTAGAGCAGTGTTTGGCACACAGATGATTTACTGCACACCTGTTGAATGAATGAGTGAGTGCATGGTGGGGCTGAGCAGAAGGCTGAGACAATGGATATAAGCACTTAGCAGAGCACCGCACTCATTGTGAGCCCTTGGTGAATATTGGAGATTTGTTCTTGGCTTTGATTCCTCCTTACAAGGTGATGTATTAACAAATTTAGATTCTAATCTTCTTGAAGGAAAAAAAGGTGCCTTTCACAGTTCCAAGTTTCCTGCTCATGGTAGGTGCATCGAGGTGGCTGAGTGAATGCTTTCATTGCAAGAACTAAGGTATATGGAAGTGAGATTAGTGCCTCTATGATGTCTATTGTTCCTTTTATTGCTGGGCACAATGAAGATGCTTGATCAGTATTTGTTGAGCAAATGAATGAACAAAAACAATCCTTTTATGCACACCATTAAATGGAGTGGACTGTGGAAATGTATTAGTTCATTCTTATGCTGCTAATAAAGAAATACCTGAGACTGAATAATTTATAAAGGAAAGGAGGTTTAATGAACTCACAGTTCCATGATATGGGGAGACCTCACAATCATGGCGGAAGGTGAGAGAGGAGCAAAGGCACGTCTTACATGACGACAGGCAAGAAAGTGTGTGCAGGGGAACAACTGCCATGTATAAAACCATCAGATCTTGTGAGACTTAAGCCCCTTTTCCGGTCTGTGGGGCCTGTGGGTGTAGAACTGAACCCAGATCCCACTCTTCCCATGCCAAGAAGCCAGTGGATGTAGGAGGCAGATGGTAACCTGGCAATTAGACCACAGTGTGACATGTGGAACTTCATGGGGTGCTGAGAACATTCTAAAGGGGCTGTAATTCAGCTGGGGGAAACTGGAAGGGTACTTGGGGGTACAGACACTTTAAGTGAAATCTGAAGGATGGACAGAGATTAAACTGGGGGAGGAGAAAGGAGTGGGATGCTAGGGGGAGAGTGTTGCAGGCAGGAGGAACAGCATATGCAAAAGTCCTGAGGCAGGAAAAACACAGGGTTTCTGGTATGGATGGAAGGGGACCAGGCTGGTAGAGGGGAGATTAGTAGAATTATTGAGAGATGAGGCTGGATGGGGAAGTGGGGGCCAACCCAGGAGGGGTGGTACACCCAAAGCTCCTGCCTAGGCCTCACTGCTCACTGGCCCACCTTACTCCTGCCTCTCGACTTTGTTCTTAGGCTTCCTCTTACAAACTATGCTTTCTCTCCTCCTTGGAGCTAACCAAATTCCCATCAACTTCAGCCCACTTAACTCCCCATCTCCAGCATCCGTCCTCAACTCTGCTGTTGCAACAAATAGAAACAACCCCTGTTCTCTCAGTTTTAACTACTATGGCCTTCTTGCTGTTCTTTGAACACCTCCAAGAACATGCCCTGCCTCAGGGCCCTTGCACTGGCTGTTCCCTCAGCCTGGAATGCTCTTCCCTGGGAGATTTGCCTTGCTTTTCAATTTCCTCCAGGTCTCAAAACATGTGACACCTCCCCTGACCATCCTGTTTAACATGGCACCTCCTCTCACTTTCTAGCCATCTATGACTTGCTTTCTTTCTTTTTAATCATAACGATGAATACTTTATAAATCCATTTGTTCATTCATCTCTTGTCTGTCTCTCTGCCCCCTGCACCATTTGCTCCATGAGGGCAGGGACCTGGTCTGCATCCCTTGTAAGTGGAACACAGAAGATGAATAATAAACATTGTCGAATGAAATATAGTAAATTGTTCTGGCTCACGCCTGCAATCCCAACACTTTGGGAAGCTGAGGGGGGCAGATCACTTGAGGTCAGGAGTTCAAGACCAGCCTAGCCAACATAGTAAATTCCTGTCTCTACTAAAAATACAAAAATTGGCTGGGCATGATGGCACACACCTGTAATCCCAATTACTTGGGAGGCTGAGGCAAGAGGATCGCTTGAACCCAGGATAGGGAGGTTGCAGTGAGCTGAGATCATGCCACTGTACTCCAGCCTGGGCAACAGAGCAAGACTCCATCTCAAAAAAAAAAAAAAAAAAAGTAAAAGAAAGATAATAATGGGGCCAGGCCAGGGCCAGGCTCTGAGCCACTTGTATCATAGACTAACCGATTTCATTTACGTGACAATAATTTCTTCATTTATCATGATCACCCATTAGTGTTGAGAAAAGAGGCTCAGAGAAGATAACAGATTTGCCTAGGGTCACAGAGCTAATGAGTGGCACAGCTGGAGTGGCACTTCAGTGTGGCTGATTCTGCTTAGCTCTTGCAGCCACCACCTTGGAGACCACCCTGCTGAATGGGGGTTCCGGTCTTGACTCAATCACCTTTCACCCAGTGACCTTGAGCAGGTCCTTTCTCTCTGGCATGAGAATCCCATAAGCCGTAGAATACCAGAAAGCCCATGCTGTTTCTCTAAACCACAAAGATAGCACAGCCCCTCCTCATTCTGTGAATCCCCCGGTGGGGTGGACATCAGGGCTCAGTGTCATGGAAATGGCTTGTAGGGTGACTCGGATTTGGCTCAGGATCAAGGCTGCATTGTTTTAGAGCTGAAACAGAGCACCTTAGGACCGCTGGATGAATTTGAATAGCATTTATATTTTGTTCAACCCAAAGTGTGTTTGAAATAATTTTATTTAATTTCTATGTTTAAAAATTGAGAGATCTCACATAAAAATTCAGATTTCCAACTTCTCTTAAAATCTAAAAATAAGCATAGGTAGCAACATTTAGGTGATATTGAAGAGCACCTTTAAAAAAATTAATTAAGAGATGGGTCTCACTGTGTTGCCCAGGCTGGAGGGCAGTGGCGCAATCGTAGCTCACTTTGAAATCTTAGGCTCAAATGATCTTCCTGCCTCAGCCTCCCAAGTAGCTGGAACTACAGGCATGTGCCACCATACCCAGCTATTTTTTAAAAAGTGTTTTTATTTTCTTTGGTAAAGATGGAGTCTCACTATATTGCCTAGACTGGTCTTGCACTCCTGGCCTCAAGGAATCCTCCCACCTCAGCCTCCCAGGTAGCTGGTACCACAGGTGCGTGCCACCACACCCAGATAATTAATTTTTTTTGGTAGAGATGGCATCTTTCGATGTTTCCCAGGCTGGCATCAAACTCCTGGGTTCAATGATCCTCCCATCTCAGCCTCCTGAGTAGCTGGGACCAAGGTGTGTGCCACCATACCCAGATAATTAAAAATTTTAAGAGATGGGGGCCTTACTATGTTACCCAGGCTGGTCTTGAACTCCTGGCCTCAAATGATCCTCCCACCTCAGCTTCTCAAAGTGCTGGGATTGCAGGTGTGAGCCAATGGGCATGTGCCTCCTTGTTTGCTCCCTGTCCCATGAACTTCTCTCATTTAGTGGTCCCTGTAGTCATTTGAGTGGGAGACCTCTGGTGAGTTTTATTTTATTTGAGCTGAACTTCATTACCAGTTAGGCACAGGCTGTGACAAGCTGAACTTTTCACTTTCAGAACAGCACCCAGTAACTCAATCCTGGGCACGATGCCATGCTGGGCTGTTCTTACAGATGCTGTGGGAATCGTGTGGCTCCGTTTCTGCACTCTGCATTGTTTTTGGTGATTTGTGCTCAGAAATGAAATCACTGCTTGGATACTGCTAGTCTACAGGGACAGATAACTCAGTAGAACTCCTCACCTGCCTTTGAAACAGTCTGATGGATTGTCGTTCATTTCTTTTCATCTGTGGTTTTATATTTGTGGCTACTGCATTCTGAAGTCTTAATTCAGGAGCCCGAGCCAGGTCATCTAGTTAAAAACTTCCTGGCACATATTGCTATGGTAATTACAATTGTCCCTCAGTATCCCCAGGTGTTGGTTCTAGGACCCCCTTTGATACCCAAATCTGTGGGTTCTCAGGTCGCTGACATAAAATGGTGTGGTATTTGCATGTAACCTATACCTGTCCTCTTGTATAATTTAAATCACCTGCAGATTCTTTATAATACTTAATACAATGTAAATGCTGTGTAAATAGTTGTTGTATTGTTGGCTGGAATTAGTGGCTCATGCCTGTAATCCTAGCACTTTGGGAGGCTGAGGTGGGTGCATCCCTTGAGCCCAGGAGTTCAAGTCCAGCCTGGGCAACATGGCGAAACCCTGTCTCTACCAAAAATACAAAACTTAGGCCAGTCTTATAACCTGGTCTCAACATAAATAAATAAATAGATTAAAATAAAAATAAAATAGTTGTTATACTGTATTGTTAAAATGTTATTATTATTATTATTATTATTATTATTTGAGATGGAGTCTCTGTTGCCCAGGCTGAAGTGCAGTGGTGTGATCTCGGCTCACTGCAACTTCTGCCTCCCAGGTTAAAGCAGCTCTCCTGCCTCGGCCTCCCAAGTTGCTGGGATACAGGCACATGCCACCATACCTGGCTAATTTTTGCATTTTTAGTAGAGGCAGTGTTTCACCATGTTGGCCAGGCTGTCCTCGAACTTCTGACCTCAGGTGATATGCCTGCCTTGGCCTCCCAAAGTGCTGGGATTATAGGCATGAGCCACTGCCTCTGGCCACTGTATTAATTTTTATTTTGGAAAATTTTTGATCTGTGGTTGGTTGAATCTGTGGATGAAGAACCTGCAGATACTGATGGCTGACTGTATATCCTTGGGTGCTGACTTTGAGTGTGTGTCTCCTTTGTGGCAGAGACAGTAATGTTCCTCAGGTGGTCCCAGTACTTCTCCATTCCCAGCCCCTTGCAGTTAAGCGGGGCCATATGACTCATTCCTGTCAATGGGCTGTGAGCAGAAGGGGCATACAAAACCCCCAGGCCTAAGCATGGGGAAGCCTGTGTGAGTGCTCTGTTTGCTTTTATCTGCTCTATGAAGTCTGAAGGCCTCATGGTGAAAATGTGGAATCAGGGTATCATTTGAACTTGCTGTTATGGTCTGAACATTGTGTCTCCTTAAATTTATATGTTGAAATTCTGGTCCCCAACATGATGTGAGGAGATGGGACTTTGGGAGTTGATTAGGACCTGAGTGTCCTTATGAATGGGATTAGTGCCCTAATAAGAAGAGACACCAGAGAGCTTGCTGCCTCTCTCTCTGCTCATGTGAGGTGACAACGAGAAGATGGTCATCTGCAAACCAGAAAGGGGATGCTCACCAGAACTCAATCTGTTGGCACCTTGATTGTGAATTTCCCAGCCTCCAGAATTGTGAGAAACAGTTTGCTGTTTGAGCTGCCCTGTCTATGCTAATTTGTTGAAGCAGCCAGAGCTGATTAAAACACCTGGATTTCTGAGTTACTAGGCCTGCAGCAGACTCTCTGTGAGGGAGGAGTAAACTTTTGTGGTGTTAAGCGCTGGGATTTGGGTGCATTTGTTACACAGCAGAACCTAGCCTTTGCTGATTGATACATTCTCTGTTAGAATTGATGAGTAGGAACTGCACATCCATGTCTAGAAAAGCTCTTGACAGTGCTCAAGAAATATTACAGAATGAATAAAAGAACAATTATGGTTTGTGTTATTAGACTATACATATACCCACTCTTTCCTCATAGATGGTATGTTACATTGGAAGGCCACCTTCCTGGGAAGGAAAGGAGAACCAACACTTGTTGAGTGCTGTCTATTGTGCTAATTGTTATTTACATCAAAAGATTAAAATGAGGTCCAGGGAGATGAGGCAGTTATCCTGGGGTCATAGAGCTATCTAAGAGTGGTTCTGCTAGAGTGCCTCCTATTCATCTTTTCAGTTGTCTTTAGGTCTTGACTTGAATGCCACCTCCTCAGGGAAGCCTTCCTTGATCACAAGGCTAGATTAGTTGTCACTGTTATATACCAAACTCCTGATACTTCCCCCGTATAACACTTACTTCCCTTCAGATTTTGAGTGCTCTCAGAGTAGATCCTGTGTCTGTTTTGCTCAATGTGGTGTCTCCAGCACCTAATATAGTACCTGGTACATAGTAAATGCTCAATATATGTTTGTTGGTTGAACAAAGACAGTCAGGAAACTTAGACTGTTGTTTTGGTACTGCTAATCAGTTGTGTTGTTTTGGACCAATAGTTTTATCTCTCTGACTTCTCGCATTCTCATTTGTATAAAAAGGGTGCTTGATAAAATTTGTTCTTTTTGGCTATAGTGTTCCACAATTATTTCATTCATAAATTACTCCCTCATTCCTTCTCAGGGCTTACTTTTGGGTCACCTTCTGGCCTCTTATTCCATCTATATTCCTGGAATAATTGACAGAATTGGGAATTGAACCCAGGCAGTATAACTACAGAGTCCATAATTTTAACTGCTCATTCTACCCTACACCTACCCACCCATCTATTTATGCATTCATCTTTCTTCCACCCACTCACATAATCATCCATCCATCCATCTATCCATCCACCTCATCATCTATCTTGTAATCCCTCCCTCCATTTATTCCTTCAGTTATCTATCTTCTGTCCAAATATCCATCCATTTTTCAGTAAATACTTTTGAGGTGAGTATTCCATGGTAGGTCCTGTGCTGGGGTCTTTGGGTTCCGGCAAAAACAAACTCCGTTCCTTCTCTGGTGGAGCTCTCAGTCTAGTAAGTACCGGGGAATTTCTCGTTAGTTGCTATTGATGTGGGAGGTTGAAATAATGTCCAATGTGTGAGCTGAAGCTCTTTGGTTGATTTACTGTATTGGTTTTGGTATCTTCATGGATAATATAAAGGTACTTTGTTATTATTATTATCTATAAATGTATTGATTAACTGATTCACCAATGTTTATTGAGCACTTGCTATATTCCAGGCATTGTGTTAGAGGCATGCAAGGCCCAACTTTTCCACAACTCTAGAGGGTATTACTCACATGGTATTCTATCTGATTTTGGAATTGCACAGCCTAGTGGAAACAGGCATTTGTCATTCTCCCGAAGAAGTCTACAGCCTAGCATAGTAATAAGGACTTGGGCTCTGGGTCTAGACAGCCTGGTCTTGAATCCCATTTCCACACTTACTGGCTATGTAATTTTGTCGAATCACTTCACACTTCTGTGCTTCTGTTTTCTCACCTGTAAAATAAGGATAAAAACTGCTAATTCATGGAGTTGTTACATGGCTAGGAGTTAACTCATGAGAAAGCTCTCACAATAGCACCTAGTACCTAGTAAATGCTCAATGAAAAGATCAGTGAGCAGCTTAGATATATCTCTTACCTGGTGGCTTTCTTTCATGGTTTTTCAGGTGGGGAAACTGAGTCAGGAGTATAATCTAGCCTAACCTGAAATGATAAGCTAAAGCTGGAGTCTATGATGATTAATTAGTGATTATTTACTGATCCAGAGGGTGTGTAATCATGCAGCAAAATATTTCCCTCAGCTGAGATAAGCCAGTTATAATAAAGAGTCTAACTCCATTTTTGAATGTTTGACTACTGACAGCAAGCCCTCTCCCTCCTCCTTCCTTTTTTGCCTCATATCTGGGTATGCCAATAAGTAATTCTATGTACGACCTTTTTTGGCGTTGGCGGAGAAGTTCAACCACCCCTGCAGGACCATCATTCAACCCAACCCTACTAACCATAATAAAAACCAAAGCCATTGCCCCTCTCTTTGGTCAAGCCATTCCAGTCCAGCTTGGGTGTTTTTCCTGCTTTTCTCAGAAAGAAACATTATATGAGTTAATGAATCATTTCCATACTCTTGATGCATATGTAGCATTATGATTCTTGACATTCAAGCCAATTTAGGGTAGAGTATTAACTCCATCCTCCCTGGGGGCAACCACAAAACACCAGTGCTAACTGAGAGTGAAATTTGGAAGAAAAATGGAAATGCTACTTGGCCTGAAGAAAATGACCCAGCTCCTATGCTGCAGCAATTCCATTTCTCTGACACTACTGGGGAGAATACATACACATGTGTGAAGGGAACAGCTCCATAGACCATGACGTATCTGGCAAGGGCTACTCAGCTACCATTCAAAGTTACATAGGTTGGTATGTATGGATGAAGGTAAGTTCTCAAAACATCATTGAGTGAAAAAAGCAAGATAGAGAATTAGTTAAATATGTATGGTCTCTTTGTTTTTTTATTTCTTATTTTTGAGACTGGTTCTCACTCTCTTGTCCAGGCTGGAGTGCAGTGGTATGATCATGGCTTACTGCAGCCTTGAATTCCTGGGCTCGTGACCCTCCTACCTTAGCTGCCTGAGTAGCGGGGACCACAGGCATGTGCCGTGATGCCTGGCTAATTTTTAAATTTTTTGTCGAGATGGGGTCTCATGATGTTGCCTAGGTCATATGGTCTCTTTACAGTTAACTTTTGTGTATGGTGTGAAGCAGGGAGTCACACTTTTGTTTTGTATTATTATCCACATGGATATCCAATCGATCCAGCACCATTGATTCAAACAACCATTATTTTCCCCTTCCGGTACTCTCCAACTGCAGTAACGCCTTCATTGTAAGTCAGGTGAGTGGATGGATACGTGTGGCTCTGCTTCAGGACTTAGTATTGTTCCATCTGTCTTTTGTGTATTATTGTGTTAATAGCATCATATTTTAATAGCTATAGCTTTGAGTAAGACTTGAAGTCTGATAAAGTTTTCCACCCTCCTGTATTGCTTGATTTTTGTTAGGTTGGTTGTATTTCTTTATACATTTTAGAATCAGCTAAAAAATTTCAATAAAAGTAGACCCTAGGTTTGGATTGGCATTCTAGTGAATCCATAAACCATTTGGAGGACAATTGAAATCTTAATATTAACTCTTCCAATCTATGGTCATGGGACATTTCTCCATTTATGTAAATTTTCTTTAACTCCTTTTCGTAATGCTTCTTGTTGTCAGTGTAGAGGCCTTGCTCATCTTTTGTTAAATTTATTCATAGGTTAAAAACATTTTTGGATTCTGTGGTAAATGGTGTTGCATATTACATTTCTTTTTTTCAACTGTTGCTAGTGTAGTATATGAACAGAAGAAGACTGTTAACCTTCCCTACTCAAACTTTCTCCATGACTCAATATATCTGCATAAAATCGTAGAAAAAAGCTTGGAACTGTACACACCAACTGACCACAGTGGTCATTTCTGGGGAGGAGGAAAGGGAACCGGGATCGTTGAGAAAAGATGGTGTTCAAGAGGGACTCAAGCTTTATCTGTCCCGTTTTAATTCTTGTAAAAGGGGAAATGTTTTAACATATTATTTGTATAAGTAAAAATCTATTAAAAGAGGCCAGTTGCATTGGCTGATGCTTGTAATCCCAGCATTTTGGGAGGCCGAGGCAGGCATATCGCTTGAGCCCAGGAGTTTGAGACTAGCCTGGGCAACATGATGAAACTCCATCTCTACTAAAAAATGCAAAAAAATTAGCCAGGCATCGTGGTATGTGTCTGTAGTCCCAGTTGCTTGGGAGGCTGAGGTGGAAGGATTACCTAAGCATAGGAGGTTGAGGCTAAAGTGAGCTGTGGTTGTGCCTTGGCTATGGGAGTGAGACCCTGTCTCAAAAAAAAATCTGTTAAAAGAAAAGAAAACAAGTAAATGACCTGACTTTGGGGAGCCCAGAAGCTTCTACTTGTGTCAGGAAGATGCCTGGAACAGGTTTGTAATTAAAAGCATGAACATCTGGTTGCCCTCTGAAGAGAGACTATGTTAACTGAGACTCTAAAGAATTGAGTCAAAGGAGCATAGACTGTTCAGCATATGTGTCCAGAATTGTCCAGAGAGGATTCCTAGACCTATAGGCAAGAGAAGCTGACTCATATATCAGGCAAATCCCTAGAATCAAGCGACTCAACATTATGGTTGTTCAACTGACTGTGATTCCAAGACTACAAATAACTTCTGTCTTAGGCTGGATTCGCAGAGGCAGACCCCGAGACAATGATTTTGAGTGCAAGAGTTTATTTGGTGGGTGATTCCATGAAGCATTAGTAGGGTGTGCCCTAAGGTAGTGAAAGCCAGTAAGCCAACATAGGGTGCAGTAATGAGTGGATTTTGCTGAAGGCAACTGTGCTCAATCCCGCAGAGGACTTCTGGGAGGTTGGGTTGACCATACTGTTAGGTCGCATGTGGTGTGTAAAGCTGTGTGCATGAGGAAGTATTTATTCTTCACTCACACCAGTCATCAGTTGAGGAAAGCTGCTAGGGGTGTTATCTCATTGACACTTCTGACCTGCTCTATCCACTGGGTTCGCATGGTTGGGCAGTCAGAGAACAGAAATTGTCAGTTCAGTGTACAAAGAAAGGTGATAGGGACATCAGTAGTGTGCCCTACGTTTTCCTGAATATATTTGAAACAGGAAATAATGTGGTTAGTGAAGAAGATGAGTTTTTGTCCCCCTGAGTGCTTCTGGTTTTCAATGGAACGAATAAATCATCAGTCTGATTTGTACATCATACTCTTACGAGTTTGGCTGTTCTGAGTCTAGAGAGACCACTTCCTTTTGAGAGTACTTGGTAAAACTGAATTTCTTAGACTGCAAAACCATAGAGGCTAAGTGTGGAAACTGAAGAGTGAAAAATTGCACTAGGTAGGGGTCATGAATAAGTGAAGTGGGAGGAGGGAGTACTCAGCACAGCACCTGGCATATCATAAGTGCTTAATAAAAGTTACCAATAACAGCAGCAAGAGCAGCAGCAGCAGCAGCAACTACTATCTCTGGGGACAGCTTTAAGAAGGGCATGGAATCCAAGCATAACTTATTGAAAGGGTGCCAAAAAATTAGGAAACTAACCGAGAAGAGGTTTTAAAAAAATGTCTCCTTGCCTAATACTGGCCTCTTGTATAGAACTTGTAATTAGGATGACAGTCATTTCCTATTAATTGCAGAGATTATGATATTTTAGGTGAGGTTAATTGGTAATATGGGTGTGTAACATGTTCCCCTCAGACATCTTAGACGCCAGTAATTAACCTCTCTGTTCCGGAGTGCAGCCATTAATCATTTGTCTGCTCAGCATTCTGCTGTCAGCATCTTTCCACACTGCCTGCTGCATTGGCTTTGACATAGTATCAGGACCAACACGGAAGAATAGAAAAACGAGTTGTAGTGTGTGCGTAGCAAGACCAAGTTAACTTTCAATTCATGCGGCCAAGATGGCAGCTGATTTATCCATGCGGCACCACGAGGCTCAGTGCTGGGTGCTTATAAGCCTTATGAGGGCCTGTGGGAATGTTTGCGTCCTAGAAAGAAGTTGTAGCCTCTGAAACAAAGAAGAAAACCATAAAACTGAAATTAATACATGTCTCATCTCATGTCTACACAATGTAACACTGCATTAACTAGTCAGTGGCAACTCAACCCCCAGTTCTCTCTATATTTTATGTGGTTACATTTTAATATTTTTATAAATCAAGGTGAGAGCCTCTACTGTAAAGTTGTTCAGAATTTATATTGACCCTGGCCTGGGCACAGGCTACTGATTGCAATTTGATTCGTAGGAATTTGATTTATTCAGAGAGTCCTGGGTTAGTTATAGCTTGAAATATTTTTTAATTTGCTCACCTGATTTTTTGGATGTTCTTTGGAACTTAAACATTTTAATGGTAAAAGCAAATATGCTCATTGAAATAGAATAAATACAACCATGTATAAAGCAAAATGTTAGTGGTATCCCATCACCCTTCCCCTCTCTTCCCGATATTAAAAAAGGTTAAATGTAGTGTTTCTTAAACTTTCTTAGGGGTTGGAGAGACTTGGTACATAGCTGTCCTGATTTTGCCCCCTGCATATTGTTAACAGGCACATCATTTCTGCCACTAACTATCCCAGTGATTTCAGATAAGTGGCTTCACCCTCTCTGAGCCTCAGCCTTTTGGAGTGCATCGTGGGATTATGACAGTGTCTGCCTCCAGGGTTGCTGTGAGGACTGAGTGAGTAACTATGCATAGAGAATTCAGCTTTGTACCTGGTACAATGTGTATGTTCAATAAGGGTACTATTTCCTATCCCCGAACCCTGAGCCTGGTGAAAAGAGATTGTATAACATATAGTTCTGAATCATAGTGGTGCAGTTTTCCAATGTTTGCAGATTTAGGGCACTCCCTGGGGGTATAATTAGAATCAGATTTTGGAAAAGGTTGATCCACTCAATCATCTGTTTTCTTCTTCTTAATTTAAATACAGACTATACTGCAAGGCGCTCTCCCCAGGTTGTACTAAATAATTAATGCCAGCTCTGATAATCCTGCCTGACTTAAAAATGGTTCATTATTATCGATAACAATCATTACCATTTACTGAGAGCTCACTACCTGTGAGACCCTGCCCTAAGTCCTTTTTCTGTCATTAGGGTATGAAGTTAAGCAGTTGGGATTGTAAGACAGAGATCTGAGTTCCAATCCTACTCTGGTCCCCTCCAAGCAGTATGTCTCCAGTCAAATAACTTATCCTCTCTGAGCCTCGTTTCCTCATCTGTAAAATGGGACACTATTAGCTACTCCCTGCTCTATGTGAGACCACCTTGGCCTGGACTTCGTTGTCCATATCACTATCAGCATTTTGGTCAAAACCATTCAACAAGTCTCTAGGAAGTTCCGAACTTTCCCTTGTCTTGCTTCTTCTTCTGAACCCTCCAAACTCTTTCAACCTCTGCCTGTTACCGAGTTCCAAAGTCACTTCCACATTTTTGAATATCTTTACAGCAGTGCCCTACTACCTCGGTACCAATTTACTGTATTAGTCTGTTCTTATGCTGCTAATAAAGACTTATTTGAGACATCTTATTTTTGGGGACAGAATTTTGCTCTTGTTGCCCAGGCTGGAGTGCAATGGTGCGATCTCAGTTCACTGCAACCTCTGCCTACCAGATTCAAATGATTCTCCTGCCTCAGCCCCCTGAGTAGCTAGGATTACAGGCATGCACCACCATGCCTGGCTAATTTTGTGTTTCTTTTTTTAGTAGGTTTCTCTGTGTTGATCAGGCTGGTCTCTAACTTCCGACCTCAGGTGATCCACCCTCCTTGGCCTCCCAAAGTGCTGGGATTACAGGCGTGAACCACCTCGCCTGGCTGAGACTTCTTAATTTATATATTAAAAAAAGAGGTTTAATTGACTCATAGTTCCACACATCTGGGTAGGCCTCAGGAAACTTACAATCATAGTGGAAGTCACCTCTTCACAGGGTGGCAGGAGAGAGAATGAGTGCAAGCAGGGGAAATGCCAGATGCTTATAAAACCATCAGATCTCATGAGACTCACTCATTATCATGAGAACAGCATGGGGGAAACTATCCACGTGATTCAGTTACCTCCACCTGGTCCTGCCCTTGACACACGGGGATTATCAGGATTATAAATCAAGGTGAGATTTGGGCAGGTACCAGAGCCAAACCATAGCAGTAGTTGTGTTGAGAATTAAATGCACAATTAACACAAAACGCCTAGCCTGAAGTTGGCAGTCTGCAAGCGCTTGATAAACGTTAACTTTTATTATCATCATCATGTTCTTTAACCCTTACAGTAGTCCTTAGGGGAAAATAGGGAAAATGTTTGGTTCATTTTCTAGGACAAACCTCTGAAAAAACAGAAGCCTTCAACATTTAATTCTATTTCTTTTTATAATCTTTTACATAGTGTATTTGGGAATGGAGATGTAAATTTGCCCTATCAATAGGAAAGTGGATATGTACATTATATTCATGCCACTGTTTTAGGTAAAATTTTGATGCTGAAAAAGAAATAACACTCGAAGATATGTCCACTCAGCAAGGCAGTTTACTTCTATAGAAGGGTGCAGCATATGCATGGAACAATGGCAGCCACATGCTTGGACAAAGAGGAAAGGGGTACTTATGCCTGATGGGGGTTGTCCCTACTGCTGTGTCATTCCCTATTGGCTAGGGTTAGACTGCACAGGCCATACTAATCCTGTCTGGCTATTTTAGAAAGAGCAGGGGTCTGAGCTGGAGTGGCAGGGTGGGTGTTTTGGCAGGAAGGACGGATACAGGTGGGTCAGAACAGGTAGCCAGAGGTGATCAGATGACCAGGATGAGTCAGGATGGAGCTGGGGGTTGGGGGAGTGGGGGAGCAGATGTGAACTACTGATTAGAACCAGTGGAGAAGGTTGTTTACTGGAATTACAAGGAAATTAAGCTTTATTTTATTTATTTTTTATTTTAATTTACTTTAGGTGCATACTATGTCATTTCTCCCCATGTTATCCCTCTCTACCTTCCTCACCCCCCACTGTCTCTCCCCTACCCCCCCAACTTCCCCCAGTGTGTGATGCTCCTTTCCCTCAGTCCACGTGTTCTCATTGTTCAACACCCACCTATGAGTGAGAACATGCGGTGTTTGGCTTTCTGTTCTTGTGTCAGTTTGCTGAGAATGATGGTTTCCAGATTCATCCAAGTCCCTACAAAGGACACAAACTCATTGATTTTTTTGGCTGTATAGTATTCCATGGTGTATACATATCATTTTCTTTGTCCAGTCTATCATCGATGGGCATTTGGGTTGGTTCCAGGTCTTTGCTATTTTACACAGGGCTGCATTGAACATACGTATGCATGCCTCTTTTATGGTAGGATGATTTATATTTCTTTGGGTATATACCCAGTGATGGGATTGCTGGGGGAAGTGGAATTTTTATTTCTAGATCCTTGAGAAGTCACCACATTGTCTTCCACAATGGTTGAACTAATTTACACTCCCACCAACAGTGTAAGAGTGTTCCTATTTCTCCACATCTTCTCCAGCATCTGTTGTCTCCAGATTTTTTAATGATCACCATTCTAACTGGTGTGAGATGGTATCTCAATGTGGTTTTGATTTGCATTTCTCTAATGACCAGTGATGATGAGCATTTTTTCATATGTTTGTTGGCCTCATATATGTCTTCTTTTGAAAAGTGTCTGTTCATATCCTTTGCCCACTTTTGAATGGGCTTGTTTGTCTTTTTCTTGTATATCCGTTTTAGTTCTTTGTAGATTCTGGATATCGGACCTTTGTCAGATGGGTAGATTGCAAAATTTTTTTCCCATTCTGTTGGTTGCAGATTTGCTCTAATGATGATTTCTTTTGCTGTTCAGAAGCTCTGAATTTTAATTAGATCCCATTTGTCTATCTTGGCTTTTATTGCCATTGCTTTCAGTGTTTTAGTCTTGAAGTCCTTGCCTATGCCTATGTCCTGGATGGTTTTGCCTACATTTTCTTCTAGTGCTTTTATGGTGTTAGGTTTTATGTTTAAATCTTTAATCTATCTGGAGTTAATTATAGTGTAAGGTGACAGGTAGGGGTCCAGTTTCTGCTTTCTGCACATGGCTAGCCAGTTTTCCCAACACTGTTTATTAAACATGGAGTCCTTTCCCCATTGCTTGTTTTTGTCAGGTTTGTCAAAGATCAGATGGTTGTAGATGTGTGGTATTGCTTCTGGGGCCTCTGTTCTGTTCCATTGGTCTATGTCTCTGTTTTGGTACCAGTACCATGCTATTTTGATTACTGTAGTCTTGTAGTATAGTTTGATGTCAGGCAGTGTGATGCCTCTGGCTTTCTTCTTTTTGTTTAGGATTGTCTTGGCTATGAGGGCTCTCTTGTGATTCCATATGAAGTTTAAAGTGATTTTTTCCAGATCTATGAAGAAGGTCATTGGTAGCTTGATGGGGATAGCATTGAATCTATAGATTACTTTGGGCAGTATGGCCATTTTCATGATATTAATTCTTCCTAACCATGAGCATGGAATGTTTTTCTATCTGCTTGTGTCCTCTCTTATTTCATTGAGCAGTGGTTTGTAGTTCTCCTTGAAGAGGTCCTTTGCATCCTTTGTTATTTGTATTCCTAGGTATTTTATTCTCTTTGTAGCAATTGTGAATGGGAATTCGCTCTTGATTTGGCTGTCTGTCTGTTATTGGTGTATAGGAATGCTTGTAATTTCTGCACATTGATTTTGTATCCAGAGACTTTGCTGAAGTTGCTTATCAGTTTTTGAGAAGATTTTGGGCTGAGACAATGGGGTCTTCTAGATATACAATCATGTCATCTTCAAATAGAGACAACTTGACTTCCTTCTTTCCTAATTGAATACTCTTTATTTCTTTTTCTTGCTGATTGCTCTGTCTAGAACTTCCAATACTATGTTGAATAGGAGTGGTGAGAGAGGGCATCCTTGTCTGATTTCAAAGGGAATTCTTCCAGCTTTTGCCCATTCAATATGACATTGACTGTAGGTTTGTCATATATAGCTTTTATCATTTTATGATAAGTTTCGTTGATCCCTAGGTTATTGAGAATTTTTAGCATGAAGGACCATTGAATTTTGTTGAAGGCCTTCTCTGCATCTATTGAGATAATCATGTGGTTTTTGTGTTTGGTTCTGTTTATGTGGTGGATTACGTTTATAGATTTGTGTATGTTGAACCAGCCTTGTATCCCCAGGATGTAGCCTACTTAATTGTGATGGATAAGCTTTTTGATGTGCTGTTGCAGTTGGTTTGCCAGGATTTTATCGAAGATTTTTGTGTTGATGTTCATGATGGATATTGGCCTGAAGTTTTATTTTTTAGTTGTGTCTCTGCCTGGTTTGGGTAACAGGATGATGTTGGTCTCATAAAATGAGTTAGGGAGGATTCCCTCCTTTTGTATTGTTTGATACAGTCTCAGAAGGAATTGAACCAGCTCCTCTTTGTACATCTGGTAGAATTTGGCTGTGAACCCGTCTGGACCTGGACTTTTTTTGGTTGGTAGGCTGCCTCTACTTCAGCTCTTATTATTGGTCTATTTCAGGGTTTCAACTTCCTCTTGGTTTAGTCTTGGTAGAGTACAAATGTCTAGGGATTTATCCATTTCTTCCTGGTTTACTGGTTTATGTGCATAGAGCTGTTTGTAGTAATTTCTGATGGTAGTTTGTATTTCTGTGGGATCAGTGGTGATATCCCCTTTATCGTTTTTTATTGCATCTATTTGATTCTTCTCCCTTTTCTTTTTTATTAATCTGGCTAGTGGTCTGTCTGTCTTGTTGATCTTTTCAAAAAACCAACTCCTGGATTTACTGATTTTTTAAGGTTTTTTTTGTGTCTTTGTCTCCTTCAGTTCTGCTCTGATCTTAGTTATTTCTTGTCTTCTGCTAGCTTTTGAGTTTTTTTGATCTTCCTCCTCTAGATCTTTCAATTTTGATGATAGGATGTCAATTTTAGATCTTTCCTTGTTTCTCATATGGGTATTTATTGCTATAAATTTACCTCTCAACACTGCTTTAAAGGTGTCCCAGAGATTCTGGTAAGTTGTGTCTTCACTGTAATTGGTTTCAAAGAACATCTTTATTTCTGCCTTCATGTCATTGTTTATCCAGTCAACACTCAGAAGCAAGTTGTTTAGTTTCCAAGTGGTTGTGTGGGTTTGAGTGTGGAGTGTGTTTCTTTCTTTCTTTTTCTTTTTTTTTAACATGCCTCTCTGATGCCTGGGAATTGAGTGTGTTTCTTAATCCTGACTTCTAGTCTGATTGTGCTGTGGTCTGATAGACTGTTTGTTATGATTTCCATTCTTTTGCATTTGCTAAGGAGTGATTTGCTTCTAATGATGTGGTCAATTTTATAGTAAGTGCAATGTGGTGCTAAGAAAAATGTATATTCTGTGGATTTGGGGTGGAGCATTCTGTATATGTCTATTAGGTCCACTTGGTCCAGCTCTGCATTCAAGTCCTGGATGTTCTGTCTCGTTGATCTGTCTAATATTGAGAGTGGAGTGTTGAGGTCTTTCACTATTACTGTGTGGGAGTCTAAATCTCATTTTAGGTCATTAAGAACTTGCTTTATGTATCTGGGTGCTCCTGTGTTGGGTGCGTATATGTTTAGGATAGTTAGCACTTCTTGTTGGATTGATCCTTTTACCATTATGTAATGCTCTTCTTTGTCTCTTTTGATCTTTGTTGGTTTGAAGCCCATTTTATCAGAGATTAGGATTGCAACCACTGCTTTTTTTTGTTCTCCATTTGCTTAGTAAATCTTCTTCCATCCCTTTATTTTGAGTCTATGTGTGTCTTTGCATGAGAGATGAGTTCCTGATTACAGCACACTGATGGGTCTTGACTTTTTATCCAGTTGCCAATCTGTGTCTTTTGATTGGGGTGTTTAGGCCATTTATGTTCAATGTTAATATTGTTACATGTGAATTTGATCCTGCCATTTTGTTACTGGCTGGTTTTCTTTCCTGTTGGTTGACTCATTTTCTTCATTGCATTTTTGGTCTTTGCCAATGGGTTTGCTTTTGCAGTGACTGATACTTGTTCCTTTCCATGCTTAGTGTTTCTTTCAGGAGCTCTTGTAGGGCAGGTCTGGTGGTGACAAAATCTCTCAGTAATTGCTTGTCTGTAAAGAATTTTATTTCTTCTTCACTTACGAAGCTTAGTTTGGTTGGATATGAGATTCTGGGTTGAAAGTTCTTTTCTTTAAGGATGTTGATTATTGGCCCCCACTCTCTTATGGCTTGTAGGGTTTCTGCTGAGAGATCCTCTGTGATTGGCTTCCTTCTGTGGGTGATCTGACCTTTCTCTCTGGCTGCCCTTAGCATTTTTTTCCTTCATTTCAACCCTGGTGAATCTGACGATTATGTGCCTTGGGGTTGCTCTTCTTGAGGAATATCTTTTTGTAGTTCTCTGTATTTCTTGAATTTGAATGTTGGATTGGAGGCTTGAGAAGTTCTCCTGTATAATATTCTGGAGCATGTTTTCCAGCTTGGATTCATTCTCCCCATCATATTCAGGGACACCAATCAAGTGTAGATTCGGTGTCTTTTCACATAATCCCATATTTCTTAGAGGCGTTGTTCATTTCTTTTCAATCTTTTTTCTCTTATCTTGCCTTCTCTTTTTATTTCATTGAGTTGATCTTCAATCTCTGATATCCTTTCTTCTGCTTGATCGATTTGACTATTAAAACTTGTGTTTGCTTCATGTAGTTCTCATGCTGTGTTTTTCAACTTCAAGTGGTTTATGTTCTTCTCTAAGCTTGTTATTCTAGTTAGCATTTCATCTAACCTTTTTTCAAGGTTCTTGGTTTCTTTGCATTGAGTTAGAACGTGTTCCTTTAGCTCTGTAAAGTTTGTTATTATCCACCTCCTGAAGTCTCTTTCTGTCAATTCGTCACACTCCTTCTTGGTCATGTTGTGTTCCTGTGTTGTTGAGGAGTTGTGGTCACTTGAAGGAGAAGAGGTGTTCTGGTCTTTGATGGTTTCATCTTTTTTGTGCTTGTTTTTTCCTGTCTTTGTGGGTTTACCTGACTGTGGTCTCAGGGAGCTGCTTGATGAGGTCGCTTGTCTGCCTGTCGAGGTGCTACTGGGTTTCTAGGGACTCCACCGGGTTACTAGGGAAGTTTCTTGTGTCTTTTTTGTTTACACTGGGGGTTTAGGCCCACCTCTTCTGCTGACCTGGAGGCACTGCTGGGTCATCAGGAACGCTGTCCTGTTGCTACATAGGCTTCCTGTGTTTTTTGTTAAAACATGTAGCCCAGTCCCACCCCTCTATTGGTGGGTTGTGCCCTTCCTCCACTGGGCTGGATCATTCAGGGTTCGGCTCAGACTGTGGCACTGGCTGTGCAATCTGCTAGAGTCAGAGCTTCAGCCCTCTGTGGTTTGTGGGGGAGGGTAGGGACCAGCCCAGTCGCACCTGGCTATCTCCCCCTTTCAGCTTCCTCTCTATCCTGGGGTAGGGGCCCTCCCAGGTGCTCCTGCTTACAGCTCCCTCTCTCTCTGAGTCAGGGGAGGGGGCAATAGCTCGGTCAGTGGGCTCTCCCGGCCGGCTTTTGGGCTGTCTGTTTAGGTCTGTGTGCCAATCTGGGACACCATCCTGGATTATTATTCAACTCTGTGCTTGTAATTCCTGGCATTTGACTGGCAAAGATCCCCTGTTCTGTGTATTGCTGAGGATTTGGGGGAAGCGCTGTATCTGGATTGGAGTGCCAGAGGCGGAGCCTCTGACTTGCTGGTCAGATGCACTTTCTGAGTGAAGCAGCACCCCTCCCCACCTTGGTCTGCCCTCTGGAGACTTTGCTCACCATAAGACCAGACCTGTTGAAATGCACCTGGTACCTTGGTTGGAGTTAGGAGATCTCTGGATTTCTGCATCTCTCTTGCTGGGTGTTGTGCACTGGAGTTGTGTCTATTTGGCCATCTTGGAGTCTCTGGAAGTTAAACTTTAAAAATAGAGATTTAAAGAATAAGAGAGCTGAACATACTGACATACCGAGTCTTTGAAGAGAAACTTGGAGTTCACTATAACACCACTGAAAATGAGTGAGCCAGTGTTCTGTGAATTGGCATGGGTGAATCCCCCAAAAAACATGCCGAGAAAATAAAAGCAAGTTGCACAAAAAAGTACATATAGACTATTTTTTAAATATAAAGTTTAAAAATATGCACAGCAACTACATAAAGTTAGGGATACATATTATACAAATAGGTTATAAATAGGCTGGGTGTGGTGGCTCATGCCTGTAATCCCAGCACTTTGGGAGGCTGAGGTGGGCAGATCACTTGAACACAGGAGTTCGTTACCAGCCTGGGCAACATGGCAAAACCATGTGTCTATAAAAACACAAAAAATTAACCAGGTGTAGTGGTGCACACCTGTGGTCCTAGCTACTTGGGAGGCTGAGGGAGAAGGATTGTTTGAGCCTGGAAGATTGAGGTTGCAGTGAGCTGTGATCATGCCACTGCACTTCAGCCTGGGTGACAGAACAAGACTTTGTCTCCAAAAAACAAAGAAATAAGCCAAGTAGGTAATAAAAGTATAAAAACATGCATGAGGCTGAAATAACACCTAATTCAGAATAGAGGCTCCCTCTGCAGAGGCAGAGGTGGGTATTGCTGAGAAGGGGCACACAGAGCCTTCAGATAGATTGGGGATGTTTACTTCTTAATCTGCTCCTGGGGCATTTATTCTTCTTCATGCCTTTCAAAATATGTCTCAAGTAGGTAATAGTAACTAAAAATTACTATATTTGTTGGCTTCTTTAATCAAGTCCTTTAACCTTCTTTAATCCATGCTTTCTCTCCTCATTCCTTCCACTCCTTCATGGTTCTTTTCTAACAAAGCCCTCTGCCCACCAGTCTCAAAATGGAGCTTGTTGGGTGCCAGTATCTCAATTTGCATGTTAAAGGAGTCCCTGCTTTATCCATCTGCATTTTAATTACAGTTCACTCTGTGGCTTAACATCCAAATGATCCCAGGTACTTGATGACTGTTTTTGGGGGAGGAAGCTAGAGGAAGGAGTTGTTCTCATCACTGCAGAAATGAGACTACCCTTAGTAGGCCCTTAGTAGGGGCAGGGCTAAGACAAGTCATGGTGTGTGTAGAGGCTCCCCTACCCCAATCCCAACATATTTATAAATGTGAAGTTCTACTAAAATGAATAACGTAAAATTAGCCAGGTATGGTGGTGCATGCCTGTAATCCCAGCTACTCAGGAGGCTAAAGTGGGAGGATTACTTAAGCCCAGAAATTTCAAGGCTGCAGTGAGTTGTGATCATACCACTGCATTACAGCCTGGGCATCGCACAAAACCCTAACTATTGAAAAAAAAAAAGAGAGAGGAGGAGAAAGAGAAAATGGGAAAAGAAATAGCTTTTCTTTCCATCTTAGGTTCATGGCTGAGGCCCCTATAGCAAAAGACAGATTAACAAGATAAAAATATACAAATTTCTTTAAGTTTATGTGATATGGGAGCCACTGGAAAATAAAGACCCAAAGGAACAGGGAAATCTGCATGTTTTTTTGTGCTAGGTGTGATGAAGAATTAGCTAGTCATGGAGAAGTATGCTTGAACAAGAGGGGTGTGATCTAATGGTAACAAACTGGGGACATTAACAAGGCCTGTTTGTTCAGATCCCTGTGTCTTCAGAGATCAAGATGCTCCTTTCTTCCAGGTATAGGGAGGGCATCTCTTGAATGACTGTCTTATGATTGCTTCAAGGAAGAAGGGTGAGGGAAGGTGAGAGATACCCTCCTACTTTGGCTGCTTTCTCAATACTGAGGTGTAGTGTGTCCTGAGTCACTCTTAAAGATGTTACTGGAAAGGGATCTCAATCCAGATCCCAGGAGAGTTCTTAGATCTTGCACAAGGAAGAATTCTGGGTGAGTCCACAGTGCAAAGCAAAAGCAAGTTTATTAAGAAAGTAAAGGAGTAAAAGGACAGCTACTCCATAGACAGAGTAGGGTGTTCCCAAAAGTAGGAGGAGGAATACACCCACCCTAGGTACTGTAGCAGGAGTGGCCACGGGAAATGGATCTCTCAGACACGGACACGAATATAGGAGGAAGAAGTTTATTCGGCCGGGAGCAAGGTGGCATAGTTGCCTAACAGCCAAGCTCGCCTAACAAAGGAAGGTTCCTTCTTTATATAGGCTTGTACTTTAGATGTTACACGTGGAAGGATCTTAGGTTTATAGCTTAACATATGAAAAGGGTCTCAGTTTACCGTCTCAGGAATTACATATGAAAAGGATCTCAGTTTACAGTCTCAGGAATTACATATGAAAAGGGCTTTGGTTTACAGTCTTAGGAATGAAAAGGGGAAGTTTACAGTCTTAGGAAAAAGGGGAAGTTGATCTGAGATGCCTGGGTCTCCCTCTTCAGTACAATGCATATATATACATATAAAATATATATTATATATTAATTTATATATAACATATATTATATAATATATGTAAAATATATAACATAGTATATATAATATATATTATATATAGTATATATATTACATATATATTATATATGTGTTTTATATATATGTATATATATGATAATGACAACAACAAGAAATCATGGGGAGATGTCCTCTGCTACAAGAGTTTGTGAAAAAGGATTAATTTTCTTAATTACTGTATTTTGTAAGAATCGATGTTATCTTTAAAGCAAAATTAGGAAGGCTTTGGTTCTCAAGCTATTGGGCTATCAGGACATTCCTTGGCTTGGGTCTTTTTAGTAAACATTGTTAATCTGTTCTCTCAACTGTGAACATCTAGAGGCTAGAAATCCATAACATCCTGGGAATACAGCCCAGCAAGTCCCAGTATCATTTTTCTTAGCCGTCACTCAAGATGGAGTCACTCTGGTTTGAATACCTCTGACAAAGGGAAAGGGATGTAATATAACCCAGTCCCTCAGCATACTGCCTAGTTGAGAGAGAGAGAGAGAGAGAGAGAGAAAGAGAGAGAGAGAGAGAGTGTGTGTGTGTGTGTGTGTGTGTTTGTTGGTTGGTTTGTTGGTTGTGGAAGGCAGAAGGGACACATTAATCAGGCAACTGGTTCTGATCTCTTGGCCATTTTATCTGGAACCCCAAAGTAGGTAAAGTTCTAAATAAGTATGTATTCTGGGTGACCAAATCATACCCCATTGAGATAATCAATCTTTATGTGCAGAATGTGAGGTTCAGAGAGGTTAAGTGATTTCCTCAAGAGCATACAGCTGGTAAAGTGGCAGAGCTGATCTGTCTGAAGTCAAGGGATTGTGTTCTTATCAATTTGCTAGTGTGTTGATATAACTTTTCTATTTTACTGAGGGTGACTTCACTGGCAGTCATTTCAAGAATCACCCCCTCACCTTTAAAAATTGTGTTGCTTTCTAAAAGAGAATACGGAGCAGTTTAACTTTTTCCCACATTATAAAAGTAATCTGTGCTGAGAGCTCTATTCTCAGGTATGTTTGAGGGGAAGGTAGGGAGGGAAACTAATGTGTATTCGCCAACTATATAACATGCCAGGCATTTGCTAGACATCTTATATACTCCTACTTATGTTCCCTATCCTCACTTGTTATTCCCATTTTACAGATAGAGAAGTGGTGTCTCAGTGTATTAGTTTTCTATTACTAGATAACAAATTAACCCAACATGTATCAGCTTACAGTGATAGACATTTATGATCTCATGTTGTTTCTGAGGGTTAGTATTTCAGGATAGCTTAGCTGAGTGATTCGGGCTAAAGGCCTCACATGAGGTTGTAGTCAGAATGGAGCAGGGGCTGCCGTCCTCTGAAGGCTTGACTGGGGCTGAAAAATTCACTTCCAGGATGACACACTCACATGGTTGTTGGCTGGAGGCCTCAGTTCCTTGCCTTGTGGATCTATCCATAGTACTGCTTAAGTGACCTCCTAACATGGCCATTGGCCTCCCCCTGAGTGAGCAATCTGAGAGAGGCAGAGACCAAGATGGAAGACTTTTGTGACTTCGTCCCTGAAGTTGAGTATTGTTAATTCTGCTTCATTCTGTTCGTTAGAAGGGGAGGAGAATTGGGCTCTACCTCTAGAAGTGGGGAGTACCAAATAATCTGAAGACATTTTAAAACCGCCACAGTCAGGCTGGGTTCAGTGGCTCACACCTGTAATCTCAACACTTTGGGAGACCAAGGTGGGCAGATCACCTGAGGTCAGGAGTTCGAGGCCAGCCAGGTTAACGTGGCAAAACCCTATCTCTACTAAAAATGCAAAAATTAGCCAGGCATGGTGGCACACACCTGTAATCCCAGCTACTTGGGAGGCTGAGGCAGGAGAATGGCTTGAATCCACAAGGTGTAGGTTGAGCCGACATGGCACCACTACACTCCAGCCTGGGTGCCAGAGCAATACTTCTTCCCAAAAAGCAAAAACCAAACCAAACTAAACAAAACAAAAAACCCAAAAACCCCTAACAATGAGCCACTAGACTCAGAAGTGCAGTAACCTGCCAAAGCTTGTACAACTTACGGGTGGCGGAGGCTGGACTTGCCTATAGTTCGCCACACTCTTCACCAAACTGTGATTTCTCCCTGAGGAGTGGAGCACTGTTTGCCCTTGCACAAAATAGCCCTAGCCTGCAAGGCTTTTTATTTGCTTTTAGAGTTCCCCTCAGCTCTTTCTATATCTGTCCAGCTTTCATCCATTATATCCAAGCAACAGTCTTTCTCCCATACGTCAGAGTTTTGAATCTCCTGTGGAACTGGGGAAGCTAATAATCCCTAGCATGCATTGTGTGTAAACCAAGAGTCAGTGGGCTCTGAGTGAATATTTGGGGTTCCCCCTTTAGCCAGTGGGTTTTATAACATTTTGGAGTGACTTCACTCAGAGAGCTTTCTTCCTCTTTTCATGAAATAATTATAAGGGTCTGTTCAGTGTATCCTTTGTATAACTCTTCCTAACTCTCCAAGGTCATTCATATGGAGTGTATCACCTGATTCGCAAAAAATTCTGTTAAGAAGTTGGGGTGAGTGATATAATCTAGACAGCTGAGGTGTTGAGCAGCCGCTTATCTATTTATCTTTCTTCTCTTGGTACCTGCGTGGCCCTGGCTCCTTCCCTTCCACAAGCTGCGACTCTGTGTACTGTTCGTGGTCTCGGAGTTAACATTGTAAGTTGCTCTTATGAAAAGAGCACAGGTTTTCTTTAAGACTTGGGTTCAACTTCTAGCATTTACTAGACTTTACCATTTACCAATTTTACTATTTACTAGCTGTGGGTTACGATTAGGGCAAGAATATTAGTTTAGTTCTCATACTGCTTTAAAGAACTACCTGAGACTGGGTAATTTATAAAGAAAATAGGATTTTTTTTTTTGAGATGGCGTCCCACTCTGTCACCCAGGCTGGAGTGCAATGATGCGATCTCGGCTCACTATAACCTCTGCCTCCCAGGCTCAAGTGATTCTTGTGTCTCAACCTCCTGAGCAGCTGGGATTACAGGTGCCTACCATCACGGCTGGCTAATTTTTGGATTTTTGGTAGAGATGGGGTTTCACCATGTTCGTCAAGGTGGTCTTGAACTCCTGAACTCAAGTGAAGAAAATTGGTTTAATTGGCTAGAGTTCTGCAGGCTGCACAGAAAGCATGGATGGGAAGGCCTCAGGAAACTTACAATTATGGTGGAAGGTGAAGGGGAAGCAGTATGTCTTCACATGGCGACGAGAGAGAGATGGGGGAGGTGCTAAATACTTTTAAACAACCAGATCTTGTGAGAACTCATTGAGTATCGTGAGAACAGCAAAGGGGAAGTCCACCCCCATGAGCCAATCACCTCCCACTAGGACTCTTCTCCAATGTTGAGGATTGCAATTCAACATGAGATTTGGGTAGGGACACAAATCTGAACCACATCAATAAGCAACTTCACTTCTTTGGACCTTGCTTTTGCATCTGTAAAATGGGGATAAAACAGTACCTACTTCATAGGACCTTTAAGGGGGAATTAGATAATACTTAAAAAGTGTTTAGCTCAATAGATGGCAGAGAGTCAACACTTAAAGGCACCACACACCTGTACTTACAGATGCCACTTCCCTAGGTACCAAGATCCCAGCTTGCTGTGTGACTTAGGGAAGTTGCTTGGCCTCTCAGGGCTACTTTCATTTGTAAAATGCATGGGTTCAGTTGCATAATATCAGAGGTTCCTTCTGGCTTGAACCATTCACCACCCTTAGATTGCTTATATACCACACCCATACTATTTATTTTCAAAAGTCTATTCATTATATCCTACTTGCTGTAATAATTTTAGATAATAGTTGCACAGATTTAATAGAAGCCAGAGGAATTGTTCAGCATGATTTTTTTAATGCAGGAAGTGAACAATATATTTATGTACATAATTACTTGTTTTTTTCCTTTGTAATCTAAAAGGGCATATTAAAAATTGAGCAATGATTTTTTTCTCCTCCTGTTGGGTCAAGGAACTGGCTAATGCACTTTTATGTTAATTTGAAGACACGTTACATAGCCTTGCTAAAAGAAAGAGAAGCACTCAGTTGTAAAAGTGCTTTTTAATCACCAACATGAGTTTGAGCATCTGAAGGGGTTCCAGCAAGTTCTGCGACCCCTGAAGGAATACTTGTTCTGTCCTCACTACAGAGTTGATAAATAAAGGATTTCTTGAGTGTGGCTGTTGGCGAAATTCCCAAACACCGATGAACCAGATTTTTCTTAGCTTCTCTCTGCAATTTCTCTTCCTCCTAAATGCCTTGCTGTGATTTCAGCCTGGTCTGCTGTCCATTAAATACACTGTTCTTTGCTCCACATGTAGTTCATTTTATGGCTAACCAGAAGTCACTTTCCTGCTCTCAAACATTTAGTGGCTCTCTATTGCCTCTGGCATTGAATACAGACTCCTCCGCCTAGTACTTGGTCTTAATTTTCCTGAAAAGCCAAAGGGGATGATTTGCTCTTCCCCACACATGCCCTGGTACTTTAAAATTTGCCTCTGCACATTTATTTATTCTCTTCCCCCATTTTATTTATTTTGCTCCCCCTCCTCTTTTTATTTTTATTTTTGTTATTTATTTTTTTTGAGTTGGAGTTGTGCTCTGTCTTCCAGGCTAGAGTGCAGTGGTGAAATCTCGGCTCACTGCAATCTCTGCCTCCCGGGTTCAAGTGATTCTCCTGCCTTAGCCTCCCAAGTAGCTGGGATTACAGGCATGCACCACCACACCTGGCTAATTTTTGTGTTTTCAGTAGAGATGGCATTTCACCATGTTGGCCAGGATGGTCTTGAACACCTGACTTCACATAATTGGCCCACCTCTGCCTCCTAAAGTGTTGGGATTACAGGTGTGAGCCACCATGCCTGGTCCTCCTCCTCTTTTTCTACCTATCAGCATCAAAGCCAGACTTCCAGGATCCATAGACAAAGAGTTTCTCTTTGGTGATGACTTCAATTCTGCTTTTCTTTTCTGAATCACTGTTGCGAGGCAAGGTGTCAGAGCCGTGGCATTGGAAAGTGGTTGGCCCGTGGGTCGTAGGGTAGTAAGAACAGTTTACCAACAGCAGTATAGGTTTGAAAAGGAAAGTTTATTAGACAGAAAAATGCTGCAGAAGAGTGCAGCAGCCACCACAGCAGGAGGGGATTGAGCAGTTGCAGGGGATTTTTCCTTAGGGTTACTTATGGACCTTAAAGCAGGAGTTGAGGGTAATTTGGACCATGCTAGCCACATAGGTCATGAAAAATGATCACATGTATAGACATTTTGGTGCCTCGATGTCATTAAGTGTTGCACAATGAGTTTTGACGTGTACATTCCAGAGATGTATAGAAATTCTAGTTACTTATAAATTTTGGGGAAAGAAGCCTGGTATCAGATAGATGCCTGCTTCAGATAATAGGGAAGTCTAATTACTTCTAAATTCCTTAGACAAGATGTTCTGCCTCCCGATGTTCTGCTTGATGGCCACCAGGTGGTCTTTGCTCTCCTCACCTGTTACTTAATTTCAGGGATTCAGTATCCTCAGCATGTTAGGAGCACAGGCTTTGTTGTGGTTACAGACCTAGAACTGAATCTGGGCTCCGTTACTTGCTGTGTGATCTCAGCTAAGCCATTCTGTTTCTTTCTTTTTTTTCTTTGGAGACAGAGTGTCACTCTGTTACCCAGGCTGAATGCAATGGTGCCATCATGGCTCACTGCAGCCTTCACCTCCTAGGCTTAAGCAATCATATATCATATATATATGGCAATCCTCCTGCATTAGCCTCTCAAGTAGCTGGGACTACAGGCATGTGTCACCATGCCTGGTGCTCTCACTCTCTCTCTCTATGTACACACTCACACAATATATATATTTATATATATGATTGCTTGAGAATTTACCATATATATGTGTGTATATGTGTGTATGTTGGGGTAGCCCCACATTGGGTGCCTCTGTTGGAGTCACCACCTGTGGGGGTCTGTCCTGCAGACCCTGACTCAGTGATAGATGAATAAAGTACACCGACACACAGTCTAACTGCTTTGTCAGTTTGACTGTGTGTGCCTGGGTGGCTTACAGGCACCCCAGAGAGTGCTATAAACAGTTGCGACCACTAGCCCCCACCAGCCAGTAAGAGTCACATTTATTCAGTCAAGTTTAATTGACAAAGGCTGAGTCAACACCACTAGAGGTTGAAGATTAAAGGACAGGTTCTGATGCACAAAGCAAACACCATTATGGGTACTATCCCTGGTCGACCTCCCCCCAGGAGAGCCATCTGGAATGATCAAAGGTTAATGAGTAAACAAGTTAGTTAGGTAAACCCCCTACGTTCCTTTGTTTCTACTCTAATTTATTCAACTAGCGGGACAAGGCTCCCTTCAGCCAAGAAATATAGAAAAAACTCTTAGGTCTTCCAAAAGGGTTTGAGACTATATTCTATATAGTGTATATTCTACAACTTTCCCTAATACTTTTCCCTTAATATTTTTGTCACCACCCTGACTGAACTCCTACTATATGTACTCATACATATATATGAGATTGCTTGAGTTGAGCCTAGGAGGTCAAGCTGCAGTGAGCCTCTTATCTCAAAAAAAAAAAAAAAGAAAGAAAGAAAGAAAGGAAACAGAATGGCTTCTGGATGTGGTGGCTTATGCCTATAATCCTAGCACTTTGGGAGTCTGAGGTGGGCGGATCACCTGAGGTCAGGAGTTCGAGACCAGCCTGGCCAACATGGTTAAACCTGTCTCTACTAAAAAGATAAAAATTAGCCAGGTGTGGTGGCAGGCATCTGTAATCCCAGCTACTTGGGAGGCTGAGGCAAGAAAATTGCTTGTACCTGGGAGGTGGAGGTTGCAGTGAGCTGAGACTGTGCCATGGCACTCCAGTCTGGGCAACAGAGTGAAACGCTGTTTCAAAAAAAAAGAATGGGCTGGGCATGGTGGCTCATGCCTGTAATCCCAGCACTTTGGGAGGCTGAGGCAGGCAGATCACGAGGTTAAGAGATCGAGACCATCCTGGCCAATATGGTGAAACCCTGTCTCTACTAAAAATACAAAAATTAGCTGGGCATGGTGGCACACACCTGTAGTCCCAGCTACTTGGAATGCTGATGCAGGAGAATTGCTTGAACCCGGGAGGCGGAGGTTGCAGTGAGCCGAGGTCACGCCACTGCACTCCAGCCTAGAGCCTTGCGATGGAGCAAGACTTTGTCTAAAAAAATAAATAAATAAATAAAAGTTTTTAAAAAAAGAATGGCTTTGCTGAGATCACACAGCAAGTCCCAGCATAAACCACCATGCATGGCCCTGAGTTTCATTTTTAACATCTGTAAAGTGGGAACACTTCATTGTGTTGTGGGGAGTAAATGAAACGATGCGTACAAAACAGCACACTGCCGGGCTCATGTTTATTTTCAGAAATGGAGCCCAGAATAATGTGTTTTATATTTGTGTTACCGGAAAGGGGTCCTGATCCACATGCCAAGAGAGGCTTCTTGCAACTCATGCAAGAACTAATTCAGAGTGAATCCATAAAATGAAAGCAAGTTTATTAAGAAAGTAAGAGAATAAAGAATGGCTACTCCATAGGCAGAGCAGTGGCTTGAGCTGCTCAAACAAGGATTCTTATTGTTACTTCTTGATTATATGCTAAATAAGGGGTGGGTTATTCATAAGTTTTCTATGAGAGGGGTGGGCAATTTCCAGAAATGAGGATTTCTTCCCTTTTAAGTCCATTTAGGGTAACTTCCTGACGTTGCCATGGCATTTGTAAACTGTCACGGTGCTGGTGGGAGTGTTCTTTAGCATGCTAATATATTATGATTAGTGTATGATGGGCAGTGAGGACAACCAGAGGTCACTCTTGTCACCATCTTGGTTTCGGTGGGTTTTGGCTGTCTCCTTTACTGCAACCTGTTTTATCAACAAGGTCCTTATGACCTGTATCTTGTGCCAACATCCTATCTCATCCTGTGACTTAGAATACCTTAATTTTCTCAGAATGTAGCCCAGTAGGTGTTGGTCTTATTTTGCCCAGCTCCTATTCAAGATAGAGTTGCTGTGGTTGGAGTGCCCCTGACATTTGTTTGTGTTCTCTTTTTTGCACATACCGTAATCACTCCCTTCTATTCCATGTTCTAACTCCCTGTGTGCTCATCTCTGTATCACTGTGGGGTCAGTTTCACCATTGATCTTAGTCCTATGTTCTTTCTTCTATCCAAGCCCTTGGCCATGTGACTTTACAGTGACAACATTTGCCATCTTCAACCAGAGGGATTAAACAAAAATGGTATGTTCATATCAAAAATTTATAACACTAAAAAAGTGAAAAAGAAATTTAAATATATAAACTTTCAAATGATGTGTTCTGTAAGTTTGTGGCACTTCCAAGGCTGTTAAAGCTTGAAGCTGCATCAAAACTCTTGGGAACCCCCTACATTTCCCGCCCTTGACTTTGGTTCAGTCACATACCTTACTTTGACAAAGAGTGAGAAGGACGTGATACCACTGGAGATTTGGGGAGCAGAGCTGCTCTGGGAGCCAAACTCATCAGCTGATCTGCATTTGCATGAGAGATAAATAGTACTTGGTTGACACTACTGAGACTTGGGATGGTTTATTCCATAGCAATAGATACCACATAGACTTCTTTATTTTTGAGATAGAGTCTCACTCTGTTGCCTAGGCTGGAGTACAGTGGTGTGATCTCAGCTCACTGCAACCTCTGCCTCCCGGGTTCAAGTGATTCTTCTGCCTCAGCCTCCCGAGTAGCTGGGATCACAGGTGTGCACTGATTTGATGGGGTTTCACCATGTTGGCCAGGCTGGTCTTGAACTCCTGACCTCAGTGATTCACCTGCCTCGGCCTCCCAAAGTGCTGGGATTACAGGCGTGGGCCACCGCGCCTGACACTGTTAAGTAGCTGACATTGTTAAGTAGTGTGCTGCCAATGGGAGATTCTTGGTAAATATTTATTGAATTAAATTAGCAAATTCATATATTGTGCTTTGGGAAAACACTTCTGTTCTTGAGGTTAATTATTTGTTTCATTAATTAAGGACTTCTGCTTTTAATTGAGATGTTATCTTGAGATATTTGGGAAAACTGGCTTTTCAGATGCCTAGACTTAAGACCTGAGAAATGCAAATCTTCTTGTGAAAAGCAAGCAGCTGATAATTCCCAAGGGCTTGAGCTTCTGTGTTAAATGCTCAGTAAGCTGTGATAAAAGGGGAAGCAGAAACACAATTTTTTTTCAGTCCAAGTCTTCGAAATCTGCTTTACACATACAGCACATTTCACATTGGATGTTAACTTTTTATGAGAAATATTTGATCTGGATTTTGATTTTGTTATATTTATAATTGTGATATTTACAAAGTAGATTGACATCCCTAAGTCCTAATCATCCTTAAAAATGCTCCAGTAACTGAATCAGATTTGAGCTAAAAACTAAGATTAAAATAGATTAAAATAAAATAAAAAATTCACTTGTTTAGTCATACTAACCACATTTCAAGTATTCAATAAATAGCTAAGTGTGGTTTGTGGTGATCTCATTGGACGATGCCAGATCTGGATGTTTCCTGAATATCACCTTCCCCAAACCCTCATAGACTTTCTTATCTAACACCATCACCAGATAATTGCTCTAGAAGGTAGAAGTTCAAGGGTTATTCTTGGCCCCTACCTCTTCTCATTTCAAGTAGCTTGGATTACAGGTGCATGCCACCATGTCTAATTATTTTATTTTATTATTTTATTTTACATAGAGATGGGGTCTTGGTATGTTAAGCCCAGGCTAGTATCAAATGTCTGGCCTCAAACAACCCTCCCATCTCAGCTTCCTCAGTAGCTGGAATTAAATAGTTCTTCCTAACATGCAGATCTGACCATTCACTCACATTCTCCGTTCCAGTTGAGTCTTACTGCTGTTCCTTGAGTTTCTTCTGTAATCTCTGGGTCTTTGCACATGATACTCTGTCTCTCCAGAATCCTGTTTCTTCTCCCTTTCTGCCTCTTGCCTATTGTTCAGTGTACCTCCACTGAGAAGCCTTCCTGGATTCCTTCCAGTCTGCACTGTGTGCTCCTTCTTGGTGCTCTCATATCTCTGTGATTCCCCTCCTCTGTCACCTTCTTGCATTGATGACAGAGCTTGGTGTGAGACTGGACCTGGTCTGTTTGTTCACAGCTGCATCCCCTGTGCCTAGAGTCAATAGAGTCACCTGTCAATGTCCATGAATAAATTACAGACCTGCCCCCCAAACCAGCCTGTCATCTGGTGCCTATTATTCAGAAGCATCCCAGTGATGGGAAGCATACCAGCCCTGCTTTCTGGAAAATCAACCCTAGCACAAGTCTGACATACAGGGGGCCAATGGTCCTGGTGTCCATGGTGACAGAGCAGCTAACATAGCTCCCAAAGCATCCCTTGAACCACTGGAATAGTTGTTCCACTTTTGCATCCTCGCTTGAAATCTACCAATGGCTTCCTATTGCTTTCAGAGTAAAACTCAGACTCTTCCTACAGCCCACAAAGGACCCAGAGTGATCTGACCCTGCCCTGCTTCCCTTTTTCATCTCCACTATCTCCCGGCTCGCTTGGCTCCAGCTATAGCACACTGATCTGTGTCCACCACTGCATTTGCTGTTCCTTCTGGCTAGTGCCTCTCCTTCTTCTGGTTTCAGCTCAAATGACTTTTCCTTTAAGAAGCCTTCCTTGGGTTGGTGTGGTGGCTCACGCCTGTAATCTCAACACTCTGGGAGGCTGAGACAGGCAGATCACCTGAAGTTGGGAGTTCGAGACCAGACTGGCCAACATGGTGAAAACCCTTCTCTACTAAAAATAGAGAATAAGGCATGGTGGTGGGTGCCTGTAATCCTAGCTCCTTGGGAGGCTAAGGCAGGAGAATCGCTTGAACCCAGGAGGTGGAGGTTGCAGGGAGCCAAGATTGAGCCACTGCACTCCAGCCTGGTCAACAGAGTGAGACTCACAAAACAAAACAAAAACAAAAGAAGGAGCATTTCTTGATCTGTCTAAAGGAGTAGTTACCTAGTCCCTCTGCAGTCCACTCTTTTATTTGATCATCTTCATAGCACTTAAACATGTCTAAAGTTATTTTATGCATTTACTTTCTTAGTTACAGTTAGGTCTCCCCATTTGAATGTAAATTCTTTGAGGACAAAGAAATTGTCATCTCATTCATTGCTGTTTCCCCAAAGCCCAGAACAGTGTCTTAAACATAGTAGGTGCTCAATAAAACATGTATTCAATGAATGAACCGTTAGAGAATTCAGCTTTTTAAGTAAGCAGAACACTTCCAAGAACCAGTTATAGTCAGACATCAAGCATTCTTTCTTTCATACCTTTTAACTTGTTAATCACTTTCATTGATCAATAGCAATGATATATTTTCATTTTCACAGGAGAGAGCTGGTTCACAGCTCCCTGGTTTTATGAATTTAGACAAATGAATGCAGTCATGTAACCACCACCATGATTGATGGTGCAGACACCTGAGCATGCTTTCTATTCCCTAGAAAAGGTGCAAGAATTCTGCCATGGGAAAGTCATTCCTGCCACTCTTCTGGAAATATGTTAGTTCCATCCAGAGCATCCTACCCAGAGCATCTTGGATAGGTTTTTTTTTTTTTGAGATGGGGGTCTTGTTCTGTCCACCAGAATGGAGTGCAATGGTGTGATCTTGGCCCACTGCAGCCTCCACCTCCTGGGCTCAAGGGATTCTCCTGACTCAGCCTCCTGAGTAGCTAGGATTACAGGCGTACACCACCATACCCAGCTAATTTTTGTATTTTTTGTAGAGATGGGTGGTGGTTTCACCATATTGGTCAGGCTGGTCTTGAACTCCTGACCTCAAGAGATCCACCTGCCTCGGCCTCCCGAAGTGCTGGGATTATAGGTGTGAGCCACCACGCCCAACCAGGGCTGCTGTTGTTATTTTTTACTTCAATATTTAATTCTAGCAATAGAAATACTCTTATGTAACTAGCATTGTCCCAGCCAGCAAGGAAAAAAAAGGGGGAAAATAATTAGAGTTCCCTCAATGAAATTAGCAGCCTGCAGTAGGGTAACTGTCCCTCCTACGCCTTAATTTAAATGGATGTGCTTATGGCTAGCGGCTGAGGCATTTGTCAAATATAGGCACATCCGCCAGAATCTCAGTTGTCACTACCACATTTCCTCTGATCTGCAGTGTGGCATTCTTGGAACTGTAATGAAATCCGGACTATAAAGACTCCAGTGAAGAAATAAAGTGGAAATAAAACAGCCTTTTGCCAACCACGCTCTGCTTTAAATAAGGAGCAACGTCTATTGAATAACTCAGCCCCGCCTGTCAAAATATTTTTTTGGGGGGTGGGCTCTTCATTTGGAGACACTCCAGGAGGCCTTTAACTACCGCCTTTACCGCATTTGCAGTGCTGAAAGGAGTCCACATGCTTCTTGCTTCATCCTCCACATCACGGCTCTGGCTTTTGAAAGGCTCTGTTGGTGTAATTGAGGTTAAATGTAGTTACTCTGCTTCTGAGAACACACACCCCTTTAATGGATCTGAGAAACAGGGTAGAAAACTTATAATTGTTTTTCTTCTTGGGAAGTTGTGGGCACCTTACATTTGCTCTGTTAAACGTTTGACTTGTGATTGGGGTTCTCTTTTCTGTTTCTGGGGTTCCCTGAGGAGTGCCTGGGCCCTAAAGAGAGAATTTTGCTTTTTTTTTTTTTTGAGACAGGGTCTCACTCTGTCACCCAGGCTGGAGTGCAATGATGTAATCTCGGCTCTCTGCAACTTCAACCTCCTGAGCTCAGGTGATCCCCCTGCCCCAGCCTCCTGAGTAGCTGGGACTACAGGCCTGCACCATCATGCCTAGCTAATCTTTGTATTTATTTATTTATTAATGTTTTTGTGGAGACTGGGTTTTTTTCATGTTACGTAAGCTGGTCTCAAACTCCAGGGCTCAAGCAATCTGCCTGCCTCAGTCTCCCAAAGTGTTGGAATTACAGGTTTGAGCCGCAGCACCTAGCCTGAGTTTTACTTTTTAAACTCTAGGATATCCAAGGTGAAGTCCAAAGAGAGCATCCAGGTATAAACAAGGTTATTCTGGAAGGATGGCCAGTTTCTACCTTTCCGACAACGATAACGAGATGGTGATAATTCCTGTCTAATGAACAATAGTTCTGCACTGGGTCTGTGCTAAGCCCTTTCTCTACATAACCTAATTTAACCTGCATAACAGCTCTGTGAGGTGGATCTAATTATTCCCACTTTACAGGTGAGGAAACTGAGACTCAGAAAGGGCCAAGTGCATGGCCAAGGGCACAGAGCTGGTACAGGTCATTGTTGAGATTGAAACCCAGGCGTTTCTGACTCTAAAGCCTGCTGAGTTTGCTGTGGAGTGGGTTTTTGGTGAATCCCCCTGTCTACTGATTGGCAGTCTCCTTCCTGGAAAGGAGGTGTCAGGGATATTCTTGGTGGCCTTGTGGTTCTAAGAATGGACTCTGCACTTAGACAGACCTGGCAATTTAGATCCTGGCTCTGCCTCTGATCAGCTATGGTTGGTGGAGTAATGGCTCCCAAAGATGTCCATGTACTAATTCTGGAGCCCATGGATTTGTTACCTTCCAGCAAAAGAGACTTTGCAGATGTGATTACAGATCTTGAGATGTAGAGATGATCCTGGATCATCCAGGCGAGCCCAATCCATCACCAATGTCCTTATAAAAGGGAAGCAGAGCCTGGGCAGCATAGTGAGACCCTGTCTCTACTAAAAACAAACAAAATTAGCCAGGTATGATGGTGCATGCCTATAGAACCAGCTGCTTGAGGGGGAGGGTGGGGGTCTGAGGTGGAAGGATATCTTGAGCCTGTGAGTTCAAGACCAGGCTGGACAACATAGCAAGACCCTGCCTCTGCAAAAAAATTAACTAGCTGGATGTGGTGGTGCATGCCTGTAGTCCCAGGTACTTGGGAGGCTGAGGCGAGAGGACTGCTTGAGCCCAGGATGTGGAGGCTGCAGTGAGCTATGATTGCACCACTGCACTGCAGCATGGGTGACAGAGTGAGATCCTGTCTCTAAATAAAAGGCAAGAAGTAGGGTCAGAGATAAGAGGAGACATGATGACAGCAGAGATTGGGCTGATGTACTTTGCAGTAAGAGAAAGGGGCCACGAGCCAAGAAATGTCTATAAGCCACTAGAAGCTGAAAAAGGCAAAGACATGGATTCTCCCTTCAGAGCTTCTAGAAGGAAGCAGCTCCCCTGACAGCTTGACTTGAGCCCAGTGAAACTGATTTTGGACTTTTGACTTTCACAACTGTAAGATAATAAATTTACATTGTTAAAAGCTCCAAAATTTGTGCAATTTGTTACAGCAGCAATGGGAAATAGAACACCAGATGTTTGTCCTTGGGCTAGTGAATAAATTGCCCGAGCCTCAATTCCATTGTCTGTGAAATGGGAATAATAATATCAATGCCCACATCATAGCATGATAGTGGAGATAAAAGTTGATGCATAGAAGATCCTTTGTGGGGTCAGGCGCAGTGGCTCACTCCTGTAATCCCAGCACTTTGGGAGGCTGAGGCTGGTAGATCACTTGAGCCCTGGAGTTTGAGAGCAGCCTGGGCAACGTGGTGAAACCCTATCTCTATTTTTTTAAAAAGCAAAATATGAGCATGGTGATGCACAGCTGTTGTCCCAGTTACTTGGGAGGCTGAGGTGAGAGAATCATCTGAGCCTGGGAAGTCCAGGCTGCAGTTAGCCGAGATGACCCCACTGCACTCCAACCTGAGGGACAGGAGTGACACCTGGCCTCGAAATAAAAAAAAAAATCCATTGTGGATCAGGTGCTGATTGAATGTTAGGTGCTGATCGAATGCCAGCTATCACTACTGATGCTACTTCTATTATTATCAGAGTTGAAGTCTTGCTCTGTCTCCCAGGCTGGAGTGATCGTGGTTCACTGCAGTCTTGAACTCCTGGTCTCAAGTGATCCTCCTCTCTCAGCCTCCCCAGTTGCTGGGATTATAGGTGTGAGCTTCTGTGGCTGGCTGTACTATTATTAATGCTAATATGAAAATAAGCATGACAATGAAAGAACCCCAAAACAAAACCACCACAGGAACAACTTCCTGTTGAACTCAGTCATATTCTCTATTTGGGGTTCTTAGACTATGTTATAGTGGGGGCTTAGACGTTGATCTGTGTATTCCCTGTAAGTATGTCCCAGCACCCTGATAGGATCTGTCACATAGTACTGCAAAAAGATCTAAGGCATGACATGACTAGAGACAGAAAATGTGTGTTTCTATGCTTTTTTTTTTTTCTGGTAGAAGCTTTGTTGTTTTCAGGGTAGCCTTGCAGACCCTAGCAGAACTAGAGACCTGTTGTGTGAAGATGGGCTGGCCTCCTGCCCCTAGCCATCTGGTAACCCTGGTGCCACCTCCTTGGGGCCTCCAGCGATCGTTCTCCACACGCAGTGCCAGCCCTTTCTCTTGGCTGGCACTTGGCTCCAGCTCTTGGCTCTGGCCACTAGAGAGGTGGTCTCCATAGTAACAGTTTCGGGGGGGGCATTGAGAAGGAGCAAAGAAGGAAAGGTATCATGTCACCCAGCCAGCCGTTGTCAGGGACCCCTCAAACCAGGGTGTTGCTTCCTGTGCCTCTGATAGAGATCTCGGCTGCAGAGAGGCAGGTCCAGGAGCAGGTGGAGAGGGCTGGGTCTTGTCTTTCTGCCACTTCTTTTTGTACCTTGTCCCCTTCTTTTGCCCTCTCCTGCACTCGGCAACCCTGTTCAAGGATCTCAGTGCCTTCAAAGAAGGCTGTTGCCAACTGAAGACTCTGGAAATTCAAGCTGACTGTCTCATTTACTGGTGGGTGAGCTGTGGAGTAACTTACTTCACCTCCCTGGCCTCAGTTTCATCATCTATAAAATGCGGCTTTCATAAAGAGAATCTTTGAAGCCCTTAGAATGATGCCTGGCAGCTAGTAAGTGCTCAATAAGTATTTATCTATATTGCCTGTTGTTTGGGATGGGAAATTGAGGTCTGGTCTGGATGCTGTTTCCAGGATTCTCTGTGGCATCAACCCTCATCACCCCTATTCTCCTTGCCTATGGGAGCAGCTTCTACTCTGGGCTTCTTTCCTGCAGTCAAAATGTACCTGTCTGTTGTCTCCCATTCTCAGGGCCCTAAAACCAGTGGCCAAATGCTGATCTAATAGCTGAAATTGTTTATCTCTGATAAATGGATTCATTCTTTTTTGTTTTTGTTATTTTTGAGATGGAGTCTTGCTCTGTTACCCAGCCTGGAGTGCAGTGGCATGATCTTGGCTCACTGCAATCTCTGCCTCCCAGGTTTAAGCGATTCTCCTGCCTCAACCTCCTGAGTAGCTGGGAGTACAGGCGCCTGCCACCATGCCAGGCTAATTTTTGTATTTTTAGTAGAGATGGGGTTTCACCATATTGCCCAGGCTGGTCTCAAACTCCTGACCTCAAGTGATCCTCCTGCCTCAGCCTCCCAAAGTGCTGGGATTACAGGTGTGAGCCACTGCACCTGGCCTGGATCCATTCTTGAATGTTCATGGCTGAGTTGGAGACTTTTCAAGAGGTTTTTGCATCTTCGAAGAGAATTTCCAGAGACAATAATACCGTAATTCCAAGACAAAACCTCGGGAGAGAAAAGGTTTCCAGGCACCAGGCAGTGGGGGTATTAAAAAATAATAAAGGTGTCACTGAAGCTCAGAGAAGTTAAGCAATGTGCTCAGGGCCACACAGCAGGTTAAGTGGGGAAGCTGGGCTTTGAACCTAAGTCTGCTTTTCAATGGATCTTATGGAACATTCTTCTGTCCTTTCTCACTTTATCTCTTAAGTATCCACCCAGAGTGATGGATAGGAGTGATCAGCTGTCAGATACCCTAAAACCGGTGGCCAAATGCTGATCCAATAGCTGAAATTCAGGAGCCTGCAGCTTCCTGGCAGAGGCAAAGGAGACTACAGTCTTTTTCAGCTCAGCTGGGAGAACAGACTTTTTCAAAAGCATTCCTTCCTCCCTAGGTAGGTTTGAGAGGCATTTGTAATGCAGATTTTGACTCTGGGCATGGACCCAGCTCTGTATCCTCACCTCTGGCTGAGCGGTTTAAAAAAATACAAGAAGACAGTTTTTTCCCTCCTGAGCCCTGAGATCTGAGGCTGAAGTAGATGAGCTTCCTGCAGCCTGAATCCTTTCTCTCACCCGGTTTGAAGCACATCTCTGCTCCCGGTTTGTCCTCTGCTTTCCTTAGGGAGCTGGGGGTGTCAGGAAGAGAAAGGGGTATCAGGACTAACACTGGAGACTCTGGGGTCAGTGTTTGCGAATGAGCATTTCTGCTGGTCCCTGCATGTAATTAAGACTTGCAAATCTATGCTGCTGAGGTGTTGGCAGCAGTGTAATTAATCTCAGGTTCCTTGGGGTGGCTCAGCATCCCCAAATGGCCACCTTTGTCATTTAGCCAGTCTCAGTAGGATGAGCTTGGACAAAGGCTGGTGGGATTCATGTTGCTATGGGCATAGCTGAACTCAATCACTTACTCACTCACTCATTCACTTACTCACCTGTTCATTTATTCCCCAGACATTTACACTTACATTTATTCCCCAGCCTTTTAAAGGCTCAGTATCAGAGAGAAAAGATGAACAGCCTCTGACCTCCATGGCTCCCAGAACAGTGAATTCTCCTCAAATGGCAGGTGCTGAAATAGCGGAAGGAACAAAGTTTAATTGCAATGCAGAGAAGGAGTTTTTTTTTTCTGCCTTGGAAACTTCCCAGAGGAGGTGGCGCTTAAGTTGTCTGTTTTCTTTCTTTTTTGAGACGGGGTCTTGCTCTGTTGCCCAAGCTGGAGTGCAGTGGCACCATCATGGCTCACTGCAGCCTCTACTCCCTGGGCTCAAGTGATCCTCCCGATTCATTCTCCCTAGTAGCTGGGACCATAGGTGCGTACTACCAAGCCCAGCCTGAGCTGTCTTTTTTACTTTTTAAGAATGACAAAATCATTCATACTCATTGTGATAAATCCAGACAAGGCAGAAGAGTGTAAAGGAAGCAAATAAACATCTTCTTCCTTGATGTCAATTCTACCTCCAGAGGTAACGGGTGTTAATGCTGTGGCATTTATCCTTTTGGAGTACTTTCTGAATTTATGTATACACGTATCCCAGATGTCAGTTTCCAAGTCTTAGTGTGATTTGTGATTTTCCCTATGCCAACCGACATGAGAATCTAGCACATCTCTGAGTTCCTGTGGAAAAATCCATCCCATGCTCACAGCACTGGGGAGCAATGCAGCGCTTATAGAAGCCTTCTTAGAGGAGGCAGAGGAAGAGGTTATACTATGAGGTACCTCCCAAGGCACCCCCTGCCCTTGGCCTTGTCACTGCACAAACTTCTCCCTCAGTCTCACCTGCTTCTTCTTCTCTGCTCCACGTGTCCTCCCTAAATTTCCTGTTGCTATTCTGCAGAGCCATTCCACAGCGTACCAGATCCTTCTCCAGTTCAAGACCAGTTCATCACAGGCTGCAACTAACAAAGGACCCTCTAGTTAACAAGACCCTCCCCCATAGAAGGCAGTTTTGGGATCACATCTTGCTAGTTGGGCATGTCTTGGGGTCCCACCCTCTCCAACTTGCTTGCTGAAATGTTTCTTTCTCACAAGTACGTTATCCATTTCAAGAGGAACCCTGGGGAATTAAGTATTCTCTATCTTGTAATGTAGAGATTTGTACCTGTAATTGTTTTTTTTGTTTATCGTATTTATTTATTACTAAAGTAGGATATTATTTTTATAATTTGCCTTTAAAATAGCTTTGTTGAGATATAATTCTTATACCATACAATTTTCCATGTAAAATGAGCAACTCAATTATTTTAGTATATTCATAAGGTTGTATAACGATCTCCACATCTAATTTTAGAACATTTTGGTCTCTCCTGAAAGAAACCCATTAGCAGTAACTACACATTTTCCTTTCCCCTCCCTTAGCCCCTGACAACCTCTACTTTATTTTCCATTTCTTTAGATTTACCTATTCTGGACGTTTCATATAAATAAAATAATAGAATATTTGTCCTTTTGTGACTGGCTTTTTTCACTTAGCATCATGTTTTCAAGGCTCCTCTGTAGTATAGCATGGATCAGTGCTCCATTCCCTTTTCTGTTTAAATAATGTTTCATTATATGGGTATACCACATTTTATTTCTCTGTTCCTCAGTTGATAGACATTTGGTTTGTTTCTGCTTTTTGGCTATTATAAGTAATGCTGCTGATAACATTTGTGTTCGAGTTTTTGCATAGACATATGTTTTCAGTTCTCTTGGGTATATACCCAGAAATGTAATTGCTAGGGCTTATGGTAATTCTCTCTCTCTCTCTCTCTCTCTCTCTCTCTCTCTGTGTGTGTGTGTGTGTGTGTGTGTGTGTGTGTGTGTTTTCGACACAGAGTTTTGCTCTTGTTGCCGAGGCTGGAGCACAAATGGTGTGATCTCAGCTAACTGCAACCTCTACCTTCTGGGTTCAAACGATTCTCGTGCCTCAGGCTCCTGAGTAGCTAGAATTACAGGTACACTACCATCCCTGGCTAATTTTGTATTTTTAGTAGAGATGGGATTTCACCGTGTTGGCAAGGCTGGTTTCAAACTCTTGACCTCAAGTGACCTGCCCACCTTGGCCTCCCAGAGTGTTGAGATTACAGGTGTGAGCCACTGCACCTGGCCTAATTCTACCTTAAATATTTTGAGAGACTGTGAAATTGTTTTTCAAAGCAACTGCACCATTTGATATTTCTACCAGCAGTGTATGAGGGTTCCAATTTCTTCATATTTTTGCCAATCTTTGTTATTGTCTTTCTTTTTGATTATAGACATCCTAGTGAGTATGAAGTCTTATTTGCTTTTATTGCTTATTAATAATCATGGACATATTTCCAGATCAACAGGTAGTGATCTACCTAATTCTTTTTAGTGGCATTTATAGACATCCTAGTGAGTATGAAGTCTTCTTTGTTTTTATTGCTTATTAATAATCATGGACATATTTCCAGATCAACAGGTAGTGATCTACCTAATTCTTTTTAGTGGCATAATAATATTCTATTAGATAAATGTACCCAAATGATTTTATTCATTCCCTTTCTGAATTAGAATTATTTTTTCTGAGTTACCAAAATAGTTCTACCCAAACTGGCACAAGCTAAATAGTTCACATAACTGAAAAGTCTAGGACACCTGAAGCTTCAGGTGTGCTTGTTCCAGGTAGCAAGTGAAGTCATCAGGATCTTTTCTTTACCTCCGAACTTTGCTATGTTTGTGTGGGCTTCATTTACAGATAATAAGCAGCCTCTGTGATGGTGTGATGATTGCCAGCAACTCCTGCTTCACTGCAAAGTTCAAATTCTTCTGAAAATAATGTTTCCCAGTAGTTCCTGCAGTGGTCCTGAGATTCTGATTGGCTTGGCTGAAGTCACATGCTTATCCCTAAGCCAACATGTTTTCATGGTGCTCTATGCTTGGAGCTGAGTGTACAGCCCCATGCATATTACATGGTCTGAGTAGGGATGGGGTAGATATCCAAGTGAAAATCAGGGGCAGTTGCTGGAAGAAGAGGTGTGGATACTGAGCAGGTTAATTACAAAAGCTCATGAAACTCACTGAGTTTTCACTGGGCTTCCAGAACACCACATTCTGGTTTTCCTTCCACCTCTAAACAGTGTTATATCCTAGGACTGAGTCCTTGCACCCTTTTCCATCCACGTTTGACTTAAAGTACCACTTCAGTGTATATGATTTCAAAATTTATTGTTTCCAGCCTGGTGGATTCCCTAAGCTCTAGACCTGCACAGCCAACTGCTTACTTAGCATCGTCTCTAGGATGTCTCACAGGAAGTTCAAAGTTAACATGTTCGAAGAGATTGATATTCACTCTCTTTCCAAACACAGACCCTGCTCCTTCCATGGTCTTGCCAATGCCCTTGAGTGGCAACTCCATTCTTCCCGTTGCTCAGACCCCCAACCTGGAGTCATCCTTGATTCCTCTTTCTTTCCTATTCTACATTCAACCCATCAACCAATCCTGTCTGCTCTACATTTAAGCCATATCTAGAATCTGAGCACTTCTTGCCACCTCCAATGCCACCACCCGGGGCCAACTCACTGCCAGTTGTCTCTGGCCCTCCTTAGCCTGTTCTGTTTTAGTTCTTGTGTATCTTTTTATTTTTTAACATTATTATTATTATTTTTGTAGAGACAGGATCTTGCTATGTTACCCAGGTCCCTCTCTGGTTTGTGATTAGTTGTTTTCATTATTTCTGGTTTGCTAGATGCAGATGGGTCTGTGTGGCAGTTTTTACATTATCTGTAAACACCAGGAATTAATAACATAGAAAGTTCTGAAAGTGTGAGACACTGGGGCAAATGGTTCTCTTCCACTGGATCAAGAAAAGATACACATGATCCACTGCTTCTCCTTTGACCCACACCCATGCCACCACCTGGTCCAAGACACCATTGGGAGCCTCCTTCCTGGTCTCCCTGTTTTTTCCCTCACCCACTGCTGCCAGTTCCCCTCACAGCAGACACGAAAATCCCATTCAAATGTAAGTCAGATCATGTCGTTACTCTGCTCTAAAACCTCCCCATGGCTCCTTTTTGGTTTTAACTTTTAAATTTTTAAGAGATGGGGTCTCACTCTGTCTCCTTGGTGTGATCACAGCTCACTGCAGCCTCAAACTCCTGGACTCAAGGATCCTCCTGCCTTGAGTAGCTGGGACTTCAGGGGTGTACCATCACACCCTGCTAATTTTTTTTTAATATTTTTGGTAAAGACAGGTCTTGCAATGTTTCTCAGACTAGTCTCAAACTCGTGGCTCTAGATAAAAAAGGCTGTGAAAATACTTATTGATAAATGTTTCTTGGGAGGCCCCAGGCTCACAGAACTCAGATAGGGTATCTCCCTGTGATGAGATTGTTACTTTCTTCTTTACCTTAAGAAGTTAACCTGCATTTTTTGTGATGGGTTTAATTTTACCAAAACAAGAAAAAGCTTGCTTTCTTGAACTTAATCTCTCTCCTTTGAACAATTAGCTACTGGTGTTCGCTTTTTTTTTTTTTAAACTACCTTTTGCTTGTTTAACTATATTATGACAATATAGGGGGATGAACTTTGCATTTTTTTTTTTTTGAGATGAGGTCTTGCTTTCTCACCCAGGCTGGAGTGCAGTGGCAAATCATAGGATTATAGCTTACTGCAGCCTCGACCTCCTGGGCTTAAGCAATCATCCTGCCTCAGCCTCCCCAGTACCTGGAACTACAGGTCCACACTATTACACCTGGATAATTAAAACATTTTTTGCAGGGATAGTCTCACTGTGCTGCCCGGGCTGGTCTCAAACTCCTAGCTTCAAGCGATCCTCCTACCTAGGCCTTCCAATGTATTTCACTTTTAATTGGGTCAATTATTATTACTACTAATAGTAGGTGCTATTTATCAAGCCCAAATGTGCCAGGAACAGTGCTAACATCTTCATATAAACATGAAATCATTGGCTTCTTATAACAATCTGTGAAGTAGATATTATGAGTATCCCCAATATTATAGATGAGTAAATTTAGGCTTAGAAGTATTTGTAACTTGCCCAAGATTACACAGGTAGGAAGATGTAGAGAAAGATTCAGACTCAGGTCCATCTGATAATCTACTACCACTCCCTTCAATGTGAAGTCAATATGTTTTGTTTTGGCCTTCACAGGGTAAATGGATATATTGCATATGGTGAAGTCTTGGCTTTTTACTGTATCTGTTACTTGAATAATATGCATTGTGCCTGATATGGTTTGGTTGTGTTCCCACCCAAATCTCATCTTGAATTGTAACTCCCACAATTCCCACATGTCATGGGATGAACCTGATGGGAGATGATTGAATTTTGGGGGTGGGTCTTTCCTGCACTGTTCTTATGATAGTGAATAAGTCTCATGAGATCTGATGGTTTTTAAAAAGAGGAGTTCCCTTGCACAAGCTCTCTCTTTGCCTGCTGCCATTCATGTAAGATGTGACTTGCTCCTCCTTGCTTTTCACCATGATTGTGAGGCCCCCTCAGCCACGTGGAACTGTAAGTCCATTAAACCTCTCTTTCTTTTGTAAATTTCCCAGTCTCAGGTCAGCAGTATGAAAATGGACTCATACAGTGCCTGTTAAGTAATTTCTCATTACCCACTCTCCTTCTGTGCTCCATTTTTCTGAGTCTCCAATGTCTATCATTCCACATTCTCTGTCCATTGTATACATTATTTACCTCCCATTTATAAGAGCAATTTCTCACCCTTTCTGATACCAAGCAGTTCCACTCTGTTCCAGCCTGAGTTCAAGTTTGCACGACAAACTCACTGTCCTTGGAGGAGAGTGCATGTTTAGAATGCTTTCCACCAGGTGGCTTTATCAATTTACGTATCCTTCGCTGGAATAAAGAAAAGATACCATAGAAGTTTTTTTGTGTCCTCTGTCCTTCAGGGCACATGTGGCCATGCATGGAAACATTTTTGATTGTCAGAACTGAGGGGACGGTGCTACTGGCATCTAGTAGGTAGAGGACCGAGAGGCTGCAAAGGATCATGCACTGGGCAGCCGCTCTAAGTGTCATCCTGTGTGGCTGGAGCATAGTGGACAACGGGGAGAGGTGAGAGGTGAAGTCGGAGAGGAGGGCAGGCCCAGCCCTGTGGAACCTTGCAGGCCATAGTAAGGAGATTATGTTCAAAAACTGGATCTAGGGGGTTGGGTGTGGTGGCTCATGCCTGTCATCCCGGTACTATGGGAGCTCAAGGAAGGAAGATGACTTGAGTCAAGGAGTTCGACACTAGCCTGGGCAACATAGTGAGACCCTGTCGCTATAGAAAAAGAAAAAGAAAATTAGCTGGGTGTGGTGGCACATGCCTGTAGTCCCAGCTACTCAGGAGGCGGAGGCAGGAGGATCACTTGAACCCAGGAGTTCACTTGAGCTATAATTGTGCTGCCGCACTGTAGCCTGGGCAACAGGGAGAGATCCTGTCTCTAAAAACAACAACAAACAAAAAAGATAACCTATATGAGTCATCCTCCAAAATAGTGATGGTTAGCTGTGTTTAATTTTGTTTTCATAAACAATTATTGCTGTGGTTTTAATGTTTGTCTCCTCCAAAACTCATGTTGACACTTAATCCCCAATGTGGCAGTATCAAGAGTGGGGCCTTTAAGAGGTGATTGGGTCATACATGAATTAATCTGTTCATGGGTTAATGGGTTAACGAACTAATGGATTATCATGGGACTGGGACTGGTGGCTTTATAAAAAGAGGAAGAGAGACCTGAGCTGGCACATTAGCACACCCAGTCCCCTCCTTGTGTGATGCCGTGGGCCACCTTGGGACTCTGCAGAGAGTCCCCACCAGCAAGAAGGTCCTCACAAGATGCCGCACCTCAACCTTGAACTTCTCAGTTTCATAATTTTAATAAATAAATTTCTTTATAAATCACCCAGTTTTAAGTATTCTGTTATAAGCAATAGAAAATGGACTAAGACAGTCAGGTTTTTGTTAAATGATGGTAAATTTTTACTTATTTTGAATTTGGAGACATGTTTCTTGAAGGTCAGAACTTATGAATATTTCAAAACCTGGAATGAGACCGAGGTCTGGATCTTGGTTTAACCAGGTGACCTTGGACAAGTTATTTAAAATCTCTGTTGTCTTCCCCTGCTAGACTTGCAGCACTGCTTGAGCTTGTTAGGTCTCTAATTTTCTGACCATGATATGGCTTTCAAGTTCTAAGTCAAGATGGGAAGCAAACACTATTCTTCCCAAAGAAAGTGATTCTCAGGGGTGACAACAATGCTCTTGTTTAATGCCAATTTAAAAAATAAATGGGTCAATTGGGTGCGGTGGCTCGCGCCTCTAATCCCAGCACTTTGGGAGTCCAGGGTGGGCAAATCACAAGGTCAGGAATTTGAGACCAGGCTGGTTAGTATGATGAAACCCTGTCTCTACTAAAAATACAAAAAATTAGCCAGGCGTGGTGGCAGGCACCTGTGATCTCAGCTACTTGGGAGGCCAAGGCAGGAGAATTGCTTGAGCCCAGGAGGTGGAAGTTGCAGTGAGCTGAGATCACGTCATTGCACTCCAGCCTGGGTGACAGTGAGACTCCGCCTCAAAAAGAAAAAAAAAAAATTAGGGTCACTATTTTGAATGAATGACAGGTATGTCCATCACTGCTTTTTTTTGGTGATTCATGTGATAAGTATCTCCTTAAATGCAGGATTTGGTCCCATCTGTTGTACACCAGGTGATTTCTGATGGTACCTGCAATAATTTATGGGCACAGCATTACATAATCTCATAAGTCATATAGAGAAAAGTGGATCCTCTTTTCCATCTTTTTCAGTCTTCCATATGAGATCATGAAGAAAGTCTCAGTTGGGTGCTAGTGGATCTCTAACACCTGCTCCGGTCCCTCTCTTTATCAAACAGACAGTGTCTTAGACTCAGAGCCTTGGAAGAAGTGAAAATATTTAACTAGAACTTCACACCAATTTGTTTCCATTGCTTTTACATTTTTTCCCCTTCCTTTCAGCAAGTATTGGTTTTCCACTTATGGTAGTGATACAAAATTTTCCTTTAAGAGACTTTTGAGTACAATAAGTTAACCTAAGAAAACTAATAAATAATACAGTAGGTCAGGGCTCCGCCAATTTTTTCTGTAAAGGACTAGATAATAAATATTTTAGGGTTAGAGAACCATATGGTTTTAGTTTCAACTATGCCACTATAATATGAAAGTAGCCACAGACAATATGTAACCAAGTGGGTGTGGCTGTGTTTCAATAAAACTTTATTTGCAGAAACAGGGTTGGGATTGGCCTATGGGCTGCTGTTTGTTATTCCACATAGTATAGGTGATATCCTGGCAACATAGTTGATGGTTAAGTGCTGGGCTCTGGAGTCAGCATGCTTGGGTTTGAAGCTCAGCTTTGCCACCTATTGGCTGTATATTCTTTACTATTTTCTTTTTTTTTAATTTTAGACGGTCTTGCTCTGTTGCCAGGGTGGAGTGCAGTGACACGATCTTGGCTCACTGCAATCTGTGCCTTCGGGGTTCAAGCAATTCTCCTGCCTCACCCTCCTGAGTAGCTGGGACTACAGGCGCACACCACCACACCCAGCTAATTTTTGTATTTTTGGTAGAGATGGGGTTTCACCATGTTGGCCAGGATGGTCTCGATCTCTTGACCTCGTGATCCACCTGCCTCAGCCTCCCAAAGTGTTAGGATTACAGGCGTGAGCCACCGCATCTGGCTATTCTTAACTTTCTTTGCCTCAGTTTCTACATTTGTAAAATGAAGATAATTCTAACTCATGGGATCTTCATTAGGTTTATATAAGTTCACTTAGAATAGTGCCTGATATGCAGTTAAGTTCCATGTACATGTAGGTGGTCACTAGTGTTAGTTTTATACGTAGACATGACAAAAAATGCCAAAGGAGGTTTACGATTGCCTGAAGATTGGGAAACACTGAATTTAGTAGAAAATATAGTGATGTTTGTTATTGCTTCTAATGATTTGCTACTTCTTTTAGTGATTCCCTGGGGTACTGGCATCTTTGGCGGGTTGGCAGAGGTGGGGGAGTAAATATAAGGAGGACAGAGCTCCATCTGCTTGCTGAACACTGGAAAAGTAAAGCCCGTGAGGGAATGGACTTTGTAGACCTGGCTCTGGGTGTGTAAGTTGACTTGTTCTTCTTCCTCTATGACCTGACTCTCTTTGGCAGCAACAAGGGAAAATATTGGGTGCAGCAGGTGCCACTAATGTTAGTAACCCATGTCAACTTACAAAATATGCCAGAAGAATGAGCTCTGCCATCCTAGGTCATTATGTCCCAGCTAGAGCACTGTAGGTAATATGGATTTGCAAACATTTAATAAAAAAAAAATCAGCATCCTTAACGTGATATAAGTTTATTTCTCTCTAATATAGCAGCCTGGGTAAATAGTTCAGGATCTGTAGAATGGCTTTACAATGGCCAAGCTCCTTCTATCTTGTTGCTTAGCACTTGAAACACTTGACTTTCACCTGATGGTCCAAGATGGTTGTTTTAGCTCCTGCCATCACATGTGCATTCCAGCCAATGGGAAGGAGGAAGACTAAATGGAGACCACCCACTTTCCTTTAAAAATAGGACCCAGAAATAGCACATATCACTTCTACTCATATTTTATTGGCCAGAATTCAGTCACATGGCCACACCTAGCTACAAGGAGGGATAACAATGTAATATCTGTCTAGGTGAACTTGTACCCACCCAAACGTTTTATATAGAACAGTTTTTCTCAACTGGAGGCAAAATTACCCTCCTAGTGAACATTACAAAATATGCAGGGGCATTTTTGGTCTTCATGATGTCTGGGGAACATTCTTGGAATTTGATGGGTGCAGCCAGGTGTGCTAAACTTCCTAAACTATGTGAGACACTCCTTTGCAATGAAGAAGTATGCCATTCAGGATTCCAACAGCACCCATGTTGAGAAAGACAGCTATGGGAAAAGTAGAAAACAGGTTGGGAGACAATTTGCCATCTGCCACACTCAGTTTATTTACAGTGATCACAACTGTGCCAGAGAGCAATGCCTGGGATGTTCTTGAGTGTAGGGGCTTGAGGTAGACCCCAGTTTGCCATATGATCACATTCTCTGAGGTATACTCAGCCCTTTCCCACACTCTACTCTAGACCTTCTCCCAAGAAAACCCCAACACCCATTAGCTCAGACACTCTGCCCCAGTTACTATTTTGAAAATCTGTATAGCGCTTACTGTCATTCTCATGTGGAGGAGGGACCCCATTTGCAGGGCAGCTGGGAATAATGCCTGTGGGCTCAGCCTCCGTCAGACTCTACCCCACTTTGTTGAACTCCGAATGTAAATCCCTTCTAGCCCTCTCCTCCTCCTCTTCCCATCCTGTATCTCAATTCACTCCTTCGTTACATTTTATTACTATTAGCATAATATGCAGAGTATTTCCAAACATATGTAACCATTCATAATTACATCTTTATAATCCTCCAAACCGATACACTGTATATGTTTACTGCTTATCTGAACATATTTCTCCTTTCTGATACAACAGATTTCCTTTCAGCATAATCCTCCCCAGTGTGCTTCTCATTTAAATTTATACTTTATGCCTTTTCTATGGGCAATGTCAAACATGCGCAGAAGTAGACAAAATAGTATGAGTCTGTGAGTACCTATCACCCAGCTTTAACAATGATAAACTCATGACCAATGTTGTTTAATCTTTTCTCCTTCCTACTTCCTCCCAGACATGAATATTTTGGGAGGAGGATTGGGGAGGATCATTCTGAAGGGAAATCTGTTGTATTAGGAGGGAGAAATATGTTCAGATAAGCAATAAACATATACAATGTATTGGCTTGGAGAATTATAAAGATGTAATTATGAATGGTTATGTATGTTTGGAAATACTCTGCATATCATGCAAATAGGAATAAAATGCAATGAAGGAGTGAATTGAGGAGATGCAGGATGGGAAGACAAACATTTTTGAATGCTGAATAAATCAACTTTTCCTGTAGTTCCTGTAGCCAGGCTCCTTTCCATATTATGTTACCTTTTCCATTTTCCTCTCTGCTCCACCACATCTTGCACTGTATCACATGACCCATGATCAACAGCAAGAGCAGTGATCAAGAAGGCAGAAGCTTCTGGGCACCCCTGTCCAGGGGCCCCATCTGGTTATTTTACATCCTTTGAGTTCTCGTCATCTCATGATATGGATAGTGTCTGCCAGTTGGTACCATAATGTTTCCTGGACAGATCTAGTTGGTGTTGGTTTCTGCTATAGTTTGGATGTGTGTCCCCTGCAAATCTCGTGTTGGAATTGATCCCCCACATTGGAGGTGGCGCCTAGTGGGAAGTGTTTGGGTCATGGGTGTGGACCTCTCATGAATAGATTAATACCTGCCCTGGGTCAGGGGAGTGAGTGAGTTCCCTGTTAGTTTCCATGAAAGCTGATTGTTAAAAATGATCCTGGCACCTCCCTCTCATCCTTTCTTGCTTCCTCTCTCACTGCCTGATCTCTGTACCTGCCAGCTCCCCTTGGCCTTCCACCATGAGTGGAAGCAGCCTGAGGTTTTCACCAGTTGCCCAGGCTTCTAGCCAGCAGAATCATGAGCCAAATAACTCTTTTTCTTTATAAATTACCCAGCCTCAGGTATTCCTGGGTAGCAACACAAATGGACTAAGATAGCTACTTGGCATCAGGTGTGTTACTTATACCCATGCATATCTTATCCTGATGGCCAGCTCCACACACCTTAATTAGATAACATCCGAGTAAATGAGATGAATGCTTCTATCTCTAATCAATCCTTAACCTAGTAGTTGCCAAAATGTGTTCTGTGGAACACTGATTTCTACAGGGATCTTGAAAATTAATAATTCAAGAAGTGTTTTACGTCAACAGGGTGGTTTTCGGCAGTACTTCTCAGAGCACTTAACATGTTAATGAGGTCATGAGGCTCCCAGAAGGGTTAGCCCAGAATTGCCCCTAACTTATTTCAGCCCTTTATTTTTTACACTACCTCTCACAGGACCACTGTTTTGGTAATCATCTCTTCAAGTATCCTGAGATAGAGAAGGCAGAATGCCCTATGTTGAGGTGAGGAAACCCAAGATGGTAGAGAAATTGCAATCTATCATCAGTGGAATAGGAGAAGACTCTGGCTGAGGTCTGCAGTGTTTCCCTTTCCTGGGTACCCAGGAAAACTCCCATTCATTGGCACTTCCTTCCTAAGCATTAACATATCATTGTTTTTAGGGAGGTCAGATGGTAAGTGATCCCAGCCTATGTGATAGAGCTTGTTCAACCCCTCCCCTCCTTTGTTTCATAGTTCTGTGTATTTGGGCAATTTCCTCAGCCCTTCTGAGCCTCTGTCTTCTTTGGAGGTCTCCTGAGAAACTGACTCTAAGGCCAGTGGTTTATAGGTGTATCATTACACTGGCCTCCAGAGCAGGCAAGGGACTGGTAAGTAGAAGGCGACCTCCTGGGTGGGGATGGGGACTAGGTTTGCATCCTGGTACTTCCTGTTCCATTTGTACAGCCAGAGAGGCTTTTGTGGTTCTATGAAAAGCCCACAAAGGAATCCTATGCAGCCATATAAAGGAAGGAGATCAAGTCTTTTGCAGGGCTATGGATGGGGCTAGAAGCTGTTACCCTCAGCAAACTAATGCAGGAACAGAAAACTAAACACTGCATGTTCTCGCTTATAAGTGGAAGCTGAATGATGAGAACACATAGACACATGAAAGGGTGGGGGTAACACACAATGGGGGGCCTGTTGGGGGAGAGGTGGTGGGAGGAAGAACATCAGGAAGAATAGCTAATGTATCCTGGGTTTAATGCCTAGGTAATGGGATGATCTGTGCAGCAAACCACCATGGCATAAGTTTACCTATGTAACAAACCTGCACATGCACCCTGGGACTTAAAATAAAAGTCGAAGGGGGAAAAAACCCCACAAAGATGCAGATATTGGCAGCTGGAAATGGCTGAAAGACACCAAAGGGCTGAGTCCTGATCATCTGCTCCGACTCCTGAACCTCATTTGTACGCATCAGACTGACACCTTTATCACGGGTAGGTGAGGATGAGACCCAAAGTTTCTATATGACCTCTGGTAATAGAGATGACGTCTATCTGTTGGTGGGTACTGAGTCATGTGCCAAGCACACAGTTGAATCCTCACAACAGCTCAAGTAGCTCTGGGCAGTTATCTCGATATACAAATGAGAAGATGGAAGCTCAGAGAGGTTAGATAACCCATCAAGGGTCACACAGCTGGGGAATAGTGGAGCTGGGGTTCAAAGCAGGGCTCTGGCTGAAGGCTGCAGCCTTAATTACTGTACTACACAGTCTCTAATAATTAGGGGCTCATTAATAATCCCTTCTTTTCTTTCACCTCCTCTTTTCTCCTACCTTTCGTCTCTCCTTTCCCTGCCTTCTCCTCCACACCCCCTTCTCTTTTCTTCTTTCTTTTCAGGACAGTTACCCTGGGACATTCAATGCCCAGTAAATATTTTTTGAATTGAATAGCATCTCAATTTGGCGCAATAGATGCCAAACATCACTAAATTTTAATTGAATCAACTGTCAGAAGAATCTGAGGGCATGGAAGTTCTGCAGAACAGGGGATTGTGGCCACGGAATTTAATACCCTTTGTAAATCTCAATAACTTCCTGAAATTCTCTAGGGGGCATGGAGTGGAGGAGTGTGAAGAATGATGAACATGACAAATGAGAATCCTTTAGTCTCTGATGTCTCCTCCTCAACGCTCTGGATTTTTCTCTCCTTTCTTTGCCAGCTCCCTTCTCCTTCAGCATCTTCCCTCCTCCCCACTCCCCAGCATGGAAGGTGGGAAAAATAACTGCAGCGGAAATGCAGTCATTCTTAATAGGACATTTGTGTGTCTGGGGCATGGAAAATGGTTGGGTCGCATTGAACAGCCAAATATTAAGAAGCTTGGTTAAGAAACTGGGCATAGCTGAATTAGGGCATGTTTCTGTTTTCTGTGTTTAGAATTATGTGGCCATAAATCTCCTAATCAGACATAAATATCTGATTGCAGCCATATGCTAGTATTTGCATCACTGAAAGCAAAGATTGAAAAGGTCACCATTTAACTTCTGCAGCCAGCCTGCTTCTTGGCGCTATTAAATTCAAGGCTATACAGTAAAATATCGATTGTTTGCTGATTTTGCCCTATTGAACCTATCTCAGGATCCTAGCTATCGCTTGCTACAGGATGCTTTAGTGACCTGGATCAGAAAGAGTGTTAAATGTGGTCAGATGTGAAGGCTGTAATCTTTATTTTATTTATTTGAGACGGAGTCTTACTCTGTCACCTAGGCTGGAGTGCAGTAATGTATTCTTGGCTCACTGCAACCTCTGCCTTTCAGGTTAAAGTGGTTCTTGTGCCTCAGCCTTGAGTACCTGGGATCACAGGTGTATGTCACCACACCTGGCTAATTTTTGTATTTTTCTTTTTTAGTCGAGACAGGGTTTCACCATGTTGGCCAAGCTGGTCTTGAACTCCTGACCTCAAGTGATCCATCCACCTTGGCCTCTCAAAGTGTTGGGATTGCAGGTGGGAGCCACCAGGCTCAGATGAAGGTTGGAATCTTATCTCAGAGAAGTGCTAGAAATTGTAGAGATTTGTAACTATCTTGTTAGGAAAGAGGTAGGTGGACTTTTTATAGATTGAGATATGGTAAAAGTGCAGCTTCCTTCCTTCTTTCATCCAATCAGGATTCAGTGAACACATAACAGGATCATGGCTCTTTTCTAAAAATTCTATATTAATTATTGACTCAATTAATCTTTGCAACGACCCTACACTATAGGTTATATTATTTCTATTTTTCAGGTGAGGCACAGAGAGGCTAAGTGACTCGCCCAGAATTACACAGCTAGTTAAGTGATGGAGCTGGGATCTTAAGCCCAGAATGTTTGGCTTCTGAGTGCAGGCTATCCCAGGAGCCTGCTAAATGCTGGAGATGCAGCAAACAACAAGACAGCATTGCTCCCAAGGATCTCATCTTCTTTGTAAATAACAAACATGGCATTAAAATCCCTGCATATAACATTCTGGTAACTACCATTTATTTCATGCCTACTGTATGCCCGAGGCTAACCTGCATATTTACTATTTTCTCTAATCCTTTCAAGAACTCTATGAGGTAGGAAGTTTTACCCCCATTCAGCAGGTGAGAAGCTAAAGCATAGGGAGGCTAATTTAAATTGTCCAAAGTCATACATTTACAGGGGTGCCAGATTTAACAAATAGAAATTCAGGATACCCAGTTCGATTTGAATTTTCTGTAACAAATACGTTTTTAGTTTAAGTATATCCCATGAAATCTTTGGGGACATACTTATACTAAAAGTTATTTGTTGTTTAACTGAAATTCAAATTTAACTGGACATCCTATGTTTCATCTGGCAATTCTGTACAATTAGGATGTGGGTGGCAGTGTTGTGATTCAACCTTGGCTCTTCCTAATTCTAAATTTTTCAGTTGGCCAATTGGTCAAAATGGGTGACCTCAAACTCACTTGTAACCTTGAGTCACATGATTTATTAAATGTTGATAGGGCAGATGATGATGATGATGATGATGATGATAATCCATTCAACCAGTACTCATTCAGTGCCAGGCACTCTTCTAAGACTTTCAATTGTTTAACTCATTTAATTCTCACATCAATTCCATGAGGTGTGTTCTATTATTAGTCCCACTTTCTAGCAGCTTTTCAGTTGGGGGTGATTTCTCCCTCAGAGTCCTTTTGACAAGGTTTGGAGATACTTTTTGGTTGTCTCAAATGTGGGTGCTACTGGCTTCCAGTGGGTAGAGGCCAGGGATGCTGCTGAACATACTAAACAATGGATGGGACAGCACCCCTCCCCTCCAAGAATTACCTGGCCTAAAATGTCAGTAGCTCTAAGGTTGAGAAACCCTGTATTACAGTAATGGAGGCAAGAGAGGTTTGGTAACTTGCCCGAACTCACACAGGTAGCCAGTGGCCAAGGTGATATTTGAATCTAGGCAGCCTGGCTCCTGAATCTGTGCATTTACCCACCAGGTTGTACCCAATTTGCATGTGAGGATGAAGAGGTCTGAAAGCTTGGATTACCCACCTAAGGTCCCACAGCCAGTGAATGGGTGGCAAGGATAGAACCACGACTCAGGTGTCTTGCTCCTAATTCATTACTTCTACCCCTCCTTGAATCCTATTATCCTAATTTCCTAACCAGTAACTCCCAGCTGCTGATGCAGAAGTCAAATCCAGATTAGGTAAATGCTAAGCTAGACTGAAGCATTTGTGTGTTGGTGTTGCATTTCGATGGAGTATAAAGTATTTTGTTCATCCATTCATTCAGCCAACATTTCTGTGTGCCTACCCCTGCTCTGGCAGTGGAGTAATAAAGAGAAGACATAGTTTCTGCTGCATGGAGCTTGAAATCCAGCCTCACTTTCATCTCAGTGTAAAATTCTGTGATTATAGGCTGTTTGCCTTCATGTTCATGTTACCCTGGGTTTCCCCAGAAGCACACTTTGTGACAGGAATTTGGGTACAAATGGTTTATTTGGCAGGTGATCTCAGAAAACACAGGTCAGGGAGTTGGGAGGTGAGACAGGGAGGGGAAGAAAGTCAACAGACATTGTTCTGCAAAAAAATACAACTGCCATTTGATCCAGCAATCCTACCTTGGGTATCAACCCGAAGGAAAAGAAATCATTAAAAAAAGAAACCCGCACTTGTGTTTATCACAGCACTATCTACAAAAGCTAAGTATCCATCAACAGATGAATGGATAAAGAAAATATGGTATATATACCACGGAATACTACTCAGCCATAGAAAGAATGAAAGCATGCCTTTTGCAGCAATGTGGATGGAACTGGGGGCCGTTATCTTAAGTGAAGTCACTCAGAAACAGAAAGTCAGATACTTCATGTTCTCACTTGTAAGTGGGAGCTAAATAATGGGCACATGTGGGTGTAGAGAGTGGAGTAACACTGGAGATTTGGAAGGGTGGGAGTGTGCAAGGATGAGAGATTACCTAACGGTACAAGGTACACTATTCAGATGATGGTTACACTACAAGCCAAGACTTCATTAGGCAACACATCCATGTAACAAAACTATATGCATATCTTCTCAATCTATGAATAAAATTAAAGATATTGTTTAGATTGAGCCTGTTTGCACTGTGGGTGATTGGAGTTCAGTCCTGCTGGGGAATGCTGGGAGAGGGCACAGAACACAAGCTACAGAGTTAACCTACCTGAGGGGAATTTATCCTTCAGCACTCACCGCTTGTGGACTGGGTTGCTCCTGATGGCGTGAATGCTCTGTCATTTCTGATCTTCCCTGCAAATGGGCCAAGAGAAACACTGGGGGCAGACAGTCACAGGTGCATGCCATCTGATAAGTACCTAGAAGATATGGCTCAACACCATCTATCTCTGCTACAGTGGCTCAGAAATATTTAGTGGGCACCTACTATATGCCAGGTACTATATTAGCTCATTCTTCTGATCTCTTGAACTTCACCAAAGATCCTCAAATAACTGTCTTTAACGGCTTTGCTCAGTCCTTACTCATCCTCATTGTTAGCTGCCATGTAGGTGATGTCAGTATCCACAAGAAACTCACCTGAGTGGGGAAGAAGTTTGCTTTCCACTACAATAGATAGCTATATAATAAAAGCACAATGTTACCCTGAATAGCCGCAGCTCATTACATGGAAGGAAACTAAAAATAAAGTCAACACAGAGAAAGGCAGAATCATGCCCTGGGGAGGGACCAAGCCTCGATCACATTATTTGAGTGTCTGGATGCAGCTGTACCTGAAGCAAAAGACTCCCAGGCTTTTTATATGCCAGAGACAATACATTTTCATTTGCTTTTTTTTTTTTTTAAAAAAAAACTTTAAAAGTTGGAGAGTTCTGACTGCTGACTGATAGTCAAACAGAGAGATACGGTGACAGTTGTATAAATAAATAAAGCTTATGAATGAGGTCCCGAGTTTGAAATGATAGTTATTAGACAAAACCACAAGGCAACATCGATTTCAATATCATACCGTATACTCTCCTGAATTTTTAACAAAGGCTCATATTGTCCAACATCATCATGTGTGAATTTTTGCTTTGTTTGAAGTTAGTACACTCAGTCTCATTAAATGTCTGCTGGTTTCTTTGGTGTGTAAAATGATGTCCTTAGCCATGTGGCTTTTTTCTAGATTCTCTGGGGTATAAATCATCCAGGCACATTATGGATCTTCTCAGTTTATTGCCAGGAAAATTTGTTGTTCTCTGAAATGTGCGCTTGAACCACTGGAGCAGAACTCTTAAAACTGTGTTTTAAGATTATCACAACAAGAAAAAAAATTCTGCAAGCAGTGCTTGAACTAAATTAGGATCTTGCTTTTAGAGAGGCAGGTGTAGGGCGTTTCAAAGCAAAGTAAGCTCTCCTTTGAAAATTTCATCTTTCTACTCCATCTGGAGCTTGAATTTCCATCCTTGGGGGTAAATCACATCTGCTTTGGATTTCATAGGATGTCTCTTAAGTATCTTCACAGAATTGTTCAAAGATTGCTATTGCTTCTAGTAGATCTGATTCATAAGTTCGTGGGTGCAACAGCTGCTCTCTGAATCAAATTGTCAATATGAGTGGCATTTTGAATGGGGGCAGGGATGGGAGCAGATAGCCTGTACACAGCCTTAGGAGGTGGTTTTATAGAAGAGTGGTAAGCCATAAGAGTACCACCCCAGGTTCAAAGTTCAGCACTGCCACTAGCTATGGGACTCCGGGTGATTTTCATATTGTCTTGAGCTTCAGTTTCCTCATCTGACAGGTTAATAACAGGACCTGCCTCATGGGTTGCACTGGATTAAATCTGAGAAGAAATGTACACCATTTAGTCTGGTGGAGAGTTGCAGGTGCCATGTGCTATGGACACATAGTAAATATTCAGTAAATGATAGCTATTTGTATCCATCAGGATGCTTTTGTTGTGACCAAAAGAAATAGTACCCTGATTCAAATGGCTTGAACAATAAAGAAAAATTTACTATCATATGTAACAGTGACTCCAGGATTAACTCTTATGTCATCTTCTCCTTTGTCATCTTAGTGTCAGTTAAGTAGCCCTAACGGTGATAAGATGGCTCTCTCAGTTCTAGATGTTATTTCAGATGTAATATAATGTCCACCCAGGGAAGACACTCCATTTTTGTTTGTGTGTGTGTGTGTGTGTGTGTGTTTTTTTGAGACGGAGTTTCGCTCTTATTACCCAGACTGGAATGCAATGGCGCGATCTCGGCTCACCGCAACCTCCGCCTCCTGGGTTCAGGCAATTCTCCTGCCTCAGCCTCCTGAGTAGCTGGGATTACAGTCACGCGCCACCATGCCCAGCTAATTTTCTGTATTTTTGGTAGAGACGGGGTTTCAACATATTGACCAGGATGGTCTCGATCTCTTGACCTCGTGATCCACCCACCTTGGCCTCCCAAAGTGCTGGGATTACAGGCTTGAGCCACTGCGTCCAGCCTGTGTCTTTCTTTTTAAGAGCAAAAATACCTTTCTCTAAAGACCCTGGCAGATGTCTGCACACATCTCACAGGCTGTGGGTCTTCAGGGACCTGGAAGGTGTGGCAGTTGGAGACTGATGGCCACTCACAGTCCTCCCAGCCACCGCTCATAGCCAGCACATCACCAGATGGGCTTGGAGAACCTCCCTTTTTTCAGCCTCAAAATGATTATGTGCACAGTGAGGCTGGACAGTTTCCTGTCTACTAGCTGTGTGACTTTGGAAAAGTCCCCTCTCTGAGCCTCCATTTTCTCATCCCTAATGTTAATTCCACTTTTCAATACTTACTGTTTGCCGATTTTCTGCCAGATGACACTTGAGGGGCCTGGGACTCAACAGTGAACAAGACACACAGTCCCTGTCCTCATGCTGCTGGTGAGAGTCCCCCAACTCGCAGGGTTGGTCTGACGATAGATGTGGAGATGAGCTTGTTAATGGACTGGTCCTAACTGCATGGTCCCTTTTGCTGACACAGGAGGGTACGCATCCCATAGTTTTGGGACTACGATAATATATATATTTTGTTTTTTGGCAGAGTCTCACACTGTTGCCCAGGCTGGAGTGCAATGGCGCGATCTTGGCTCACTGTGACCTCTGCCTCCCAGGTTCAAGTGATTCTCCTGCCTCAGCCTCCTGAGTAGCTGGGATTACAGGCGTGTGCCACCATGCCCAGCTAATATTTTATATCTTTAGTAGAGATGGGGTTTCATCATCTTGGCCAGGCTAGTCTCGAACTCCTGAACTCAGGTGATCCACCCACCTTGGCCTCCCAAAGTGCTAGGATTACAGGCGTGAGCCACCGCACCCGGCAGGGACTGCATTAATCTTAAAGGCTATGGGAGTCCTCTGAAGTGTGAATTTTGCCACAGATTAACTTAGGTTTTTTCCAGAGCCCAGAACAGGCCAAGAGTCAGAGGAGCCTAGCTGTATTACACTTGTACAAACCAGTTTTTCTTTTCTGAATTGAAGACCCACATTTTATGCTTAATGAATGATGTTTCCCTTGGCCTGTCTTTTTTGAATATATCTTTCAAAAATTCTGTCCCATTTTCATCAATACCATGATGATTACAACCCCACCTGAAGCCAGTTGTTGACTAAGAGTTAGGGTTCTGGAGCCAGACTGTATATTTGAACTCTTGATCTGCTACTTACTGGCCGTGTGACCCTGAGCAAGTCTCTCCATGCCTCAGTTGCATAATCTGTACAATGGGGAGAATAAAGGTAACTACTTCTAGGATGATTATCTTTAGGGGTATATTTAGTCACCTTTTATTGAACATCTGATGCTGGAGACAGCAGTGAAGAAAACAGAGAGATGTTCTAATGGGGGTGATAGGCAATAAAGAAGTAAATTTCATGCTGTGACCAATAGAATAAGCTATGAAGAAAAGTAAACCAGGGTAATGGTACCAGAGAGGGTGTGTGTATGTGTGTGTGTGTGTGTGTGTGTGTGTGTGCGTGTGTGTGCATCTGTATGTGTATGTGAGTGTGTATATGTGTGTGTATCTGTATGTATGTGAGTGTGTATATGTGTATATATGTGTGTGTATGTTTGTGTGTATGTATGTGTATGTTGCTTTAGGTTGGATGACCTCTCTAGGGAGGTCACCTTTGAGCAGAGACCTGGAGAAAGTGAGCCATGTGGATGTACACTCTGGGGAAGAGCAGGGAGCTGCTCTTCCAGGCAGAGGAAACTGCAGGTGCAAAGGCCCTGAGGCAGCAAACAGTTGGAGGAATAGCAAGGAGGGTGGTGGTGCAGCTGCAACAGAGTAAGTGGGCAAAAGCTTAAGTGAGTGAATAGAAGTCAAATGCTTTGAGCAGTGCCTGGCATATAGTAAATGCTTAATAAATGTTAATTGTTATTGTTATTATTCTTGCTATTAGTCTTAGAATAAAAGACTCATTTTGAGGAGACAATTCCATTACAAAATATATTTTAAAAATCAATTTGGTTTTCTTCTATGTTGAAAGGAATATGTCTACAATCGTAGATAGTTTGGAAAATACAGTTGAGGAGACAGATGGAAACAATCACTGTTAATGCTTTAGTATATTTCCCACTGGCATTTTTATATGCTTAGTTTTTAATTTATCACAACTGTGATCACTACATATACTGTATACAATTCTATATTCTATTTTTTTACTTGACCTGATAACATAAATATTTCCCATAAAGGTATCATACATCATTTGTTATGAATGATGAATAATGTTCCACCAAGTGAAATGTACTTATCATTCCCCAGTTAATGGACATTTAGGTTGCTTTTTATTTTTCTCAACGTATGTAATGTGCAACTTCGACTTAGAGTTGTTTTATTTTCCTTAGACTTAGGGGTTATTTCTGTAGGTGACATTCTCAGATGAAATTACTGATTTAGGCCAAGTATGCTGGCTCACTTTCCTGGAGTCCCAGCACTTTGGGAGGCTGAGGTGGGAGGATCACTGAGCCCAAGAGTTTGAGAGCAGCCTGGACAACATGGTGAAACCTCATCTCTACAAAAAATAAAAAAATTAGCTGGTGTTGTGCACATATCTGTAGTCCTAGCTACTCAAAAGGCTGAGGTGGGAGGATCACCAGAGCCTGGGAGTTTGAGGCTGCAGTGAGCTGTGATTATGCCACTATCCTCTAGCCTGGTTGACAGAGCAAGACACTGTCTCAGGAAAAAAAAAAAAAAAAAAAAAAAAAAAAAAGGAAATTACTGATTCAGAATTTATGGTTTGTTTTTCCTTTACACAAATTTGTTTATTTATTTATTTTGAGACAGAGTCTCACTCTGTTGCCTAGGCTGGAGTGCAGTGGCACGATCTCAGCTCACTGCAACCTCTGCCTCCTGGGTTCAAGCAATCCTTGTGCCTCAGCCTCCCGAGTGGGATTAAATGCATGTGCCATCATGCCTGCCTAATTTTTGTGTTCTTAGTAAAGATGGGGTTTCACCACATTGGCCAGACTGGTCTCGAACTCCTGACCTCAAGTGATCTGCCCACCTTGGCCTCCCAAAGTGCTGGGATTATAGGTGTGAGCCACCATGCCCAGTCCCTTTACACAAATTTAAAACCAATAGTATTTATTTGTGTGATTCTTTGATGTAGAATATACCAGATCTCTTGGTAGACTTCAGATAGAGCTATATTCCATTTTATTCCCTTTCAGAGTTGGAAAAGTTCATGTCCATTCATCTTGGAGAGGAATGAGATTTTCTATTTTGTGTCCCAGCACATTTTAATTTTGAATTATTTTTTAAAAGTCTCTATGCAATGCTTTAGTGAGAATTTACGATTCTTGGTACTACTGGAACTAAGGTGATGGAGGCAGTAAGAGTGAAAATTTTTTCTGCAGGTCATCAGTGGTGTCAAAGATGGAGCTACTAGCCAGGTGTGAGACCTGAGGTAAGTCCCACCTTCTCTTTGGACCTCAGTTTCCTCATGTGTATTAAAGATTGCAGGGCTTGTATATTCTTAGCACTTCTTATGTATCAGGCCCAGTCCTAAGCAATATCTGCATTCAGAGACATAAGTTATTATAGTAATTGGGTGCTCATACTTTGAGCAACACTGTATTAGACTGTAAGCTCCATGAAGGCCAACACCTCATTTTGTTTTATTCACCATCTGTATTAGCCTGTTAAGGCTGCCATAACAAAATGCCATAGGCTGGGTGGCTTAAACATTGGAAATTTATTTCTCACAGTTCTGAGGCTGGAAATCTAAGATCAAGATGTCAGCAGGGTGGGTTTCTCCTGAGGCCTCTCTCCTTGGCTTGCAGACAGCCACCTTCTCTCACATGGCTTTGCTATATGAGCACACATCCCTTGTGTCTCCTCTTCTTCTATAAGGGTCCCACCCTATTGGCCTCATTTTGACTTAACTATTTAAAAACCTTATCTACAAACACAGTTGCATTCTGAGGTCCTAGGGTTGGGACTTCAACATGTGAATTTTGGGAGGTTACAGTCAATGCAGATCCAGCTTTTAGCACCACCATTATCATCATACATTAAGCAGCAAATGCAGAGCCACATCCCTCAGTTCCTGGTGTGTAGCACAAATGAATGAATGAAGTATGGGAAAGCTGACATTTCCAGTTTGGTCCCAGCAGCTAAGGCAATTGCATTCTGCATAACCGCATCTCTAATTTTATCCCTGTTCTGCCGGTGTGGACATTGAGGTGTAGATGTGTAAAATGACTCAATGAAGGTTATGGAGGAGGTGGGACTTGAGTCGGGGCCTCCCTCATGTCGGGGCCAGAATTTCTAACCTCTCTGCTGCACTGAGAAGATTGGCTTGATTATTGCCAAGCTCCCTTAACCCAATTTTAGAATTTTCTAGAAATTTTCCTCTCTTCATCGAACTTCCTCTCTTCAAGCCTTCCTTATCAGATTGGGTAAGAGGAAGCCAAGAAGAAATTCTTGCACAATGAGGGATAATTTGGGGTTCATAGTGGAATCTTTCCCATCATCCCCTTTTATATATATATATATATATATATATATATTTTCTTTTTTTTTTACAAAACGTAACTTATGCCAGCTCCGTGAAGCAGGGAGTTTTGACTTTTTCCCCCAGAGCTGCATCCTACTTCTTAGAATAGTGTCTGATACATGAAGACAGTAAATATTTATTGAATGAATTAATAGATATATGAGCACATTTCCTTTTTTTTTTTTTTTTTTTTTTTTGGATAAGGTCTTGCTTTCTCACCCAGGCTGGAATGCAGTGGCACAATCACAGCTCACTGCAGCCTCGAACTCCTGGGCTCAAGCCATCTTCCTCTGCAGTGGCAGATCATAGCTTACTACAACCTCCACCTCCTGGTCTCCAGTGATCCTTCCACCTTAGCCTCTGAGTAGCTGGGACCGCAGGTGAGTGACATCATACCCGGCTAATTTTTTAATGTTTTTGTAGAGACAAGGGTCTCACTGTGTGGCCCAGGCTGGTCTCGAACTCCCGACCTCAAGTGATTCTCCCATCTCGGCTTCCCAAAGTGCTGGGAATTAAAATGTTGCTCCTGGCAACATTTAATTTTTAATACAACTGTGTTCATATTATTAATACCATTCAAGGCCGGTGTGGTGGCTCATGCCTGTAATCCTATCACTTTGGGAGGCTAAGGCAGGTGGATTGCTTGAGCTTAGGAGTTCTAGGCCAGCCTGGACAACATGGCAAAACCCTGTTTCTATCAAAACAAAATAAAACAAAAATAAGCTAGGCAGGGTGGTGCTTGCTTGTAGTCTCAGCTACTCGGGAGGCTGAGGCAGGAGGATGGTTTGAGCCCGGGTGGAGGTGGAGGCTGTAGTGAGCAGAGATTGCACCATTGTACCCCAGCCTGGGCAACAGAGTGAGGCCGCTTGTTACCAAACCAAACCAAACATAACAAAACCAAAACCAACCAAACAAACAAACAAAAACACACAAACAAAAACCAACCTCCACAAACCCAAACCATTCAACATTTAAAAAATAAACTTAATGGCATCTTGGTATGTTTGCTTGTGAGTTTTATAGATCTGTCTCATTCTCGCTACCGGAGACATCAAATGCCATGGAACGCATGAACTTTCATTTTTTTATTGCACTAAATATAACGCAGATAAAACTTACCATTTTAGCCATCTTTTTTTGGATGGAGTCTTGCTGTGTCGCTCAGGCTAGAGTGTGGTGGTGTGATCTCGGCTCACTGCAACCTCCACCTCCCAGGTTCAAGCGATTCTCCTGCCTCAGCCTCTTGAGTAGCTGGAATTACAGGCACCCACAATTGTGCCTGGCTAATTTTTGTATCTTTAGTAGAGATGGGGTTTCACCATCTTGGCCAGGCTGGTCTCAAACTCCTGACGTCGTGATCCACCTGCTGCGGACTCCCAAAGTGCTGGGATTATAGGTGTGAGCCACCGTGCCTGGCCGCATATTAGCCATTAAAATATATACAGTTGACTAGCATTAAGGACATTCACAATGTTGTTCAACCATTCCTACTATCCATTTCCAGAAACTTTTCATAATTCCAAACAGAAACAGAAACATTAAACAACAATTCCCATCCCCATTCTCTTCTCCTCAGCCCCTGGTAACCATGTTTCTATTTTCTCCTCTGAACTTGCCTATTCTGGATACCTCATGTAAGTGGAATCACACAGTATTTTTCCTTTTGTGTTTGGCTTCTTTTATGTAGCATAATGTTTTAGAAATTCCACGGTTTGTTGTATGTATTGGTATTTCATTCCTTTTTAAAGGCTGAATAATATTTCACTGGATGGCTAGGCCACATTTTATTTATCCTTCCATTCATCTGGTGGTAGATTTGGGGTTATTGCCACATTTTGGCTATTGTGAATAGTACTGCTATGAACATTTATATACAAATACCTGTTTGAGTCTCTGCTTTCATGTCTTTTGAGTATATACCTAGGAATGGAATTACTGGATCATGTGGGAATTGTTTTTGAGAAACTGCTGAGTGGAAACCTTCATTTAAAAAAAATCTAGAGCCACGTTATGGTGGCTCACACCTGTAATCCCAGCACTTTGAGAGGCTGAGGTGGGAGGATCACTTGAGGCCCAGAGCTTGAGACCAGCCTGGGTAACATAGTGAGACTCCGTACAAAAACATAAAAAAATTAGCCAGGTATGGTGGTGCTCACCTGTAGTCTCAGCTATTTAGGAGGCTGAGGTGGCAGGATTGCTTGTGCCCAGGAACTTGAGGCTGTCATGATTGTGCCACTATACTCCAGCCTGGGTGATAGAGCAAGACCCTGTTTCTCAAAAACAGCAAAACTCCAATCCTGTTACTCCCTGCATTTGTGCTAATAACCACAGGATCAGAGTGGATGGGGGCTGGATTGGTGGCTGTTGAGTGACCCAGGAGAGAACGGAAGCTCTGATCTTGGAGAGTCCCATCACCTGGTGTGGTTCCTGCAGTTTATTCTCCTCCTTTCTTTCCTCTGCCCCATGCAAAAACTCATTCATTCATTTTTCACAATATTCCCTGATTGCCTTTGTCATGTTGCAGTACAGTTTAGGTGCTGGAATGTTTTAGTGAATATAGGCAGCCAAAAACCTCAAAGAGCAAAACAATCATGCGTGCCTTAATGATGGGGATATGCTCTGAGAAATTCATCCTTAGGTGATTTCATTGTCATTCAACCATCATAGAGTTTACTTACATCAACCTAGAGGGTATAGCCTATTGTACCACTAGGCTGTATAGTAGAGCCTATTGCTCCTAGGCTGCAAATCTGTACAGCATGTTACTGTACTGAATACTCTAGGCAACTGTAACACAATTGTAAGTATTTATATAGCTAAACATATCAAAACAGAAAAAGTACAATAAAAATACAGTATAAAAGACAAATACAGGCTGAGGGTAGTGGCTCATGCCTGTAATCCCAGCACCTTGGGAGGTCGAAGTGGGTGGATCACTTGAGGTCAGGAGTTCAAGACCAGCCTGGCCAATGGCGAAACCCTGTCTCTACTAAAAACACAAAAATTAGCCTATAATCCCAGCTACTTGAGAGGCTGAGGCATGGGAATTGCTTGAACCTGGGAAGCGGAGGTTGCAGTGAACTGAGATTGTGCCACTGCACTCCAGCCTGGGTAACACAGCGAGACTCCATCTGAAAATAAAAAGATAAATATAATGGCACACCTGGATAGAGAGCTTATCATGAATGGAGCTTGCAGGACTGGAAGGTGCTCTGGGTAAGTCAGCGAATGACTGGTGAGTGAATGTGAAGGCCTAGGACATTACTGTGCACTACTGTGGACTTTATAAACACTGTATGCTTTGGCTATGCTTAATTTATTTAAAAATTTCTTTCTTCAATTATATATTAGCTTACTATAACTTTTTAACTTTATATACTTAAAAAAACTTTTAGGTTCGGAGGTACATGTGAAATTGTTATAGAGGCAAACTTGTGTCTTGGGGGTTTGTCGTATTAGGTATTAAGCCTAGTACCCAATAGTTAGATTTAATCTTTAAAAATTTTGACTCTTGTGAAAACACAAAGACATTGCTAAGTCACAAACACATTGTAGAGCTGTACAAAAATATTTTGTTTCCTTACATCCTTATGCTATAAGCTTTTTTTGTTGTTGTTGTTGAAAACTAAAACACGCCAGGTGCTGTGGTCACGCCTGTAATCCCAGCACTTTGGGAAGTGGAGGCAGGCAGATCATGAGGTCAGGAGATTGAAACCATCTTGGCTGACACAGTGAAGCCCCGTCTCTACTAAAAACACAAAAAATTAGCCAGGCGTAGTGGTGCGGGCCTGTAATTCCAGATACTGGGGAGGCTGAGGCAGGAGAATTGCTTGAACCTGGGAGGGGGAGGTTGCAGCGAGCGGAGATCGCGCCCCTGTACTCCAGCCTGAGAGGGCAACAAGAGCGAGACTGCATCTCAAAAATAAACAAAACCAAAAAACAAACAAGCGAATCACAAGCACACACATGAGCCTAGGCCTACACACAAAGACATTGTTAAACACAAGTACACTGTATCAGCTGCATTAGTCAGGATCATTGCCTTCCACTTCACAGCTTGTCCCACTGGAAGGTCTTCAGGGGCAGAAACTTGCATGGAGCTGTCATGTCCTATGATAACAATCCCTTCTTCTGGAATCCCTCCTGAAGGACCTGCATGAGACTCTTGAGGAGATGTCACTTTTCAGAAACATGTCCATGGGGGTTTGCTTGGTTTGCTCCCTTTTGTCATCATAGATGTAATTTAAGCAGATAATACACCATGAACATTCCACTCTATTAATGAAAACCTTTCAGTGTTGGGGTCCATTTTGTTTCTTCAAACTCTTTAAGAAGCTTGCTGAGGTCTGCAAAAGCATCTACTAAACCCATCCCTGTCAATTTTCTTGGGGATTCTTCTTTTCCTCCTTCTTCAGTTTTCTTTTTCCTTCACTAAACATTCTTGTTCCAGTTCCCACTCCTCATTGTTAATTCCTCGGGAACCACCTCTGGGAGCTCCTCAGTGTCATCTTCATCCACACCCAGGTTAAAGTTGTTTCCCATCTCAACCACAGCTTTGTTGATTTTTGCAACCTCCCCGTTCTTGGCAAATCCTTTGAAATTATGGACAAATTTCTTGAGTGTCTTCTTGCAGATGCCATTTATATACTCATTGGTGACATCACCCCAAGCCTAAGCAAGGTTCTTGATGTAGTTATAGATATGGCAATTCTTTCAGAATTCATCCGTGTCTTCCTCAGTTGCAGTAATAGGCTGGGCAAAGCTCCTCCTCCGATGGTAGGCTTTACAAGCTGCTGTAACTACTGGATCCATTGGTTAGGTTAGTTCAAGGAGCTGGTGTTCGAAGGTAGAAACACCACTTTGATATTGGGATGAAGATGATCAATAAAAGGAGTGTGTGTGAGAGCGTTATCAACACTAAGCCAAAATTGAAAGGAGTGTTATTCTCCAATCAGTGTTTCCCCATTTTGCTGACAGAGCAATTCAGGAGGGCATCTGGGAAAAGGAGTAGTCATCTACAACTTCTTATTCCTTGAAGTCTTATTGATATGCTTGAAGCCCATGGCTTAAAGGCCAGACCACAAAGGGCTTCATTTTGTAGCCTGCAACATTGTCTCAGGGCAAGACGGTTTTCCTGTCCTTAAAAGCCTTGAAACCTGAGATTGACTTGGCCTCCTTATGGGTGAAAGTCCTTTCAGGCATCTGTTTCCAAAATAGGGAAGATTTGCTCTGGCAAGTAATTTTCCTCTACAATCCGCTTATTTAGAGTTTCCAAAAATTCCTCAGCTGCCTTCACATCAGCACTCACAGACACACCATTCACATTTTCCTTATATAATGAATAATGATTCTTGAATTGTTTAAACCACCCAGCACTAGCAGTGAACTCAACATCATGGTCGAATCCAGCCTTTTTTTCAGCATTGCAAACAAACTTTTTGCTTAGGCCGTGATCTTCCTGGTGCTGAGAGGGATCCCCTTGTGTGTCTGGTCTTCAATCCAGGTCAGTAGAAGTTTCTTCATGTTTGATTTGGGCCCATCTCAAATTTTTGTTAGTCTTTTTTTTTTTTTTTTTGAGACAGTTTTACTCTCTTGCCCAGGCTGGAGTGCGGTGGCGTGATCTCTGCTCACTGCAACTTTCGCCTTCCCGAGTTCAAGCAATTCTGGTGCCTCAGCCTCCCAAGTAGCTGGGACTACAGGCATCCACCACTATGTCTGGCTAATTTTTTTGTATTTTTAGTTTGAGGTCTCGAACTCCTGACCTCAGGCGATCTGCCCACTTTGGCCTCCCAAAGTGCTGGGATTACAGGCATGAGCCACCACGCCTGGCCCCATTTTTATTAGTCTTGTTGCCTTCAATGAAGCCTATCCTTAAACAGCTCCAGTCACTTTGTTCTCATTCAAGATCGTAGCACTTTCAATTTGATTTTTTCATTTCCAGGTCAGTCACTCTATGTGGCTTCTTACTGGCAACATTAGCTGTGGATTTTGTACACTTAGGGGCCGTGACGGACAGAACAAGAGCACAAAAGAAAATGATGCAGTCACGAGTCTTGGTAAACACAGATGTATGACGCTGCTGCTGGCCTAACATGACATCCTGCTTTACAGCAAACTTTTCTTTCATTATTATAGATTCAGGGGGCACATGTGCAAAGTTGTTTGCCATCTCAACCACAGCTGTGTTGACTTTTGCAGCCTCCTAAACCTTGGCAAATCCTTTGACGTTACGGATAAATCTCCTGAGTATCTTCTTGCAGATGTCATTTATATACTCCTTGGTGACATCACCCCAAGCCTAAGCAAGTTTCTTGATGTAGCTATAGATATTGCAATTCTTCCAGAATTTATCAGTACTTTCTCAGTGTCTTCCTCAGTTGCACTGATGAATATATTGTGTAATGGTGAGGTTTGGGCTTCTAGTATATCCATAAGCCAAATAGTGAGCATTGTACCCAAGAGGTAATTTTTCAGCCCTCAGTTCCCTCCCACTCTCCCCACTTTTGGAGTCCCCAGTGTCGATTATTCCCCTCTCTATGTCCATGTGTATCCATCGTTTAGTTCCCCCTTATTGGTGAGAATATGCAATATTTGATTTTCTGTTTCTGAGTTACTTCACACACACACACACACACACACACACACACACACACACACACACATTTTCTTTATCCACTTATCCATTGATGGACACTTAGGTTGACTCCGTGACTTTGCTATTGTGCATAGTGGTGTGATAAACATATGAGTGCATGTGTCTTTTTTATGTAATAATTTATTTTTTTGGGGGCTGGATGCCCAACAGTGGAATTTTGGGGTTGAATGGTAGCTTATTTTTAGGTCTTCGATAAATCCCCATTCTGTTTTCCATAAAGGTTGTACCAGTTTACACTCCTACCAGTAGTGTTCCCTTTTCTCCACATCCTTGCCAACATCTATTATTTTTTGACTTTTTAATAATCGAAAAAGAGAGTCAATCCAACTGGTGTAAGATGAGATCTCACTGTGGTTTTAATTTGCATTTCTTTGATGATTAGTGATGTTGAGCATTTTTAAATATGTTTCTTGGCCACTTGTATATCTTCTTTTGAGAAATATCTGTTTATGTTCTTTGCCCATTTTTTAATGGGGTTATTTGTTTTTTTCTTGTTGAGTTGTTGGAGTACCTTGTAGACTCTGGATATTAGTCCTTTGTCAGATACATGAACTTTTATTTTTATAAATAGAAGGAATATACTCTAAAATAATGATAAAGTATAGTAAACATATAAATCAGTGTGACATAGTCATTTACTATTATTATCAAGAATTATACATAATTGCATGTGCTATACTTTCATACAACTGATGGCATAATAAATTTGATTACACCAGCATCACCACAGGCAAATGAGTAATGTATTATGCTATGACCTTGTGATGGCTATGATGTCATTAGGTGACAGGAATTTCCCAGCTCCATTATAACCTCACGGGATCACTATTATAGGTTTCTGTAGTCCGTCATTGACCTAAACATTATGTGGTATGTGATTGTATTATGATCATTATAAACAGTCCAATAAACAAACAAAATGAGTAAATAAATAATACATAGGCTTTAGAAAGTGAAGATTGCCATAAAAAAATGAAATAGGGGAAGTGGGTAGTGAGTGCTGAGATGATGGGTGTTGTGATTTTAAATAGGGGGTCAGAGGAAGCCTCACTGGGAAGGTGGCATTTGAGCAAAGACCTAAAGCAGAGAGGGAGTTGACTGTGTGGATAAGGGGAAGAGCATTCCAGGCAGAGGGAACAGCCAGTGCAAAGGCCCAGAGGTGGGCGCCTCCCTGCTATGCTTGTGGAACAGTGTAACTGGAGCAGTGTGAGCAAGAGTGAGAGTGGGAAGAGATGAGGTTGGTGAGATAGTGGGACAGACTGTACACAGTGTTGTAGACATCTGTCAAGTCTATGAAGGAAGGCATCTCTGGAAGACTTTGATGGAAGAATAGTGGGATTTGATTTTAAAATCTTATTTTATTTACTTTTTATTTTATTTTTGAAACGAGTCTCTCTCTTTCATCCAGGCAGGTGCAATCTCAGCTCACTGCAACCTCTGTCTCCCAGGTTCAAGCAATTCTTGTGTCTCAGCCTTCCAAGTAGTTGCAGCTGCAAGGTATGTGCTACTATGCCTTGCTAATTTTTGTATTTTTATTAGAGATGGGGTTTCACCATGACCAGCCAGGCTGGTCTTGAACTCCTGACCTCAAGTGATCTGCCCACCTTGGCCTCCTGAAGTGTTGGGATTGCAAGCATGAGCCACCGTGCCTGGCCATCTTATTTTATTTTTAGCAGGACCACTCTGTCTGCTTTGTTGAGGGTAGACTGCAGGGCATTGAGGGCAAAGGCAGGGAGATCCATTAGAAAGCAGTTACGATGATCTGGGTGAGAGAAGAGGATGCCTGCCTCCGGGGTGTCAGCTGTGCAGGTGATAAGAGATGTTTGGATGTTGAATATATTTTGCAGGCTGAGCCAACAGAATTTGCTGATGGATCGTATGGCTTATTTGTCCGTAAAACACTCTAATGAAAACAAATGTTTGCTGTATCTGTAGGAATGGCTGCTAAGTGTTTGATCTATTGGGGCAAGATCAATTTGTTGATAGGCAATGTTTGTTGTTGGACTGGTGCCCAGATTGTCAGATTAATTAACCTTCCAGACTGCCTGGTGCCTCATGGTCCATCTGCTTGGGCTTGGAGGAAGGAGAAAAAGATGCTAATATTAACAGTTAACATTGAGAACTCACTTTATGCCAGATACTGTGCTTAGCACTCATATCTCATGTAGTTGATAGATAATCTTTGTTATGTACTTAGCCAATTTTTTTAAACAATCACAAATTTACAGAAAAGTTGTGAGTACAGCACCAAAGTTTTTTTCACACTGAATTACTTGAGAGTAAATTGCTACCTGCTACCCTATCACCTAGAAATAATTTAGTGTTTATGTCCTACAAACAAGATATTCTCCTGCTTAGTCACATTACAACCATCCTAACCAGGAAATGAATGTGAATACATCATGACCATCTAGCCCTCAGGAAGGTCCTTTGGAGTGAAAAGATCGCACCTGCAATCAGGAATCACATTTACTTGTCAGGTATGTTTAATCTCCTTCACTTTGGAATGCTTTCTCAGACTTTCTTTGGCTTTCCTAACCTTGATGCTTTTGAAGATTATGGGCCAGTTTTCTGTTGAATGTCCCTCAATTTTGATTTATCTGATGTTTTCTGATGATTAAATTCAGGCTTTGCATCTTTAGCAAGAGTATTACAAAAATGATGCTGGGTTCTCCTTGCATCTTGTTGAGTGGTGCATGATTTTGATCTGTCTCATGACTGATGATATTCAATTTGATCACTTGATTAAAGTAGCATCTGCCAGGCTTCTACAAGTAAAGTTACCCTTTTCCCTTTTATAAGTGGTATTTATTTTGTGGGAGATACTTTGAGGCTATGTAAAAATCCCATTCCTCATCTAACTTTATCTTTCTGTCAATCAGTTAATCACTGTATCGGTTTATCACTGTGTGGACTCATTGTTGCCTATTTCATTTAATGGGGTTCTAATTCATTGCTGTCATCAGTAGGAGCTCTTTCAAACTGGCTCCTAGGTTTGTTTGATCGGTCCACATCATTCTTTGAGTGCCCCTTTGCTTTCTGGTACAAGATATTCCAGATTCATCTCATACTTTTCCTTGCTCCAGCCCTGCAATCAGTCATTTCTCCAAAAAGCCCTGCCTCTTTTTAGTGGTGAATGGTTTTTAGAAGCTAGGATCTGGGTATGAGGTGTGCTCATCAATATTGGGGTATTGTTTTTCCCAGGTCCTCTAAGAGACAGAAGTAGGGAAGATATGGATATGAATATATAAACATATATTCATATGTTTATATGAATAAATACCTATTCATTATATACCTATTCAAATACCTATTCAAATATATACCTATTACATGTATTGATAAATAAATATATGTATATTATGCATATATGCATTGATAAATATATAGATAATGCATAATCAATCTATATATATCAATGTACATCAGTCTATATGTTGAAAACCATAGAACTCTAATTCTAATTCAATGCCACAGAGTTTATTCTCGTTTTCTCCCTTTCTACATTTGTAACTCTCTTATCTAATATTGATTCAAGTGCCACCCATTATTCTTACTCTAGTAGCTTATTTGATTAATATTCCTATACGTGAAGTGTTTGCTTTCTTGGCCACACCCCCTGCCCTATACCAATTCCCTTCTCATCCTCTCTTGACCTCTCCTCATCTCCTGCCTTACTTTATACCACCTAATGGCTGACAAAGGGAAGCAAAAAGGAAGAGCTATAAAAACTATCTCTTGGTTGGGTGTGGTGGCTTGCTCCTGTAATGCCAACACTTTTGGAGGCTGAGGCAGGAGACTCACTTGAGGCCAGCAGTTTGAGGCTATAGTGAGCTATGATTGCACAAGTGCACTCCAGCCTGGGTGACAAAGTGAGACCCTGTCTCTAAAACAAACAAAAATTCCAAAACCATTTTTTTAAATTCTATTTTATAGATGGACAAACTGAGGTCCAGGAAAGATTAAGCAACATGTCCACAGCTAGTGTGCAATGGAGGAGGGATTAAAATTTAGGAAGTCTAAGTCCAGCCCTTGCTCTTAATTAACCCTTAGTCCACACTGATGTATGCACAGGGTGCCGAATAGATTCTCATGGGATCTGACAGCTGGGCAGTGAAGCCCCAGAATAATAGACAAGCTCTGATCATCTACCAATCTGCTTGGTACCATCTTTAGAACAGGGAAAGGAGTCTGCCTTCATTTGATCACTGACTCATTTCTGGCCTCACAGAGCCTTAGTTTCCTCAACTGAATAATAGAGATAATTATAGTGCCTACCTCAGAGGGCTCTTGTGAAGAAGCACTGTGATGATGTATGGAATGCTTCATCTAGATACACTCTTGGGTCCCTGAGCCTCAGACTCATGCTGCATCCACTCCTGTGGAATACAGAACGGTTGCTGGGAGCAGGATGAGACCTTGGGTCCTTCATTTAGATTTTTGGTGCCTCAGTTTCCTCTTGAGCAAAATAGAATTGTGGGATTTAAAGTCAGACAGACCTAAGTTCAAATCTCGGATCTACTATTCATGTAATAGATGGCTTTGAGCAAGCCAGAGCCATTCCCTAAGCCTTAGTTTTTCCATCTGACAAGGGGGTTAACTGTAGACCCTGCTTTCTTAGGCGGGTGTATGGATTCTGTGGAGGAAATGTGTGTAGAAGACCTTGAAGAGAACTGGCCCGTGGAAAGTGGTTGGCAAATGTGCACCTGGGATTGTTGTTTAGGTTTTAGGAATAGAGTGTTTTATTAAAAAGGCAAAAATGGTAACTAGAAACACTATTTGGTCTACACATATGGAAAGGATCTTCCTGAAAGGGAATGGTTGTCATCTCATTATACAGATGAGTCAACTTAACCAGAAGGAGTAAGAGGCTCTTGATAGGAAGCAGCTGTGGGGTTCAGAGTTTTGCATCCTGTTCATTCTTCAGAATGTTCCCTTAAGAGTGGATGTGCTACCTTCTGTGAGCAAAAAAGGGAGAGTGATTTTGGAAGCACTTCTGTTGATTAAAATGAAAATACTTTGTTTCTGTGGCAGTGTTAAATATACTCCCCCCCCTCCCCACCCACCCCCTAAGTCAAAGAATCCAGTGTATTTTGGGTTGGTGGTCACCTGCAGCTGTACCTGAGGTGCAGCTGTATACTAACTTGAGGTGTTTGAACATCAAAGCAGGGATCATCCCCTCCTCTCCACACAATGAGGACAAAATTGCTTTCTTCTGACTGAGACATAATTGCGCCAGAATCTCAGTAGGGAGGAGGGAGGACAAAATGCTGAAAGTCATTCTGTACCTCTACAAAGTTATTTAGTCTACACTCATTGAGTAGAGCAGCTTTGCTTTCTTTGGGTTTCCATTAACTTTTCTTTTTTGGTCTACCATGTATTGAGTGCTTACTGCATGAGTGACTCTGCGTGAAGCTCTTTATCTATTGTAAGGGAGTGTTTCCCTGGTGTGTCTCCCATTTGACTCATTCCAGATTAATCACTTCTCCAATTAAGTCTAACTCCAAAGAAACACAATGCTGGACAAAGAATTTTTAGCATGATATATCTTTATATATGCATCCATCTATCCATCCATCCATCCTGTGAGGAAAGTATTGTTATTTCCATTTATAGATCAGGAACCCAAAGCTCAAAGAGGTTGTGATGTGCCTAAGGCCACACAATGAGAAGCAGTGCTGGCTTTTGCTATATGCAAAATGGGAGCTCATTTCTCTCCATGGTGTATAGCAGAGGTCAGCAAGCCTTTCTCAGAAGAGGACAGGTAGTAATTATTTTAGGTTTTGCAAGCTACGTGGTTTCTCTCTCAACTGCTGAACTCTGAGTAAGTTCAGTACCAAAGCACTGTAGCAGGAAAGCAGCCATAGACAATATGCAACTGAACAGGTGTGACTGTATTCCAATAAAACTGTGTTTACAAAAACAGGTGGCAGGCCAGATTGCCATGGGTCATAGTTGGCCAACTCCTGCTTTATGGTCCTGTCATTCATGGTGACCCATTCTTCCCAAACCCCTAGCTATAGGGGTTGCGCATGATGAGGCTAGGGCAATCAGAGGAGACTTCTCTGGGATTGAAAAAGTGATGGCGAAGAAGTATTCTTAACAGTGGGTTTCTAAGATTGAAGAATAATAATATGAAGCTGGAGGTGGCTGTCATGTAGAGTGAAGCCAAGCAGAGATGAGGATGGCCAAGTGATTGGGGTGTGTGTGTATGTGTATGTGTATGTGTGTGTGTGTGTGTGAGAGAGAGAGAGAGAGAGAGAGAGAGAGAGAGAGAGACAGAGACAGAGAGAGAAAGAGAGAGAGAGAGAGAGAGAGAAAATGAAAATTAGTTAAGCTTCTGGATTAAGTCAAGCCTGATCGAACAGGATCTCACTCTGCTGCCCAGGTTGGAGTACAGTGGAGCAATCTTGAAGTACAGGCTCACTGCAGCCTCGACCTCCTGAGCTCAAGTGATCCTGCACCTCAGTCTTCCAAGCAGCTGGGAGTATTACCATGCCTGACTAATTTTTTTTTGTAGAGATGGGTTTTTGCCATGTTGCCCAGGTGGGTTTTGAACTCCTGGGCTCAAGGAATACTTCCACCTTGGCTTCCCCTGTAGCTGGTACCATAGGCATGCACCACCATGCCCATTGTCTTCATGATATAATCCTAACCTCTCACCGTGGCTCATAAAGCCCTGCCTTCTTCCTTCGTGATCTGACCTTCACCCTTTCTTGTCTCCAACCTCTCCACATGAACTCCATGCGTAAGCCACATGAACTCCCAGAATTTCCCTCTCTCTAAGCTTTTGCACATGCTGTTCCCTTTTCCTGAAATGTCTTAACCTTAAACCTTGATATGTAAAATGTCTTAATATGTAAAAAATTATTATTATTCATTTTTATAGAGACAGGGTCTCACTGTGTTGTTCTGGATGATCTTGAACTCCTGGGCTCAAGTGATCTTCCTGCCTTTGCCTGCCAAAGTGCTGGGATTACAGGCATGAGCCACTGTACCTGGCCCCATAAATTCTTATTTATTCATTTATTTGCTAAAATTGGTGTGAGTTGGGTTTCTGTCACTCAAAACCATGAGTCTAGGCCAATATACTCCCAGTGCACTGGCCTCATTGTCTCCTGTCTCATTTTTTCCCATGTGATAAGAAATGCTCACCCAAAGCTACAGAATCACATCTTTCCAGCATATAAATGCAGAGAAAGAGGTTGTCTTCCTCACTAGTTTTACCAGAACATCCCACAAAAGACCACTGATGGCTAAGCTTGGGTCACATGTCCATTCCTAAAATCTCACTTTGTTCAGAAGGATGGCAGACTCTGGTTGAATAATTGGCTGGGTCTGGGTTAAAGGCCTACCCCATGGTTGGGAGTGGGATGGGGAAAGAAGTGTGGGGACATGTTCTGAGAAGCTCAAGCCAACAGTTCCCAGAGGGAATAGTTTTTTGTGCTGAGTCTTGAAGACTAGGTAGGTAAAAGGTTAAGACATTTTAGGAAAAGGCAACAGCATGTGCAAAGGCTTAGACAGAGGTACAAGGGAAATTCTGGGAGTTCATGTGGCTTATGCGTGGAGTACTTGTGGAGAGGTTGGAGGCAAGAAAGGGTAAAGGTTAGATCAGGAAGGAAGAAGACAGGGCTTTATGAACCAAGGCAGAGCTTTATGAACCAAGGTGAGGAGTTAGGATTATGTCATGAAGGCAATGGGGATATATTTGGGGGATTTAAGCAGGAGGTAACCAATCAAGTTTTCTTTCCAGAAAGTAGCTTTTGGGTGAATGTTGGAGAATGGGCAGGACTGAATGGCAGGGAGACCAGTGAGGAATATTTGTAGTTATCCAGGCAGGTGGAAGTAAATGTTGGGTGTGAAACATATCTTCTGGATATAATAGTTGAAAACAACTCTCCTATATATAGTTTACTAGAGGCCTGGAAGAGGTAAATGGGAAGTGCTGCTGGATTGGTCCCCTGGGAGTTTTGGTTCCAGTGAATTGTCCTTGTCTTCATTATAAGGGAAAGAGAGAGAGAGGGCCTGAAACCTAGGGCAGTGGAGGGCAACTTCAGGTTTTGAATGGAAGGTAGCAAGAGAGGTCACCCGCTGTTATCTGTAGGAGATGATTTTTCCGCGTTGCGTCTCATCCCCTCCGCGTACCTAATTTCAGCACTGAGAGGATGGACAGCGCCACGACCCCGGGTCTCTGATGGACTGCAAGGTCTCTAAGCTTTTCTATTTCACAGCCCTCTTCCATACCGCGGAAGGCTACTCAGTTTATGGCTGGAAGAGCTGGGGAGCTAACACTCTCATAAGTCTCTCTCATTCCATGGCGTAGGGGATAAGAATTGGTGGATAAATACCCCAGAGTGTCTTTCAGAGGGACATGTGAGGCACATTACCCGTGGTCCACTGGAGGCTTCCCAGCAAGGTTAAACCATAGTTGCCCACAGAGGTAACCAGTTCACTAATACATCTTCAGTGGATTTTCTTCCTTTTTTTTTATCTCACTATCCTACTGCCTCATCCCTGTACCCAAGATCACCTCCCAGATAAATAATTCATACCTGAGTCCATATCTCAGGCTTTGCTTTTGAAAGAGTACAAGCCGAGATGATCTCCAACTTGGAATACAGGAACAAATGCCTCTGCTCATGTGAAACAGAGCTATGACTCTGTAGAACTTATATACCTAGGGAATGTTAGAACAAAAGGGGACTTAGAAACTGTCCAGTCCTATCTCATTCTTGAACCTCATGTGTCAAAGGGCCATATTGTCTTACTCACTTATAGGATTCGGACTATCCAGGGTTGAATTCTGGCTGTTCTATTTACTAAAAATCAACTAATTACTTAACCTCCTTATGCCTCAGTTTCCTCATCTGTAAAGTAGGGATAATAATTGTTCTTATCTCAGAGGTTAAATTTTATGAAGATTAAATAAGTAAATCTAAGTAAAGTTCTGAGAACATGCCCAGCATAAGACCAGGTCAGGCATTCTATATGTTTTAATTGTTGCTATCATTTAATTGCCACTGTTTGTTTGAATTTGAATGTTTGCTTGATTTGGGCTATTAGCAGGCTTTCCTCAAATTTCTTTTATCTTTTCTCCCCCAATCTCAGGCCCTCTTGTCAGAGTTTTGGTCTATCTCCTTAATTGCATAAGGAGATTAGACTTATTTTGGGAAAACCAGTTGTGAATTCATTTGATAAAGAAGAAGCATTGTCTTGTGATGTGAATGACCTCCCATAACTGTTTCATAAACTCAGATTTTAGAAACATCGTATTTCCTGAAAGCTACTTTGCCACTGCAAAGCCTTCCTGAGCCATGTACAGCCTTTGTAACAGGCACAGTTACTGCAAAGGCACAATCTAAGGGAACTTAGGGTGAAAAACATGAAGTTCAAGAATAGCAGGCCAGCTCCATTGCTACTCACTTGACACATGCATTGATGTACCAGACAACTCCAACTGCTTGCCTTTACCTGAGTTGGGAATCAGGTTCTGCAGATTCAGCCATGGCTGCAGCCACAATGTAGGTCACTGACAGGAAATTATCTTGCTGCTGTTTCAGACAGAAATGGAACTTAATAGCTTATGTCTTTTTTCCTCTGCTGTGTGGTGCCAGGGGCATTTTAGTGGTTCAGGAAAGGTAGGGGATATGTCTAAAAGCCTTGCCTTTTAGGATCCTATTTCATCCATCAGATGGGTGACTACATTCTGGATTTTCTTCCCTGGACAGTCTTTAGTCCTCATTGCCATCATTCTCCTTGCCTTTGGAACCAGACTATGCCTCCCAGCTCTAACACTTACAGCTGCTGTGAGCGTCACCTGAAACTTCTCATGTTTCACTGCTATAATCCAGCTGGGCAGTTGATGATGTGACAATAGGACTGCTTTAGTTTCCCCTTCACACTGGGAACTTGGGGAAATAAGTGGCTGGAAGACTTTTTTTCTTCAGCTGCAATTTTTTTCCTGCTCAAGGCAAACTGAATTAAAAAGCGGTAGTTTGAGGGGCAAAGATTCCTGAGTCAGAGAGCTTGGTGGCAGAAGAGATGCCTGTACCTGCAAAGTAGGTTCTTAAAGGTAAAAAGGGGAAAGAGAAGAGTCTCTCAGTGCTGCCCCCTGAACATCTACCTTGCCCCAAAGCAAAAGTCCTGAGAAACTGGGTAAATCATATTTTTGAAGCCCAGCTCTTAGTGTCATTGTTACCCTATGTTCAGATGGGTTTTATCTTAATCATGATTTATTTCCAGTTAGCAGGGACTTAGCTTTAATTCATTCTCTATCACCATTTAGAATCACTGATCTGATCCTGTCTACCTAGACCATTTCAATGGCTTCCAAGGTCTGAAGATAAAGACCTGAATCCTCTCCAAGGACACCTTACCTCACCTCTGCAGCCTCATCTCAAGCCACTCTCTTGTTCTCTGCTCCAGCCACAAAGGCTTTTTCTAAGTTCCTTAAAACCAGAGCACCTCATTTCCTTCTGCTGCAGGATCTGTGCACATGTTATTTTTCTGAGTTTTCTTTCTTCCTTCCTTTCTTTCTTTCTTTCTTTCTTTCTTTCTTTCTTTCTTTCTTTCTTTCTTTCTTTCTTTCTTTCTTTCTTTCTTTCTTTCTTTCTTTCTTTCTTTCTAGTTAATCTCATTCAGCTTTAAGGTTTTAGATGTTATGGATGTGCAGGCAACTCCCAGATACAAATCTCTAGCCCCAACCTCTACCTTGCAGTGCAGAATGGTATATATAACTAGGAATTGTATGTGTACTCACAGCTTCACTTGAATGTTCATTAGGAAGTTCAAATCCCTTAATATGTCAAAGGTAGCCTTTAATTCTTCCTCCCACCCTGGACCCTCTTTTCTCCAAGTGTTCATCTTGGCAAATGGTACCACTCTTCACCTAATTGCTCAGGCAGAAAATGCAGGAGTAATTTGTGATTTTTTTTCTGTATAAGTCAGAGTCATAGTGGGAAGCATGACACACTGAAATCAGGATAATTTAAGGAGGAGTTATCTATAAAGGGACTGATTAAAAAGATGCGAATGAAGAGAACACCTAGAGACAGTGCAGGAACCCAGGGCTAGAAGCAGAAGAGCTGTTACTATTCCTGGGCAGAGATGAATGAAGTGAGAGGAAGAGAGAGAGGATGCTGGAACCCAGAAGGAGAGAATTGTTTAGAGCAGGCCACCTTGGAGGACCACTGAGGCCAGGGGACACAGCCATCCTGAGGCAACTTTGCAAAGATGGAGTTGGGGATAAATATCTTACTCTTATTCTCCTGCTTCATCTGATCTCTTACTCCCCATTGGAACAGTGGATGACCTGAGAAGGAACTGATAAAATTTTGCTGAATGAATGGATGGCAAGTTCTCCGCATCTCTCTTTACCCAGTGAAGCCTGATATACACTTCAGACCTCAGATCAAATGTCTTTTCCTCCAGGAAGTCTTCTCTGACAACCCTAGACTAGATTACCCCCCGACATTATATATTTCATGACTTCATCCATAGCCCCATTGCATATTGTAATTATACATTTGTGTGATTATTTAATTGATCTATCTCTTCATGGCCCAGCTGTAGGATCCATGGTGGCAGGGATCATATTTATCTTACCATTCATCCCCAGTACCCAGCACAACACCTGGCCTACAGGTGGCCCCCCAAAATGTTTATGAAACGAAAAAATCAAGTTTCTCTACAGCTGTTCCTCTTGAACATGTAGATAATGATGTATAAAGAGCTCTTAAAGTGACCAGTGATGCTTTGGGAAAAGTCAGCAACCCTCCAATTTTTCTCTGTAAACTGAGTTTCCCTCTGGTTCATTTTAAAAAGTAAGTGGCATCAGTGATAGGCTGATAAAGAAAAGATGGCACATATTCACCATGGAATACCATGGAGCCATAAAAAAGAATAAGTTCATGTCCTTTGCAGGGACATGGATGAAGCTGGAAACCATCATCTTCAGCAAACTAACACAGGAACAGAAACACCGCATGTTCTTACTCATAAGTGGGAACTGAACAATGAGAACACATTGAAACAGGGAGGGGAACACTGCACACTAGGGCCTGTTGGGGGTAAGAGGCAAGGGGAAGGAGTGCATTAGGACAAATACCTAATGCATGTGGGGCTTTAAACCTAGATGGTGAATTTGTAGGTGCAACAAACCACCATGGCACATGTATACCTATGTAGCATACCCGCACGTTCAGCACATGTGTCCCAGAACTTTAAAGTTAAAAAAACAAAAGTAAGTGGGCAGAGAATGAATTAACAGTGTAGCATCCTCAGTGCTGCCTTGATTTCACATCCTCAGAACTCCTCATGGCTTTTATTTTCTTGGGTTCAGAATATAATGCCAACAGGGATTTATATGCAGACCATTTATCTTCCCTACAGCTTCATGAGCAATGAAAATGAATAAGACTCCTTCTCCTTCTTCTATTTCAAATCTCATCTAAATCCACAAAAGAGAGAAATATATCAGTGATAACCAGAGTTGCTGGGTAAGGTTGTGTAGGTTGCTCACTGCTCAAGGGTAAGAGGTAATTGGGAAGGAAGTCCAGCCCAAACTCCGTTTACCACGTGGGGTGGGGCTGGAGGAAGGACTCCTTTTCTTAATTTGCACAGAGGGCCATATGAACCAGCAGTGGTCCTGAAAATGACAATTAGGAGTAAAGCTGGCTTGTGATAGATACCTCATTTACCCTAATTTGAACATTCAATGTCATATGCTTGTATCAAAACATCACATGTACTGCATAAGTATATACAATCGTCATGTGCCCATAATAATTAACTTAAAAAGAATAAAGCTGACTTGAGTCCAAAGAAATGTTGGCCAAAAAGCCTAATCAATACACTGTCACCTATTCATTTTGGCCATTGATGCTTAAAAGTTTCCCTATGATTATTTTATTTAATTACAAAGCTAATATACATTTTCATAAATATGCCCACGTTACAAAGAGTAATAAAGAGTGAAAGAATTATTTCACCCTCTCACAATCCACAAAGTCAATCACTATTAGGAGTTTTCTTGGTCTACTTTCAGATTTTTAAAATGTTTTTAGAAACATGTTTTCTTGAGTATACACACATGTGTTCAACATTCATGGTTTACATAAATGAGATCATACTGTGTACATTGTCCAGCTACTTGTTTTCTTTGCTAATATATCTTGTATATTCTTCTTGTAGCACGTAAGGGTCTACCTCATTCTTTCTTTTTCATGGCCATAATATTCTATTATATGGCTATAGCATACCTTTTTTCAAGTGTGTTAATGAAAATGACTACAATAGCAATTGATACTTTTTATTTGCTGGATATTATAGCATAATTTATTTAATCAGTCTCCAGTTGATGGTTATGTGGATTTTCCCAATGTTTTATTACTATAAACAATGTTATATTATCCATATTTGATATATATATATTTTTAGTACATGCACAACTATTTCTGTAGAATTTATTTTCAGAAATGGTATTGATAGATTAAAGAATGTGTGTATTTAAAATGGTAGATATTGCCAAAAAATTCTTAAGGGGTGATATATGTTTACTCATTTACTTGTAGGAAATCAAAAGCTTTCAACCCTTTGCTTCTTTTTTTTTTTTTTCTTTGAGATGGAGTCTTGCTTTTTTGCCCAGGCTGGAGTGCAGTGCTCACTGCAACTTCTATTTCCTGGGTTCAAGTGATTCTCATGCCTCTGCCTCTTGAGTAGCTGGGATCCCTCAGGTGTGCATCAGCATGTCCAGCTAATTTTTGTATTAGAGGTGGATTTCAACATGTTGGCCAGGCTGGTCTCCAACTCCTGACCTGAGGTGATCCACCTGCCGTGGAGCTCTTTTCTTCTGAGCTCGTGAGTAGCACACAGAATAAGAGGGTATATATATTAGTTAACTGTTACTAGTTCACTATTACTATGTAGCACAGCACCCCAAATTTAGTGACTTAAGACAACAACCATTGATTCAGTTCATGATTTTGTGAGTTGCAGATTTAAGCTGGATTGAACAATGGGTTGTTGTTTAGGTCTAGGCTGGGCTTACCTGGTGTTGGCTGGGCCTCATCTGTCTTGATCAGATGGGGGCTAGGTGATATAGGATGCTTTCGGCTGGGATGAGTTATATCTGCTTCACCTAGTGTTTAACCCTGTATTTCAAGCTTGTTCTCAGTAACAGTTCCCAAAAGAGAACAAAAGCATATGAAGTCTCTTGAGGCACCAGCTTGGGATTGCACACCACCACTTTCATGAGATTTCAGTGGCCAAAACAAGACACGAGGCCAGCCCAGATTTAAGGGGTGGGAAAGCAAACCTCACCTCTAGATGTAAGGATCTGCAAAATCATGCTGCAAAGGGCATGGATATAGGGAGAACATTAGCTGGGACCATGAATGCAATTAATCAACCACAGTGGGGAGATGCCCATGTTTAGTTGTTAAAAAAACTTGGCATTGACACACTGTTCAGATTTCTGAGCCACCAGCCATGAGTCATTTACTTTAATGATTAGATTAAAAAGGTAGTGGGTGATTTTATCTGACTTTGAAAACTGAACATGAAAGCACTTGGTAGGGGCCAGTTCCTATTCTGGCCTCTTAGTGTTAGTTAGATACAGATTTGGCTGGTATCAAGAGACCTAAAATGAGATAAAAGGTTATTTCTTTCTCAGTGAGAGGACTAGTGTGGTAATTTCCCAATCATTAGGATGCCAGGCACCTTCTACCTGGTTGCTCTGCCATCCTCAACTCATGGCTATCATCTCATGGTCTAAAATGGCTATTTCAATTTCTGCCATCACATCTACATTCCAGTAGGAAAGAGGGAAGGGGAAATGGAGGCATGCCTCTTCCCTTTAAAAGAACTGTCCCAGAAATTGCACACATCACTTTTGTGCACATCTCATCAGACAAATTCTCATGGCTACAGCTAGCTACAGCTATCTACAGCTAGTTTGGGTGTGTATGTGCCCAGGTTAAATTCAAGGAATCTATTAAGAAAGGAAAGAGGGAAGAATGGATATTGAGGGACAAGGTCTGTGTTCCCTACTGCAATTTCCCCTGGCAGGCCAGAGCTTTATGAATAATTCCCAGTCAATGAACTAAAGACCAGATCTGCAGCATGGGAATTACAGGCACTATTCCGTTTACAAATTATAGGGTAGCAGAGAGTATATGAGTAGTCTCTGGAGGCCAACAGACTGGGGCTTTGTATTATCAGGGTTCTCCAGAGAAACAGAACCAATAGGATCCATCTGTCTAACTATCTATCTATCCATCCATCCATACACACACACACACACACACACACACACACACACATGCACACACACAGTCTTTCTCATATATGCATGAGAGATCGAGATTGAGATTTTGATGAACTGGCTCATACAACTTAGGGCTGGCAAGTCTCAAATCCGTAGGGCAGGCAGGCAGATTAGAAATTCAGGCAAGAGTTGATGTGGCAGTCTTGAGTTGGAAGGCTGAAAACTCAGGCCAGATTTCTACCTTGCAATCTGGAGGAAGAATTTCATCTTCTTTGGGGGACCACCATCTTTGTTCTTAGGACCTTCAACTGATTAGATTAGATGAAGGCTCACCCGCATTGCAGAGGGTGATCTGCTTTACTCTAAGTCTTCTAATTTAAATGTTGAACCCCTCTAAAACAAATGGTTCCACAGCAACATGTAAACTGGTGTTTGACCAAGCAACTGGGCACCCTGGCCTAGCCATCGTGAGCTTTGATACCAGTTTTGCTGTGACTCACCGTGTGGGTCTCTGAGCTACGGGGTTACGGTGATATGCCATGCCATGCGATGGAGAGGACTCAGCACAGCACTTGGCTCACGGCACACAGCTGCAGGTGCCACTGCTGCTCTCCCTATGGCCTCCTAGCACTCAGCTCCACACACTGATGGTTGTTCTCCCTGTGGGCTTCAGGCTGGTCCTGGGCACAGGCTCACCTGTCCTTAGGGTAAGCTGGAAGTGCTGGATAGTTAATGTCTGTGGAAGCAACTCTCAGACAGATTAGATCTAGGGTGACCAGCCCTCCTGGTGTGTCCAGGACTGTCTCATTTTAGGACTAAAAATCTCATATCCCAAGAAACCTTGCAGTCCTAGGCCTCCCAGCACAGCTGCCTGGTCTGCTTTTGCTCCCAGAGTCCCTACGGTTGCCTGTGTATCAGTCCAGCCAGAATTGTCATGGCATCCAGACCCCAAGTCAGCCCTCAATACTGATGGGGAGTTAATACCCAACTTACCTTCCCCCTGGTTGGGATTTCTTTGAGGTATGTCCTACACCAGGTCCTTGAGTTTCCCAGCAGGAGTTCCCCGAAGGCACCCATGGCTCATTACGCCCACCAGTTCCTGGCTTTCTTCCCTCTCTGTCTCATTTCTTATCCTATCCAGGTGCTTCCTGGAAACCCCTCTAATAAACCCTTGTATTCTTCTGGAAGAAACATCTTGGGCAATACAATTAAAGAATCATTATCGTCTACGGCCATACCACCCTGAACGCGCCCGATCTCGTCTGATCTCGGAAGCTAAGCAGGGTCGGGCCTGGTTAGTACTTGGATGGGAGAATCATTATCACCAAAGACTTTTTATTCTCTCCTTTGATCCTCACAGTAATGCTGTGAGGGAGGTAGGCCATGGATTATCATTCTTGTTAGGAGCGTCGCCATTTTCCTTTTTCTTTATATTTATCTATTTATTTTATTTTTTGGAGACAGGATCTTGTTCTGTTGCCCAGGCTGGAGTACAGTGGCATGAATACGGCTCACTGCAACCTGAAACTCCTCAGCTCAGGTGATCCTCCTGCCTCAGACCCTAGAGTAGCTGGAACTACAGGTGTACTCCGCCATGCTTGGATAAGTTTTAAAATTTTTGTAAAGATAGATTCTTGTTTGAAAATTAAAAACAAAAACAAAAATAATAATAAAAAAATAAACTTAAAAAAAAAAAGAAAATTAAAAACAAATCTGTGAGTACATAGTAGGTATATATATTTATGGGGTACATGAGATGTTTTGATACAGGCATGCAATGTGAAATAAACATATCATGGAGAATGGGATATTCATCCCTTCAAGCATTTATCCTTTGAGTTACAAACAATCCAATTACACTCTTTATTTTGAAATGCACAATTAAGTTATTATTGACTATAGTCACCCTCTTACGCTATCAAATAGTAGGTCTTATTCATTCTGTTTTTTTCTACCCATTAACTATCCCTACTATCCTTCCCAGCTGCTGATAATGATCTGTCTACTCTCTCTCCATGAGTTTAATTGTTTTGATTGTTAGATCCCACAAATAAGTGAGAACATGTGATACTGAGACGGATTCTTGCTATGTTGCCCAGGCTGCTCTCAAACCCCTGGTTTCAAGCGATCCTCCCACCTCAGCCTTCCAAAGTGCTGAAATTACAGGTGTGAGGTGCAGGACCCAGCCTATTTTTTAATTTTTTGAAACAGGGTCTCTGTTTGTCGCCCAGGCTGGAGTCCAGTGGTTCGATCATAGCTCACTGAAGCGTCAAACTCCTGGGCACAAGTGATCCTCTTGCCTTAGCCTCCTGTGTAGCTGGGATTACAAGTGTGTGCATCACATCTGGCTAATTTTTCAATTTATTTTGGTAGAGATGGGGTCTTGCTGTGTTGCCCAGGCTGGCATTTTTATATAGCAGTTGAGAAAATGAAGGCTCAGAGACTCGGAGTGGCAAGAGACTGCCTAACGACTAAGGAGGGACAAAGAGGAGCCTCTGAGATGCATGCTGAGCCTTCTATCTCCATGTGCCACCCCACCCCACCCCACCCCCCATGTCACTAGACCTCTTGCACAGTTAGTGGATTTTGCTGCAGTGAGCATCACATGGCACATGTAGGTATCTGATGAATGCTGGACCTTTTTTGTTGGATTTGCAACAGTTCTGAGTGGAGCCGGTTTGGGCTCTGCCACTTTATGACTTTATTTTTACCTAAAGGGACCCCTAACACAGAGGAGAGAGGGATTGTCTTGAATCTTCTGAGGTGGACGAAGCCTCTCAGCCTTCCTCCACCCCCAGCATCCAGAGGTAGACAGTGTATAGATTTGTTATCTCTGACCCTGTTCCAGGAATCCATCAAGATAGCAGGATAAGAGTGTTTTCATCCCACACACCTATGGATCAGATATCCAAGTTTTTATTTCAGAAGCCCCTGCAACAGAGGCACAAAAGCAGCTGGATAATCTCTTATCTGATGGGCAATAGAAAGTTATAAGCAGGGGTTTATTTGGAAAAAGAAAAAAACAATCCACATTCTCGCTCAGGGGCTTTACTCCCTTGGTTTATTTTAAACATCACAAGAGAAAGTCAGGACTAGCTTTTCAGTTTGTCACAGCAGCTGTCGACTAAAGAATTCTGAGCAGTAAGGTCCCTGGGGCAGTTTCCAAACCTGTAAAACAGTAGCAAGCTCTCTCTGCTCTAAATGGACAGCCTTTGCAGAAGCATTTAACCAAATCCCTCTTTCTATTATCTCTGTCAAAACTAAAATCACACCAGGCAGGTTTCATGTGTCCAAAGTTTTATTATTTGATACCAGAACTTGCTGCTTCCTTGCTAAAGTAAAGAGTTTTGTTTTGTTTTTCTCTGATGACTTATCTCTAGTATTTTCTTGGGTGGCATCTGGTTTTTCTGATACTGAGAACACTCACATTTCTTGGAGGTTCACGAAGGACTAAAAATATTAGAACAGGTGCTAGAGGCTGACTCACCACCCTTGAAAGGTATTTGTGGTGACTGTAGACTTTACTCAGGTCCAGAAAACCAATATTAATGTGATCATTAACTGTATGCCCGCACGGTGCTCTCTCTGTCAAGACAACTATGTAAATACAGAGATGATTCTCCCCATCTTGCAGGTGAGAAGATGGAGGCTCAAGAGGCTTAAATGACCTGCTCAAGGTCCTCCTTCTGGTAGAAGGCAAAGCCTGGGTTTGAACACAAGTTGGTTTAATTCAAAAGCCCATTGTTTCATTTTTGCTTTGCTTTATTACTCCAAAGAGGCAAAAGTTTGGTTGGTAAGGTTTTTTTTTTGAGGGATCCTTGACCCCGGGGGTGGGCCTTGCTTTCTGGCTTTGGATGTATCTGAAGGTCTGTATATGTTGCTGTCTGTGCAAACTTGCATTCTTGAAAACCAGATATTTTCAGGGTCATATGAGCCAGTTCTTGTGGTTCTATCAGTGAGGATCCTATCAGGAAGATAGAAATAATGTTGAGTTTTTAAAACAGGGAAATGAAAATACAGGAACTGGCTAAACAGGGGACGATGATGAAATCAGGGATCCAGCCATGGCAGAAAGCTGTCACCACCTGAGGCTGGTGGGACAGAGAAAGCAAGGTAGAGTCCAGGAGCTGAGACCTCCCAGTGGCAGCTGGAGCCAGGGCAGGCCTGCCCAGCAGGGGCTAGAGCCACAGAAGAGACGCACCTCCTGCGAGGAAATCTGCCTTTGGCCCAGACAGGGAAGAAAGGCCCTGGATTCTCCCTTCCTTATGTCCTCCGATCTCTATGTGGGCCTCCCATTGGCAGAACAGACCTGAAGCCAGTTAGCAAAGGAGCCCAGGCAACCAGAGCGGAGGGGGCCGGGATGGCCTCTGAGGGCAGACAGGTGTCCCAGGCTGGCGCAGATGTCGACTGAACACATACCATGCATCAAATTGACTTTCCCACTGTCTTGTCTTATAATGTCACTCAGGCTGTGTGCTCATTTCTGGGTTTCCTTATCAGCCACCGACACTTGGGTGCAAGGGCTCTCGGCTGAATCTACTCATCAAAGCTGCCTTGGGCTTTTTCTCACTAAGTCTCTTCCCTGCTTCTCTCCCCAGCAGGGTTAAACTCACAAAGGAAATTGCAATCTTGGTGTGACTTTACTTGATTTCAAAATTGGATTCTGGCCTCAGACAATAACTTTAGATGCCAATAAGAAAGCAACTAGGCCTTCCTTTAAAATGCCACTTCATTCCCTTCTGTCAGCTCCCAGGAGCTCTTTGGAGGAAACCTGAAGAGGTGGGAGGAAATTGTGCAGGGGAAGGGCCCTTTTGCTGAGAGTAGTAAATTATTCAGGTGCTCTAATGGCTTGGAGAATGCCAGGCCTGTCTCCCTCTAGAGCACACCATCCACAGTGCTAATGACAGCTCAAAAAACCCCTTGCTCTGTGCATATGTTGAGAGACATCTGGGCATCGCTGTGAGCTCTTCTTCTTCTTTTTTTGTTATTGCAGTTTAGGTTTTGGGGTACATGACAAATGGGACCTAATCAAACTCCACAGCTTGTGAGCTCTTCTTGTAGGCTGAGCTGGACAGAAAGAGAAGCAGCGGAAATTAAATGACAATATTAGGGAGAAAGGAAGAGGAAGAACGAGGGGGTAAGGTAGTTTTTCTGCCTTGCTAACGATGGAGCGCACTCTGGCTAGCCTGTGTTTTTTGGATTTCTCCTGTGTGAGGTTCTCTAGTTCAGTGATTACTGCTGGCTGCAGTATGATGTTTTTTGTTTTGGTTTCTGATAGAACTTCTTTATGGATCTGTAAAAAGATAGTTCCACTCTGGTGAAGAGCCCAGGAAGTTGAACAACTGGAGAAAGAATTACACCCAGCAAAGGAAACCCGTGGTTTTTGGAGGCTGACCAATCAAAGCCCTCTTGTGGAACAGGCCTTGCTTACAAGTGCAGGGAAACAGGACCCAGCTCCCATCAAGGGTGATGGTGAAAGCAAAAATAAAACAAATACCATGGGACCCAGTGTCAAAAGCATGAGCTTTCCTAGCACACAGGTGTGAAGACTCCCTCCCTCCCTCCCTCCCTCCCTCCCTCCCTCTCTTCCTTCCTTCCTTCCTTCCTTCCTTCCTTCCTTCCTTCCTTCCTTCCTTCCTTCCTTCCTTCCTTCCTTCCTTCCTTCCTTCCTCATTTGTTTTTTAGAGTCAGGGTCTTGCTCTGTCACTCAGGCTGATCTTGAACTCCTGGCCTCAAGTGATTCACCTGCCTCGGCCTCCCAAAATGCTGGGATTACAGGTGTGGGCCACCCCACGCTGTGAGCCTGTAATTTTCTACCTGGATCACCTTGAATAGGTTATTTGACAATCTGAGCCTCAGTTTCTTCTTCTGTGAAATGGGAACAAAATGAATCCTCACCTCATGGAGTCCTGGCTTAAAAAGTGTGTGATGCTTGCAAGGCATATAGCCCAGAGCCTGGCACACAGCAAAGCAGCTAGACTCAGCAGCCATTATCCTTGTGATTAATTCAGCAAACCCTTGAATGAGTTTTTCTCTCCAGGTGACAAATTCTATACTTGGGTTTTTCTTAATCAGAACCCAGAGCCAGAGATTAGAAATACAATGGCAGGCTGGGTGTGGTGGTTCACGCCTGTAATCCCAGCACTTTGGGAGGCCGAAGTGGGTGGATCACTTGAGGAGTTCCAGACCACCCTGGTCAACATGGTGAAATCCTGTCTCTACTATTTAGTAAAAATACAAAAATTATCCAGGTGTGGTGGCGTATGCCTGTAGTCCCAGCTACTCAGGAGGCTGAGACAGGAGAATCATTTGAACCTGAAAGGCAGAGGTTGCAGTATGAGCTGAGATTATGCCATTGCACTCCTGCCTGGGCAACAGAGGAAGATCCTGTCTTAAAAAAAAAAAAGCAACACAAGGACAGTTATGAGGACAAGAGGAAAGGATATTTGAAACTTAATCGACCTTGAATATCTAGGGTCTTTGTTCAGTCTGCATTTAAAAGCAGAGGTAACAAAATAAATGCAGTCATCATCTATAACACCAAGAAAATCAATGCCACAGAGAGTTTTCTATCAGGAAAAACACATTATTTCTTCCTGTTTGGACTAATCTCCTGTTAAAATCCATCAGGATCTGGATGTAGCCAGTTGTTTTTGCCTGTTTTGCAGAGCAGCCTGGAAGTAGGGAAGAAACCCGACACAGGATTTAACAGCCTTTCTACGAATAATATTGGTGCTGACTCCGTGTCAGGCGTGGTGCTCAGAGGAGATGGGGACGGGACACAGTGTCATCATAGCATTGTCATGCATCTTCCTACATCACTCACAGTCTACCGGGGAAGCAGACCAGAAAACTAAGAATTGCAATTCTGCATGACAGATTAGATAGAGCCCTGGAGCCTGTGATAAGAGGTCTCTGTTCTGGGTGCTCTAATATTTTTCTTCCATTTCTCTTTGTCCTTTCTGTCTCTATCCTTGGTCTACAAGACGCTCCACCTCCGTTTTTCTTTTTTTGCAAACATCAGAATGCCAACTTCATTTCCGTGGACCAGCCTGGCCCCGCTACAGGCTGGAACACACTTGCCCTGTGTGTCTGTTCTCTCCTGGAAGACAGACTTTGTGGGAAGCCACATGAAGGTGGAAGGATCCCTGGAGTTACTTTACTTACCACACTCTTTTTTCTTCTTTTTCTTTCTTTCTTTTGTTTTTTTTTTGAGAGGGAGTCTCACTCACTGTGTCGCCCAGTCTGGAGTGCAATGGTGCAATCATGGCTCACTGCACCTCTGCCTTCCAGATTCAAGCAATTCTCCTGCCTCAGCCTCCCGAGTAGTTGGGATTACAGGAATGCACCACCACGCCTAGCTAATTTTTATAAATTTAGTAGAGATGTGGTTTCACCATGTTGGCCAGGCTGGTCTCGAACTCCTAACTTCAAGTGATCTGCCTGCCTTGACCTCCCAAAGTGCTGGGATTACAGGCATGAGCCACTGTGCCTGGCCTACTTACCACACTTTTAATGAGGCTGTGCCAGGGGTTTGTCATACAAGGGTGAGGGAAAAACTGGCATGGTCTGCTCTCATGAAGCTCACAGGCCAGTGGGGACGGAGAGGTGAGCAAAACCCATGGGAACAAACAAATAAGTAATGACGAATGTGCTGAGTGTCTTGAAGGAAACGAGAAGAGTGTTTGACACAGATTGATAGTGGGTGGCCAGCTTTGGACAGGGCTGTCAGGGGAAGCTGAGATGGGACATTTTAGCTGAGATGTGCAGGACAATGGGTAACCAGGCTTGGGAAGGTCAGAGGGAAAGATGTTCCAGGCAGGAGCACAGGATGTGCAAAAACCTAGGTGGGAAATCAAGGAATTGGGGGAGAAAAGGCTGTGGGGCTGCAGTGATGTGAATGAGGGGGTGAGTGGTACATGCTGAGTCTGGGACGGTAAGCAGGGCGGGGTTGTGTAACACCTCCAGGCTGAGGAAAGAAGTTGGGATTTAATTTTTAATTGGAGAGTTTTAGGTGGTTGAATAATATAACTGGCTTTGAGTTCCAAAAGATCACTGTGTCTACAGGGTGGAAAATTTCCTCCTACAGCATTTAGGTGATTGTAAAAGGTGCTCCTTTGCTATAAATAGCAGTGGCAGCTGCGACTCATTCATTCGTTCTGTGGACATTCATTGAGCACTTGCCATGAGCCGGGTACTTAGCATGTTCTATCCATCCTAGAAATTAGGTATATCATTACCACCATCATTTAATTGATGAGGAAACCAAGGCCCAGAGAGGTCAAGTCACCTGCCCAAGATCACACAGCTTGAAAGCAGTAGAGCTGGCATTTGAACCCAGGCAGTCTTGGCCCCAGCATCTCTGTTCCTACCATTCCCATCCCACCACCTCTCCAGTTACTCCACTGGCCCCGTGTGTTCCTGTCTCTTCCTCTTCTACCCCACAGGTCTTCACTTAAATGGTTTCTTCTGGTTACCCAAAGAAGACATTAACCTTGTTAAGACCCAAACACCAGACTTGGGACATGCATAGCCCTCCTTTTTCTCTTGATCACTTTTCCCTCTCATCCACAGCATTCACCCTCCCCCTGGTTCAGTCAACTCCCTGAACCATCACTTTTGAGCAAAATGAAGATGAACAGTGTTTTGTGTTTTTTTTTGTGTGCGGATAGCTTCCAATTTTGCCTCCTTCTCCTCTTCCTTCTCTTCTTTCTCTGTTTCTTTCTCTTCCCCTCCATCCTCTTTTCCTCCCACTCCTTCTTCTCCAATCTGCTTTACAAACTCTAGACCTTGACATTTTGTCACACTTTTTTCTCTCATTTTTTTTTTGCCTCTTGGTTGCACAAATGGTGTTTGGTTTAGTCAGGACAAGACCAGCTGCTGCAACAAGTAAGCCTGTAAGTTTCAGTGACTTAACACAGTAGTTTCTTTTTCTTGTTCAGGCAAATGTAGGTTGTATTAGTCAAGGTTCTTCAAAGAAACAGAACTGATAGTGTATATATAGATATAGAAGAGGGGATTTATTATGGAAACTGGTTTGCATGATTATGGAGGCCAAGAAGTTCCATGATACGCTGTCTGTGACCTGGAGAATCAGGGAAGCTGGGCTGAAGATGGAAGAGCTGAGAACCTGGAGTTCTGATGTTTGAGGGCAGGAGAAAATAAATGTCCCAGCTCCAGAAGAGAGTGGATTTGTCTTTTTTATTCCTTTTCTTCTTTTACTCTTAGATGAGGCCTACCTACATTGGTGAGGGTAACCTTCTTTACTTAGTCTACTGATGCAAATGCTAATCTCTTCTGAAAATATTCTCACCACACACCCAAAAATAATGTTTTTACCAGCTATCTGGGTATCCCTTAATCCAGTCAAGTTAACATATAAAATTAATTTTCCTATAAATGTACCTGGTCCATAGGCATTTTTCTTTCTTGGGGTGGAATCAGGGTCCCAGGCTCCTCCTCTCTTACAGTTTTGCCATCCCTTAGAATCTTGGAGAGCGTCATCCAGTCAGCAGCAGAGAGTTGGGGGAGCCACACTTTCACCCAGAAGTGACACCATTACTTCCACACACATGCACACCTTTGCAGGAACAATGGAATGCTTTAGAAGGGGGAGCACAAATTTTGGTGGGCAATTAACTGCCTCTGCTACATGCTCTTTCTGCCCAAGGATTCTCATACGTGCTATATCACCTGCTTGAAATGCTGGTCTCCCACTCCTTACTTGGCTAGCTCCTATTTATCATTCAGGTCTTATCTTAAACCTTATTTCTTTTAGGTAGGTTTAGACCCCATAGAAACTTTCAAATCTCTTTGGTAGCTTTGCATGTGTGCAATTAATTTTTTGGCAGGATTATTTATTTCTGTCTTTCTTGCTAGTCTGTAATCACCACAAAGTGTATCTTGTCTGTCTTACTTAGTTCTGTATCCTCAGAGCATGCTCAGGATATAGTAGGTGCTCAATAAATATTTGTTGACTTGGTGGTGGGGAGGGGGATGGGTACTGGCTGAACTGGGATCTGAGGTTTGGGAGAACGTTTAATGACCTTGATCAGTAAGAAACATTTTGTGGCAGGTTGAAGATTTAAAAAAGACCATGAGTGTTCTTGACTGTGATCTTGTTAATGGAAATGTCTATCCTTCTACTTTGTTTCTTATCACAACCCCCACAGCCACATAATAAACGGAGTGAGTGAGTCACAGGCTAGGTGAGGGTTCTACCCAACAGATGGCTCATAGTTTAGGAAAGAAGCTGATTTTGCCTTAGTTTCGGTTCCCCCTAAAGGTGACCCTGAGACAAGGACTAAGGTGCAGGGAGTTTATCTGGCAGATGATTCCAAGGAGCAGGAGTGAGGGACAGGAAGAGTAAACTGGAGTTACCAGAAAACCAGTAAATGTGTTCAAGAGAGGGTTACTGCTGTGTGCAACTGGGGCTCCATCCTGCTGCGGACCCTCTGAGTGGCTGTGTAGGACATTGTCTCACTACAGGGTGGGGAAGATGGGGCAATTACTTCACTGATTCCCACACCTCTTTGGTGGGTGACTGCCCTGGAGATGTTAAATCTTTAGCTCTTCAGGATTGAGCCCTATCTTGCCACAGTGGGGAAAGCTCCCAGGCAGAGAGGCTGGGCACTTAACAGAAAGGACTGGTCAACCTTCATGGTGGGCCCAGGAGAGAGGAGCAGGACATTGACAGTGTCTGCTATAATTTCTTTATTAATAGTAGTCCTTTAGCTTGTTACATACCAGAGCTGTTTTAAAGGCTGTTTCTTTTCTGATTGCAAAATTATTATTCTCATGCAAATTATAGAATGATTTTCTGATTATAAAATACACATGTGATTATATATTTATCTATGTCTACATATAGATATGTAGGCATCCATCTGTATCTATCCATATCTATAGATATGATCATACTTGATTAAATATTTCCATTAGACTGATTTCTAGGAGTAGAGTTGTGTCAAAGGTATGTTAACATTTTGATAGACATTCCAAATTGCACTCCTAAAACATAGAACCAATTTAGAATTCTGCCAAAAACATATGAGAATTTCTATTTTTATTATTTTTATTTTTTTGAGACAGAGTCTCACTCTGACACCCAAGCTGGAGTGCAGTGGTGCAGTCTCGGCTCACTGCAACCTCTGCCTCTCCGGTTCAAGTGATTTTCCTGCCTCAGCCTCCTGAGTAGTTGGGATTACAGGCACCTGCTACAATGCCTAGCTAATTTTTGTATTTTTAGTAGAGATGGGGTTTCACCTTTTTGGCCAGGCTGGTCTCAAATTCCTGGCCTCAAGTGATCCACCCATCTCAGCCTCCCAAGGTACTGGGAATACAGGTGTGAGCCACCGTGCCTCGCCAAGAATATCGATTTTTAATTATCTTCGTTAATTCTGTGAAAGATCAATCTCTTGCTAATCTGATGAAACATTAATTTAAATATAAATTTATTTGGTTATTAGGGAGGCTGAGTATCTAACCTTAAATTGGTTAGTCCTTTTTCTACTTTCTACTGCTGCATTCATTTTTTTTTTTTCCTATGAGTGTCTCAGTCCATTCAGGCTGCTACAACAAAAATACCTTAGACTGGGTGATTTATAAATAGCAGAAATTTATTGCTCAGAGGTCTGTAGGCTGGAAAATCCAAGATCAAGGTGCCAGCAGATTCAGTGTCTGGTAAGGACTTGCTTCTTCAGAGATGGTTTCTTCTATATGTCTTCACCTGGTGGAAAGGAAAAACAGGCTCCCTCAAACCCCTTTTCTTTCTTTTTGCTCTGTCACTCAGGCTGTAGTGCAGTGGCATGATCATGGCCCAGACTCATGCAATCGTCTAGCCTCAACCTTGCTTACCACCTTCAGTAGCTGAGACTACAGGTGCACACCACCAGGCCTAGTTCATTCTTTAATTTTTTTTTTTTTTTTTTTTTTTGTAGAGATGGATTCTCACTATGTTGCCCAGGCTGGTCTCAAACTCCTGGGCTCAGGGGACCTTCCCACCTCAGCCTCCCAAAGTGCTGGGATTACAGGATTAAGACATTGCACCTGGATCAAATAAATCTTTTTTTCAAGGGCACTAATCTAGGCAGAGCCCTCATGAACTAATTATCCCCTGAAGACCCCACCCCTTAATATGAATACATTCCAACATATGAATCTGGGGTACACCTACATTCAACCATAGCAGTGGGAGGGATAATTGTACTTAGGAAGTCTCAGCCACTGTGGCTGCTGTTGCTGTTGTCCTATTTTCCCACTGCTGGGAGGAAAGGAAGGTGACAGATGGGAGATCCTGCCTCCAGCCTCACAGACTTGCAATGATGATGAAATCATACTTTTTCTGCACACATTACTGTTCAAGGAGTCACTGACTGGTTCGCTGCCAGAAATCAGTGATCTTTGAAGGGTCCTCTAGTCCTGGGTGTTTCCCAGGACACATCTAGAACATGTCCATCAGTTTTTCCTAGCGTTCAGGCCAGCTGCAGATCCTCAAGGCATAGCTGTTCTCTGGATACAATTGTCTATGCCAGCAGCCACTGTGGCTTATCTTGGACCTCTCTTTCTTTCATGCTGGAGGATTTCTTCAAATGTCTGGTGATTTCTGGTTACCTCTCCCTATTTAGAAAAAGAGTTTGGGATCTGAACTGTGATCAACTGGCAGATTTCGCTTTGGGTATTTGAATGGGGAGTCAGCTGCCTCCAAATGCAGAGCTCAAAGGAGTTTCTCAAAGGCCGTTATTTTCTCCAGGGAAGAAACCACCAATCTCCTGTTCATGTTCTGAGAGCTGGGATGGAGGAGTGTGTGTGGGAAGGGAAATCAGACTTCCAATGACTCGCTCTTTCTCCAGGACTATATGTTATTCTTAATATCTCTGCTCTCATGGATGAAAGTGTTTTTGGGGTTTTATGGGAACAGCCAGCTCTTATATTTCCTAATTCACTCCCTCTGTGATAACTATAAACTGCCTTCTTCTGATTTGCCGTATCAATTTCTTCCTTCTACTTTCATCTTGCGGAATTTGGTTGAAATCTCTTCAGATAATGGAGTTTACCCCCCTCTCTATTACTTGTGGTAGATTGTAAAAAATTATCCAAATGATCCCCCTCCCTGCACCCACGCTCTTGCGATGCCTGATACCCTAACCAAGACTGAAGTCTATTTATTCATTTATTTATTCAGTCAGGGTCATCCATGTGGCTTGCTTTAGCCAATGGGACCTTAGCAAATAAGATGCATGTGGAGGCTTGAAAAGCACTCATACATCTGGGCTTCACCTCTCTTGTTGCTCTTGGAAGGTTGCCAACATATGAATCAGCCTGGGCTAGCCTGCTGGAGAATGAGAGGCACATGGCACAGTCTTCCCCACCAGCCGACATTCAGTTAACCTCCAGATATGCAAGTGAGACCACCCAGGACCAGCCAGCCTCCAGCCAATTCCCCAACCTACTACAGATGTATGAGAGAGCCCAGCTGAGATCGTTCAGGGGCTTCTACAGAAGCAGGGGCTAAATTAATGGTGGTTGTTTTAAGTCACTAAGTTTTGGGGATTTACTATACAGCAATAGGTCACTGGTATGCCATGGCTCCACATTTTCAGTTTTTTAACTGAATTATAACGGGGTGGCTGGGTGCAGTGGCTCATGCCTGTAATCCTAGCTTTGGGAGGCTGAGTTGGGAGGATTGCTTGGGCCCAGAAGTTTGTGACACCATCTCTACCCAAATATAAAGTAAAACTATTAACCAGGCATGGTGGCATGCACATATAGTCCCAGCTACTAGGAAGGCTGAAGTGGGAGGATGGCTTGAGCCCAGGGGTTTGAGAGTGCAGTGAACTACAATCACTCCAGCCTGAGTGACAGAGTGAGACCCCATTTCTTTTTTAAGCATTTGGCTTCTAGTAAGAGAAAAACCTAACAGTGGCTGAAACAAATAGTATTTTCTATTTAAGAAATCTGAAGTTGCTTTTAGAAATCTAGATAGGCAGTTGCTGGTATTGGTTCAGCTTTTCAATGGGGGATACCAAGGACCCAGGCTCTTTTTATCTCTTTTCTCTAACCTCTTCAGCATGCCTATATTTACTGTCATGCTTGTCCCTTAATGTTGCCGAGATGATCTCCACAACTCTGGGCTGCATGTCTACTTCAAAGGAGGGAAAGGGCTGTAGTGGCCACTCTGGAAGTCAAAGATTTTCCCAAAGACTCTCATTAGCCAGAACTGAATCACATGGTTATCCGTGCTGCAAACGAGGCTGGGAATGTGAGACTCACTTATGTGGTCAGGGAGACGGAGATTTGGAATGACTATTGGACCAGCCAGTGAGTACTGTCTGCTACATATGCTATCATTGACGGGAGGGAAAGAAATGAGCATGTGTAATTAGTTTTTCATCCTCCATCCAAACCTGAAGACCTGTGTCCATTTCCTGCTCCTGCTGCCAGGTTGTGAATGCCATTTCTTCTGAAACAAACACGTGGGGGTGTTCTTTGCTCAAAGCCAACCTCTTCACCTCTGAGTGACACTAAGTGGCTTCAGGCTCTTTCATACATTGTTATCTGGGCAAATGTCCTTCAGACAAGAGTTGGCAAGAGGTTCCTCCCTTCCTTGATCCAAAGGCCCACCCCATTTCTTTGCCCATCCAAAAATTTATAGGATAATTCAGAGTAGGAATATCTACTCCCTTTATATAAATAATCCAGCTTTAACAATCATGCTGTGGTCTACCCCCAAGGCCCAAAAGGACAGCTCACAAAATAGTTTAACATTCCCCAAAGTCTTATTCACTAATTTCTGATCTCCTTGATAGAAAATATTTAGCAGGATGTAAATGTATAGGTATACCCTCAAATCCTTTACATTGAAAATATTGTGACCTTAATGTGTTGTTGAAAGAACACAAAATCCTTTATAGAACTGAAGGACAGACACTTCCACTCACAAATAGGGAATTTTCGACTTGAGGTCTATGCACCGTTAATCCATGGAATTTTAGAGGACTAGTATTTCCAAGTAATTTATACCCCAGGATTATGTCAAAATGTTGTGTATAAAGGCAGGTATGCATTCTTTTGGGGAGAAGCTTTTTATTAGAGATGCTGTGATCTAGGAGAGAGAGCTAGCAATCACTGATTTAGAGGAACTCCCAGAGGCTGGGAGGATCAGAAATGCCTTGGAATCTAGATGATAGCTTTGAACCTCAGGGATTGTGGCTTTTAATGATCATCAATTTTTCAAAGAATATTCCAGCATGTTCTTGTTCTTTAGTGTCCTCATCTGTATAATGAGGCTGGTGAACACGCACACCTGTTAAAGCCTATAGGTCTATAATGATATCCCCTACTTAAAAATATGAATCCTGGGCCGGGCGTGGTGGCTCACCCTGTAATCCCAGCACTTTGGGAGGCCGAGGTGGGTGGATCACGAGGTCAAGAGAGAGACCATCCTGGTCAACATGGTGAAACCCCGTCGCTACTAAAAATACAAAAAATTAGCTGGGCATGGTGGCGTGTGCCTGTAATCCCAGTTACTCAGGAGGCTGAGGCAGGAGAATTGCCTGAACCCAGAAGGCGGAGGTTGCAGTGAGCCGAGATCACACCATTGCACTCCAGCCTGGGTGACAAGAGCAAAGCTCTGTGTCAAAAAAAAAAAAAAAAAAAAAAAAAAAAAATATATATATATATATATATATATATATATATATATATATATATATATATGGATCCTGAAAAAAATCAATGGGAACAAGCTTTTATTTAGCACCTACTAAGGACTTGGTGCTGTGTACAGGGTTTTTTCTTCATGGACTCATTTGATTAGTCCTTCACTAAGGTAGGTTTTATAATTCCTATTTGATCAATGAATAAACTCTATGTTTCATTAAGAAGTGTGTCAAAGAATTTCCAGCCATTCTTTAAAATCAGCACAACTCCTGTAAATAATCCGTCTCTCCATCTTTCCTTAGCATAATGCCTTGAATACAAGAACTGCTCAATACATATTTGTTAAATAAAAATTAATAAGTGGAGAAGCTGAGTCCCAAAGAAGGGATGTATCTTATTCAAGTCCTCCCTGCTAGTAAGTGGTTGCACACTTACCAAGATATACCAAAATTTACGTCTCTTAACAGTGTGACTCATTGCTATCATCCACTCTACATACTTTTCTTTTTCTTATGCAATTTGAAGGATAGAAATAATTTTATAAGAAAAAATGAAACTGTGTTTGAATTTGCTTTATTTGACTCAGATGAGAAGTTGCAAACTCAGATGTCTACAGAGGTCTGACAGGTAACCTAAATGACTGAAGTGATCCATGTGTAAGAAGGTAAATGGCAATCAAAACTTGACCATGGAATTGGGAGACAATAGGGAGTGGTGGGGACTGTGGTGAACAGGAGAGCCCATGCCCTATTCCTTGGCCACAAGTTGAGGTTGCTAAGTGGCTCCATGTGCCCAGAGAACTGCCATATCTTCAGATTTTTTGAGAGAAACTGAGAATCCAAATTGTGGAGTAAAATCTCCCTGTTTATAAGTGCTATATTAGTAATGAATTCCAATTCAGTGCAGGCCATATATATGGAAAGCTAAATAAAACACTTGAGGGCCAAGTTCCCCAACCCAGGCTGCTGATTTATAAGCTCTGATTTGGAGTTTGGGATTTTCATAGGGACATTTGATATTGGATAATTTCTAATTGTAGTCTGGAAACTTGTATTGATTTGGGTCAGACAATTCTCAATGATTTTCTGCAATTTGAAATAAGTCAGGACAGAAATAAGAGAACAAATGACACTGGAGCACAGGTGCAGACAATACAACAGGGAAGCCTGTCCACCTCTGCTGAATGCTGATTTTTTCCCTGTGCCATTTAAAGACACTGCCAGGCAGGGAGAGGGCAGGAGTGGGGAGAAGAGGGAGAGAACTGATCACTTGCATTGCTGAAAATAAACATCTTTACAACAGATCTGTGAAAGCAAATAAGGTAATAAAGCCTAAAGCTCAAAGGTCGGGTTTTTTGGGGATAAGATTATTTTCTGTGAATATTACACTATGGAGAAGCCCAGAGGAGACTGATGCTTTTCTGAAAAGTGAGGAGGGAACATTTTCCTTTAGAATATTTTAGTTTTCTTCCAAAAATGTAAGAAGTACTAACAACATAGGGATTGTCCCATTTAATGTTATAAACCATCATCCTTCTTATTGTTTTTCCTTCTACTTAAGTAACAAATGCTATTTGTAGAAAAGCTGAGAAAATAGTGTTAAGCATAAAAAGAAAACATAAAACATGATAATCTTACTTCCAAGAAGGAATCATTCACAAAACCGGTTTGAAATATATCCTTCCAATTTTTTTCTGTGCACGTTAGTGGCCATTGTGAGCTGTGGGAAGCTTTAGATGGTATCTGGTTATGTAGGTAAGCCAAGGGGCTCTGCCAAGGTTCTCCATGGAAAGAAGTGCACATGAAACAATGGGAAGAAAGTGCCATGTTACAGTTAGCTGGGCTTATGCTGAAACCCCAGTGTAGTCTTTTTGGTAAGCTGGGGCCCTGGCTTATTACCAAGATGTATTATGGGATCTTTGTCCTTCTCCAAGTCCAGGCTGAGTCCTGGAGTCTTATATCCTTCTAATCACATGGGACAGGTGACTGAAGAGATGAGAATCCATCGATAAAAGAGCATGATGTAAGAAGAAAACACCTATTAGAACATAGCTTCCCCACCCACTGGTAAACATGGACCAATCAATGTCCTTTGGGATTGGACCCAACAAGATCAGGGTTCTTGCCTCTTGGGGAGGAGTGGGGTTAAGGAAGGGAAGAGAGAAGAGCAAATGAATTTCCTGTTACCATAAGTACACAAATGTTCCTTTTTACAAGATGGGATCACATTATGTTTATTGCACAATCATTTGTCTTTTTCACTCAACAATGCATCATGACTCTCATCGTTCTATAAATGGGGATAATTGAAGGGGCAGGAAAGGAGAGGGTAATTATACTTATCCCATGTAAATCTATACATTCTGACAAAATGGGCGCATGTAGTTCACATTGTACCCCTTGCTTTCCCCCACCCCCCACTGAAATACCATGACTATCTTTCAGTATAAAAAAAGCCCATACATCTCTTGGGGAGGATTGAAAGAAGTGGTGGAGGAATAAGGCCATTTACCACATTTACATGTGCACACCTATAAAATGAGATCCTACTGAGCATATGGTGCTATAACTTGCTTTTATTTTTACTTAAAAACATTATGAACATCTTTCTGTGTCCAGAAGTACAGTACCTTTTTGGTGAACACTGCATCCTTTAGTGCCATTATTTTTTACAGCTCTATTATTTTTTTTAACATCTTTAATTTCTTATGAATCCTGGCTCAATTGGATACTATGTGTCCAATTTATTGACCTTCCCTTAGCCTTAGCATCTTCACCTGTAAAGTGAGAATAACTCTACTTGCCTTAAACAGCTATTTTAAGAATATCTCATTAAATAAGGTAAGGCCTGGCAGCTAAAAGTAGGGATAGGATAGCTTTCATTTTTGCCTGTCTCCTGAGTTCCAGATATCTCACTTTAAGTACATATGTAATTGAGTTCTCAAAATGATTTTGATTGCTGGGCACCATCATTCCATTTTACAGATGAGAAATTGAGGTTCAGTGAGGGCAAGGTACACTGTCCAACGGAAATAGAATGTGACAGATAATTAGATTTTAAAAAGTGTGATATATATATATACACACACACACACACACACACACACACACACACACACACACACACACACACATACATACACAATGGAATACTACTCAGCCATAAAAAGGAATGAAATTCTGTCATTTGAAGCAAAATGGATGGAAGCGGAAAGTATTATGTTAAATGGAATAAGCCAGGAACAGAAAGTTAACCACCACACATTCTCACTCATATGTGGAAGCTTAAAGTTGATCTCAAAGAAGTAAAAAGTACAACAGTGGATATTAGAGGCTGGGAAGGGTAGGGGAAAGATGGAGATGGGGAGAGATTTCTTAAAGGATACAAAATTACAGCCAGATAGGAGGAATAATTTCTAGTGTTCTATAACACTATAAGGATGAGTATAGTTAATAATAATTGTTTCAAATAGCTAAAAGGAGGATCTTAAATGTTCCCAACACAAATGATAGACCTTGAAATAATGAATATGCTAATGACCTTGAACTGATCACTATTATAGGTATCAAATCATCCCTAGGTATCCCATAAATATGTACAGTTATGTGTCAATTAAAAGAAATCGAATGTGAGTCAATTCTGACCAGCCAGATTTCAAGTGCTCAATAGCTACTTGTGGACAGTGAATACCATATTGAAGAGTTCAAGATTAAGAGACTTGCTTAAGGTCATGCAGCAAGAAAGTGACAGAGCCTGGGGGCGAGCACCAATTTGTCTGACTTCAAAGCCTCTTTTCTTTCTTTCTCTTTTTCTCTTTCCTTCCTTCCTTCCTTCCTTCCTTCCTTCCTTCCTTCCTTCCTTCCTTCCTTCCTTCCTTCCTTCCTTCCTTCCTTCCTTCCTTCCTTCCTTCCTTCCTTCCTTCCTTCCTTCCTTCCTTCCTTCCTTCCTTCCTTCCTTCCTTCCTTCCTTCCTTCCTTCCTTCCTTCCTTCCTTCCTTCCTTCCTTCCTTCCTTCCTTCCTTCCTTCCTTCCTTCCTTCCTTCCTTCCTTCCTTCCTTCCTTCCTTCTCTCTCTCTCTCTCTTTCTGACAGAGTCTTGCGCTGTCGCCAGGATGGAGTGCAGTGGTGCAATCTTGGCTCACTGCATCCTCCACTTCCTGGTTCAAAGAATTCTCCTGCCTCAGCCTCCTGAGTAGCTGGGATTACAGGCATGTGCCACCAAGCCTGGCTTTTTATTTTATTTTATTGTATTGTATTTTTAGTAGAGATGGGGTTTCAACATGTTGGTCAGGCTGGTCTCAAACTCCTGACCTCGTGATCCACCTGCCTTGGTCTCCCAAAGTGCTGGGATTACAGGCGTGAGCCACCACGCCTGGCCTCAAAGTCACTTTCTATATCACACTAATATCTACTGAATGGGTAGAGAAAATGCTGGATGAATGTGTCGGGAGGGAATGGGAAGGTCAGTGATGTTCTCAGATCACCCTTGAATTTGTCCTTTTAGCTACATCCTCTTTGCCACAGTTTTTCTTTTGCTCCATTTCTTCAGTCTGGGCCACTGTGCTATCAGCCACAACCTTTGGTTACTGTGTGCATCTTGTGGAGGATGAAGACAGGTTGATGTTCTGAGCGTGAACACCACGCAGGTCTTGTCATGCCTCCTCTTGCCCCTGATGCTGACAGGAATCATCTGGGTTGACTAGGAGAGAGCACATAGGAACACACAAATGAATGCAAAGAGTTTGGTAATGACACCTGGGAAGGTCTGGGTGCCATTTTTTTGGGTTTCTATTCATGAGTCTCATGCAAGACTTCCCTTGGCCCTTCTATGTTCAGAAAACATAGAGCAGCATAGTTTTTGACTCTTGCTCAGAGCTTTCAAATAAACGTTGACCATACTGTCCTCCAGGGATCAGCTTTTGAATCTGTCATTGACATTTCCTTCAGCAGTTTCTTGGTTTGTACTGTTTACGGTTGTACTGTGACCCATTAGATGCTATTTACTTTGGCTTATATTGACTTTGACATGAGAAGCAGAGAGTTTGTGCATGACACAGCTGTCATTCTGTCTGGTGACATGGGGTCACCTTTCACTCAGACTTCTCTTGGGTCCTGCCCATCTCACCTGTCGTAAAGCTCATCTTCTCTGTTTTTGGAGTGATCTTTGGAACCTTTCCTTCTGATGCCATCACTTAACCTCTTTATCCAATGTCTCAACCTTGCACCTGGGATAAGTCTGCCTTTCTCACCTTGGTCTACAAGGCCTACCTGATTTGATTTTTCCCACTTCTCTGATTCCAACCACTTGCCCTGTTCTCTTCACTGCCTTTGCTCCTGCCACATGGCCCATCTGTTCTCTCTTCAAGGCCGTTTTGTTTATTGTGACTTCTGCTTTGAATGTTCCCCCTCTGGATCTCTGCATGGCTGCTCCTTCCGAGCTTCTGGATCTTGACCCAAGCCAAAGTTTCCTTCCCTGATCACTGTTTCTAGTGATGCCCCCTGCTCCTCACCATCCCATTCTCTAGGTTTATTTTTTTCAAAATGTTTACTGTCACCTAAAATCCTTGTGCCTACTAATTGCCTTGTTTATTTGCCACTTAGCTGTCTCTTGTTAAAACATAAGGAGAGCAAAGCCCATCCTCTTCTTGTTCTCTGTTGTGCCCTATCATCTAGGATGGTGCCTTGCACTGAGGTTCAGCAGTTGAGATTTGCCCAGTAAATATTTGCTGATTGAAGGCCAGCAGCCCTGTAATGGCTTTCTAACTGGTATCTAATTTTCTCTATATACTCTTATAGGAAAACGCTTCTTGAAGCTGGAAGTGTTTCATCAGCTGGTCAACAAGATTTCGCTAGCAGCTAGGCTGTTTCAGCGCTGCTGTTGCCTGGTTCAGACTCCCTAAGTAGCCCTCCCTTACCTGAGGTGATTTTCCATGGCTCTCTGTCATCTTCCTTCACAACACTGCCCCAACTCTCATCTCCAACCCAACCCACTATTGCTGGGCATTGTTTTTAGAATTTGGTGGGAGGATACAGGGAGTGTCTGAATTCTTTTTTTTTTTTTTAAATAAAGATGGGCTTTCACCATGATAACCAGGCTGGTTCTGAACTCCTGACCTCAGGTGATCCACCCACCTCAGCCTCCCAAAGTGCTAGGATTACAGGCGTGAGCCACCATGCCCGGCCACAAATAAGACATTTTATTTGCCACCATTATAAGTCTGAACTTTAAACAGATTCTTGGACTGGTGGTTCATATCCATCAGCTCGTTCAACTTTAGCACCTGTCTCATCCCCAGTGGCTTTTCCAGAACTACTGCCTTCACCATGAAGCTCCATGAGTTTTCCCAATTCAAACTTGGGCTTCTTCAGCATTTTTCCTTTTCTAATGAAGACATCATGGAGAGGATAAATAGATTGGCAAGCCTTTTCTATGTCTTTTCCAATGCTGTCTGGAATCAATTTATTGACTACTTCTTTCAGGTCATTTGTCTGCACCTCTCGGGTCATGATTTCCATCATCTTCTTCCGGATTTGGCGGACCTGTTGGTGCTGAGCATAAGAGGTCTTCCGTATCTGATGCGTTTTTTAGTAAAACCAACAAGAACAGACGAAGCAAGTAACCATCGGTAGTCTTGACATCAACATGAGCTTCAATCATTGTCTGCCATTTTTTGACCATGGAACACATTTTGTCATGGGTAAGATCCATGCCATGGAAGTTAGTCAGGCAGTTTTTGCCCTGAACATCTTCAGTAATCAGCTTGAATTTCCTAAATGCAACTTCATCATTCTGCACATCAGCAAGACTAACTTCAAACACTCGACCCTTGAGGCCATCAGATGCAATTTTGGTTCCTTGGGTCCTGGTGACTAGCGTCTTTCCAATATTTCTTATATTGAACATAGCGGGTGCTTTCACATCATACCAATCTTTCTTAGAAAATGGATCAACCACTTTCTTCTTGGCTCCCTTTTTGCCGCCTTTCGTAAGGTGCTTGTTCTTGCCAACCGCCATGATGCTGTTCAGAGAGCCAAAAAAAGCGGGAGTGTCTGAATTCTATGTGGCCCAGCCACTTCACCTCTTAGCTGAGGTTTTAAGCACACAAGGGGCAGCGACAAATGGGAAAGCAGAGGTCTTCTTAGTTATTAGCTGGTAAGTGCCCCACACCTGTACAGGTCTCCAGGGCAAGTGACTTAGTCTCAAGGCCCAAGTAAGACCTCTTATTTCTTCCAAGTGACACTCTTGCCACTGGCTGACCACAAAGCTGAGATGATCATGCAGCAGCAATAGCGTAAGAAAGGACCAGCTGGGGACAGGGGAAGAGGGGGACAGAAAGAGAGAGATACACACAGAAAGAGACAAAGACACACACACACACAGAGATACACACAGAAAGAGACAAAGACACACACACATACACACGCATGCGCATGCACGTGCACACACACAGATACACACAGAAAGACAGAGACAAAGACACACACACACACACACACACAGAGAGAGAGAGAGAGAGAGAGAGAGAGAGAGAGGAGGAGATTCTGTTTACTTGAAATGGCCTCTTCTTCCATGAAACTACTTAGATAATTACTTTAGATTTTAGACAAGCTTCTTGATCTTTCTCATCGTTAATGGCCTCATTGGTAAAAAAGAAGAGAATGCCAGCCTATAAGGCTCTAGTTACATGTGTCAGTGATGATTAAGTGAGGAAAAGTCTCTAAAATATCTGGCACCATTCATGAAATTCTGAAGTCACTCACTCTGTCTATGCTGTTTCCTTCGGCTGTCTGAGTTCTCGTCCGTTCTAGCAGTTTGCTGGAAGTTTTATATACAGCATTTAGGGAAGGAAATGTATACAGAGTTTTCAGGTAAAATACAGGAATCTAGTTACATTTGAATTTCAGATAAGCAAAGAATAATTTTTAGCATAAGTATGTCCCAAATATTGTATGGGATATACTTACATACACGATTATTGATTGTTTACTTGAAATTCAAATTTACCTGGGCTTTCTGTGTTTTTATTTGCTAATTTTGGCAACCCTAATCCATAGACAAGGATTAGGGATGTATAGTCTTAAGATAACTGGTATTGCTTCTGGTGTATATCTTAACCAAAACCCATGGGATGGGATGGCTCACCAAACACACTTCCAGGTTGGAACTTCATTTGAAAAGGTTAGCAGTTTTGAAGGGGAAAAAGAAGAAATTTGTATCTTCCAGAGTAAACACATTAAAAATATTTATAAAAAGATTGAGGATATTGCCTATCCAAAATGATATAGGTCAGTCTCAGAGGTTGATCAATAAAGGAGGAAGAGCTGTAGCTCACTAGGAAATAGATTTTGAGTGAAAGGAACAAATGGATCTTAAGCCAGGTCTGATTCCTACCTCTGGGTACCAGCCTGACTTCGTTGCTTGGGTGTGTCTTTGATATTTATGCTCTCATTTTATTTCCACATAATCTCAGGAGGCAGGTAGGGGTATCTCCACTTTACGGAGTCCTAGAGGTTAAGAGATTGGGCCAAAGATGCCCATATTCATGGAAAATTTGCTATATACAGGGAAAGTGCTAACTATTGCATCCAGGTAGTACCTCTCACATATTACATCTCTATCCCAGAAGACCTGGAGGTTTTTTTTTTCCTGTTAATTATCATTTATTATTATTATTTTTGCAATAGTTTTGAGGGCACAGGTGGTTTTGGTTACATGGATAAGTTCTTTAGTGGTGATTTCTAAGGTTTTGGTGTACCTATCATCTGAGCAGTGCACACTGTATCCCTCACCCCCTCCCAAACTTTTCCCAAGTCCCCAAAGTTCATGATGTCATTCTTATGACTTTGTATCTGCAAAGCATAGCTCCCACTTACAAGTGAGGACATAATATGGTTTTCCATTCTTGAGCTACTTCACTTAGAATAATGGCCTCCAACCCCATCTAAGTTGTAGCACCAGACATTGTTTTGTTTCTTTTTATGGCTGAGTAATATTCCATGGCATATATATGTGTGTGTGTGTGTGTGTGTGTGTGTGTGTGTGTGTATATATATATATATATAAAACATTTTGTTTATCCTCTGTTGGTTGATGGACGCTTAGGTTTGTTCCATATCTTTGCAATTGTGAATTGTGCTGCTGTAAACGTGTGTGTATGTGTTTTCTTCTATAATGACTTCTTTTCCTTGGAGTAGATACCCAGTTGTGAGATTGCTGGATCGATTGGTAGATCTGCTTTCAGTTCTTTAAGAAATCAGTGTACTGTTTTCCAGGAGAACTGGACCATTATCATCCCTTTTAACAGATACAGAAATGGAGGCTCAGGGAGGCCATACATTAGTAAGAACTGTGGTGAAGATGGGACCTCTGGTGGGCCTGACTCTGAACCTCAGACTCTTCATTGCAGGTTGTGTGGTCTTCTCATCCCGACTCTTCTGATTCCAATAACAATATTCCTTTTGATGTGAATACAGAGAAGACAACCAACTCATAATGAAGGGCTCAGGTAGTACTCCAGGAGAAAGGAGAATTCCCGCATCAAAAAGATGTGCAGCTCTCGATAACTCTGGTAATTTTTCATTTTAAATGGTGAGGTAACTTTTTCCTTTCAAACAAAATCTGTTCTCTTTTTGCTCTCCACCATATCTCTCTCCTACTCTATCTCTTTCAGTTTCCAAATAATTTGGCTAGGAGATTGGTGGGACTGAATTAGAAGGCTTCAGCATTTTATGTCATACTCTTTGGTCTTATTTTCTTATTTTTTTTAATACAGTAAACATGCTTATTCTTTATGATATTAATGGTAACAATGATACCATTTAAGATTTTTAAAAAGCATACATGAAGGCACCCACGAAAAATCTACAGGTAATAGATTTAATAATGTAATAACTGACTATTGAAAGCTTTTCCTCTAATATGGGAGCAAGCAAGATTATTCCTCTTTACCATTTCTGGTCAGCATTTGAGGTCCTAGGTATGGCAATAAGGCAAAGAAAAAGACAGACAGTTCAGAAAGGAAGAAATAAAACTGTATTTTCAGGCAATGTGAACTTGTATGTAGAAATTCATACAGAATCTACTAGAAAAATGACTAGAACTCATAAGAGAATTTAGCAAGGTTGCAGGATACAATGGTAATATAAAAATTTTAATTGTACTACTATATAGTAGGAATAAGTATTGCAAAATGAAAATTTAAAACAACACTATTTGTGATAGTACCAAGAACATGAAATGCTTTGAAACAGATGAAAAATACTGTAAAGCTCTACGCTAAAAACTATAAACCACTGCCGAGAGAAATGAAGGAAAATCTAAATAAATGCAGAGATATTTCATATTATTGTCCGACTCAGTATTGTTAAGATGTCAAGTCTTTCCAAATTGATTTAGAGGCTTAATCTTCACTCAAAATCTAAACAAATCCAGGTGTGGTTACTCACCCCTAAATCCCAGCACTTCGGGAGGCTGAGGCGGGCAGATCACTTGAAGTCAGGAGTTGTCAACCAGCCAGGCCAACATGGTAAAACCTGAAACCTGGTCCCTACTTAAAATACAAAAATTAGCCAGGCGTGGTGGCATAACCCTGTAATCCTAGCTACTCAGGAGGCTGAGGCGCGAGAATCACTTGAACCCAGGAGGCAGAGGTTGCAGTGAGCTGAGATCATGGCACTGCACTCCAGCCTGGGTGAGAAGAGTGAAACTCCATCTCAAAAACAAAACAAAACAAAAAAAAACTTTTAAAAAAAAGAAATTGACAAATGAATTCTAAAAATTATATGGAAGTGAGAAGGACCCAGAAGGACCCAAGTGGTTGGAGGATTCATGCCACTTGATTTTAAGACTTATTAAAGAGCTACAGTAGTCAATACAAAATGTTATTGGCAAAAGGAAAGAAAGATAGTTAAGTGAAATAAGATGGCTGTGAAATAGACCCACCCATAGTCAATTTTTAACAAAGGTGTCAGGACAGGCCAGTGAAGAAACAATAGTCTTTTCAACAAATTGTGCTAGGACAATTGAATATCCATGTGAAAATAAATGAAATTCAACTCATGTATTACACCATATACAAACATTAACTCAAAATGGATCAGAGACCTACATATAAAACCTAGAGCTATACAACTACTAATAGAAAACATAGGAGAAAAATCTTTGTGACCTTGTGTTAGACAAAGATTTCTTAGCCAAGACAAAAAATCATTAACCATAAAATGATGATAAATTTGACTTCATAAAAATGTAGAACTTCTATACTTTGAAAGACACTGTTGAGAAAATGATGACAAGCCACAGACTGAAAGACTGTATTTGTAAAACACATAGCTGATAAGTGGCATGTACTCCCAGTGGGATAGCTTTTGAAAACAGATAATTAATATCCAATATTGGTAAGGATATGAAGCCACTGGAACTCTCATACATTACTGTAGGGAATGGTATAGCCACTGCAGAAAGTGGTAGGATAGTTTCCTTCTTTCGTTCTCTCTCTCTCTTTCTTTTCTTTCTTCTCTTTCTCTCTCTCCCTTTCTCCCTCGCTCCCTCCTTCTCCTCCTCCTCTTCTTCTTCTTTTTTTCTTCTTTCTTTCTTTTTCTTTTCTTTGTCTTCTTTTTCTGAGACAGGGTATTGCTCTGTTGCCCACGCTGCCGTGGTATGATTATGGCTCACTGCAGCCTCAACCTCACAGGCTCAAGTTATTATTCTGCCTCAGCCTCCCAGGAATCTGGGACTACAGGCATGTGGCACAAATAAAAAATTCAAAAATTAACCTGGCTAATTTTTGCATTTTTTTTCTAGAGGTGGGGTTTAGCCATGTTACCTAGGCTGGTCTCAAACCCCTAGATTCCAGCAATCCTCCTGCCTTGGCCTCCCAAAGTGCTGGGGTTACAGGCATAAGCCACTATACCCAGCCTGAATAGTTTCTTATAAGGTAAAAAGTATACTATATGATTCAGTAGTCACATACCTAAGTTATTTATCCAAGACAAATGAAAACATATGACCAGATCTGTTTGGAAATGTCTAGAGAAGCTTTATTCATAGTTACTCAAATCTGGAGACAACACATATGTTGGTCAACAGGCAAATGGATACATAAGTTGGGATATATTCATCCATACAAAGGAATGCTACTGAGTAATAAAAAGAAATAACCTCTGATGCACGTGACCACATGGGTGAATCTCAGAAACATGATTAAGCAAAAGTGGCCAGACAGAAAAGAGTACGATTCCATTTATAAGAAACTGTAGAAAAGGTAAAACTAATCTATAGTGACAGAAAGCAGACAAGTGGTTGCCTGGGGGTGGGTTTGATGAGAAAGAAGCAGTGAAGAAGTTGTGGGGATGATGGAAACACGTTCTCTTTCTTGATTAGGATGGTGGTTTCACTTGTCAAAACTCTTCAAACTGTACACTTAAAATCTGTTCATTTTATTGTGTGCAAACTATACCTCGATAAGGTTGATATGAAAGTGAAAAATAAGAAGTCAAACATGCATGAAGGAAAGTCTACATACATGTCTAGGAGCTGGTGGGTTTTCTGGCTTTTTTCTTAAGAATGCCAGAAATTAATTTAACAGTGATTTTTACTTCCATCTATTTCATGACCCCCTAGTGCCTGGCAATATGCCTGACACAGAAGAAGAATTCAATACATGTTTGTTGAATGACTGTTAGTCCTGTTGAGTCTTTTTGCATTTCCAAGGAGAACAAGCCATTGACCTAAAGGAATAAATCTTTAATGAATTCTTGTGGTGGTTTTTTTTTTTTTTTTTTTTTTGAGACAGAGTTTCACTCTTGTTGCCCAGGCTGCAGTGCAGTGGCATGATCTCAGCTCACTGCAACCTATGCCTTGCTGGTTCAAGCAATTCTACTGCCTCAGTCTCCCAAGTAGCTGGGATTACAGGCATAAGCCACCACACCCAGCTAATTTTGTATTTTTAGTAGAGATGGGGTTTCACCATGTTGGTTGGGCTGTTCTTGAACTCCTGACCTCAAGTGACCCACCTGCCTCAGCCTCCCAAAGTGAATTCTTTTATTTATTTATTTATTTATTGTACTTTAGGTTCTGGGGTACGTGTACAGATCATGCAGGACTGTTGCATAGGTACATACATGGCAAGGTGGTTTGCTGCCTCCATCCTCCCATCACCTATATCTGGCATTTCTCCCCATGTTATCTTTCCCCAACCTCCCCAATCCCCACTGTCCCTCCCCTAGCCTCCACCAACAGACTGATGTGTGATGCTCCCCTCTCTGTGTCCATGTGTTCTCACTGTTCAACACCTGCCTATGAGTGAGAACATGCAGTGTTTGATTTTCTCTTCTTGTGTCAGTTTGCTGAGAATGATGGTTTCCAGATTCATCCATGTCCCTACAAAGGATACAAACTCATAGTTTTTTATGGCTGCATAGTATTCCATGGTGAATTCTTAATATACTGATTTTTAAGATATTATAGATTGGTGAGAGAGGAGAGTTTTTGTCAGATTATCTTTACTAGCCATACATCCAGCCACTATATCTTCACTCCTAAGTCAGAAACTCCTCCAGTTCTCATGTAAGATTCTCAAAAATGGGGAAATCTATTTTTTGCAACCTTCACTTCCACTCGCTTCAGCCTTTTGTCACCCACTGCTGTTGGTTTCTGCCCCCAGCCCTCTATGGGAATTATATTCTCTGAGTCTACTCCTGGTCTGCTAATTGCCAAGTTTGTCGAACATTTTCCATCTGTTCTTTTGCTGGACTTTACTGTTGCATTTGACATGATTGATCACTCCTTTTCTCTACACTTACTCCTTTGGATTTCATTTCAGCAAATTCTCTTGATTTTCCATGATATTTCCAACCTCTGTCTCACCCTTAGCCTACCTCTTAAAAGTTGAGGTTCTCCAAAATACCATCCCAAAGATATTCTGATATTCTCACTCTTTATACCTTTTTAAGCCATCTTATCAATTCTCGTGTTCTAATCATCTGTAGGCTGATGATTCCCTTCATTTCCATCCTCAGCACAGCCCTCTCTCTCAAACCTTGGGATCTTATGTTTATCTGCCTGCTAGACTTCTTCACTTGTGTGTCCCCAGACACCTCTAACTCAGCATGGGCCCACTCTGAACTCATGATCTTCCTCCCAGACCTACTCCTCCTCCCTGTTGTAGTCGATGACTTCGTCATTGATTCAGCCTCTCAAGCTATAAACTTTTCTTTCTCTCTTTTAAAAATTGATTCCCAAACTTATTTCAACCATCACAGTCACAGAGAGGGTAGGAGGAGATGGAGTCAAGAGTATACATAGGTGGAAAGGTGAGTTTTAAACAGAAAAAGAGGTCACTGTATTCTTTAGATATAAGGAACAGGCATAATGATACATGGGGGTGTGAATCTGGAACAAGGGAGGAAGTTGAAAAAGTTCAAGCCTGATGGCTAAAATTTCTCAGAGAGAAGATGTGATGCTTATTGTCTTATATCCACAGGACAGAGAGAGAATAAGGTTTCTGGGGCCTCCATGAGCAGAATTAGGGCTAAGATAGCTATGAGAAGGTGGGTGGTGGTTTCACCTAAGGTCAGGTCTGAAGCTATCCTATGACAGAAGGCACTGCCTTGAGATTTGGTGAGTTCTGTGTCGCTGGAGGTGTTTCAGCAGAGCATGGGAGGATGTTTGCTAACAATGAAGTGGATTATTTCAATCTTACATTGGGGAGTGATAGAGAGGGTTAGATGTTGTGGTTTAGCTCAATGATCTAATGTCCATTCTGATTCCAAGCACTGAGCTGAACTGTGGTTCAAGGCCTTGAGACAAAGAGACATTAATGAAACATAAAAAGAAGAGCTGTGGTGTGTCAGAAGCAAGGAAAACCGAAATACAGGCACCAGTCTTCGCATTTCCTATGTCGACAGTGTCCAGCCAGAAACTTACAGCAGGGCCCACATTCCTGCAATTATGATTTCAAATAATTTAAGCTATGAGTTAATTAGCTGTAAAATGTACTGTACACTATTAATCAGAAATCAGCTTTCCTTCCCCATTGCCTCCATTTTTGGGATTAAGAGCAAAGTGGAAGGAGTTAGGGGACTCCACTTGTGATAAGTACTAGATGGTTTTAGCAAGCACAGCCACTGCCTGAATACCAACTAAGCTGCCTGTATGCCTGGAAAAGTTTGGAGGACAAAAGTTGCCATCAGATGCAGATCAGCTGGCTGAGTTTCAGGGTTATTTTGTATTTGTTTCCTTCCCCACTTTATAGACAGAAACTACATGAAGACTCTCTAAGGTTTTAGAATATTCCAGGAAGAATAACATCATTGCTTCTTCCCACTCCCCACTTCTTTGCCCAAACTTCCCCTTCTGGTCTTATGTCAAGGCTGAAGAAAATGACCAGATGTTGAGACTTACAACAAATTCTCTTTGAGTTAACTATGGTCAGAGCCCAGTATTAGGAGCTGGGATGAGCGATTTGCCCAGGAGCTCAGGAGTTATTCACAAAGGACTTTCCCCTGGATGGTTTAGTTTGATTATCACTAGGGAAACTGAGGCAGGTACAATGATCTGCTTCATAGATGAAGACACTGATGCTCAGGGAGATTAAGTGGCTTGCCCAAGCCCTCATAGGTGCTAGGGAACAGGTCTCCAGCCTTCGTGCTCTTTCGCCTGTGGTGTGTAGCCATGGACTAGAGTAAAGGAATGGCAGTGACTGATGAGCAAAGAAGAGTGACTGAAGAGAAGAGGAAGAGCTGGACCAAGGAGGCTTTGCTAAACTCTGCAAGGAACCACCAAAAAACGTTCTGCCGGTCAAGTGTGACATATGCCATCACTGGAGATTCGAAGTTCTTAGCATAGTAAAGGACCTGATATGTCAAGCTGATAAAGAAACTGATCAAACTTTTGTATTCGGTTAATTCAACAGTGATGGCTTAGTATGGTGGGGTAGATTGAATCACTGACTTAATTCTACCCCCTTCCCTGTACCATTCCCTTTCCCATCTAGTTTTGCAGGACTTGTTCACTCTAACTCTAGGCTGGGCCACATGACTTGCTCTAACCAACAGAACGATGAGGAAGCAAGGATGTGCCAGTTCTGAGACTATTTCTCCAGAGGACTTGTGTGTTTCCACAGGTTATTTTGCACCTTTGCATTGCCTTGAGGATATGCTTGGGATAGTTGTTGGTCCAAGAAAGCTGAGAGACAGGTGGAGTTGAGTCCAACCTGGATTGGCCAGTTCCCAGTGGAGCTAGATGTGTGAATAATTAACTTTTATTATTTGTGGTTGTTTGTTACTCAGTATTATTGTGGCTATAGATAAATGATACACAGGATGTGGTAATGAAAAGATTTTATTTATTCCTCACCATTCTTCCAGCTGAGCATTGTAAAACAGTCTTTCCCATTCTCAGTCAGATTCTCCAACTTTTGGGCTAATTTAAGTTATTAAAAGTCCATTCTAGTTTAAAACTGCAGTACTGAAGCCATCCTCACGAAATTAACAAAAATTTTGGACAGAAATATAGTCATAATTAAGCATTAATCAGGCTGCACTTTGACCTACTTCCTTGTAACAAAGTAACATAGCACTAGATAAGGCTTTCATTTAAGAATTGCTTAAGCAGATCCTGAATTCCAGTGGAAATGCTGACACCAACCAGCTTAGACACTTCCACAGAGGAACTGAATCAGCATGGGAATATAGTTTCTTTATCTCCCTATCCCATGACTTCACCCTGCATTCTTTGACCAATCCATGATCTCCATATCTCTGTCCACTCCAAAACCCTTAAAAACCCTAGCCCCAAACTCCCTGGGGAGACAGATGTGAGGTTTCCTCCTGTGTCCTCATTCAGCCACCCTACTACTAAACCTCCTTCTCTGCTGCAACCTGGTGTCTTGGCATATTGACTTGCCATGTGCATTGGGCAATGAATCTATTATGATTACAAGTTCAATTGAATTTAAATCTCATCTTCTTCTCTTCTTAGATCAGACGTGAGCTTCAACTGTTTGGAGTTGAAGGATAAGGCATACAGTCTGCAGTGAGATACCCCTCTCTTCTCTCCATTCCCCCCATCTTTGCTTTTCTTCTTCTTTTTTTTTTTTTTTGAGACCGACTCTCACTCTGTTTCCCAGGCTGGAGTGCAGTGGTGTGATCTCAGCTCACTGCAACCTACACCTCTTGGGTTCAAACAATTCTTGTGCCTCAGCCTCCTGAGTAGCTGGGACTATAGGCATGAGCCACTGAGTAGCTGGGACAAGAGGCATAAGCCACCATGCCTGGCTAATTTTTGTATTTTTAGTAGAGATGGGGTTTCACCATGTTGGCCAGGTTGGTCTCGAACTCTTAACCTCAGGTGATCTGCCCACCTCAGCCTCCCAAAATGCTGGGATTATAGGCATGAACCACTGTAGTCACCTCACCCCCATATTTTCAAGGCCCAGCTCTATGGTACTGGGTGATGGACAGACAGAGGAAAGGTGTCCCTTTGCCCAAAGGTTCAGCTGTGTGCTGATGGCTACAGCTGTTAGTGTGGTCTCTGAGTAGGTGGTGTGAAAGATTTCCTTGAGGGTGGGATTCCACTTCTCTCTGGACCCATATATCTAAGAAACTGGGAAAGCAATGGTACTACCATCATCCCTTTCCTCCCAGAGATCCTACCCTAAGGTGCCTTCCAGTCCTGCTGTTGTGGGATGCTCACCTCCTGCAATTCTGGACCAACAGGAAGAGACCCAGTACACATCCTGTTATTATCCTTTATTTTGACCAATATTTCAAAAATTTATTTGACTATGAAACTCTTTAATATTCTGACTTTGGGGGAGTATACTGCTAATGGATTCCTGGGGAGCTTGGGCATAGTGGAGATTTAATAACCTGCTTATTATATTCAGTAGATTGTTACACACATTTTACAATCATTATATCTTCTGAATGTGTCATGCTAACAATCTGGAGATTAAGAATTATAGAAATGAGACTGGCTGAATTGAATGCAATAGAGATCCAAAGTAACAGCACTTTAGGTAGTTTGTTTCTGTCTCCAATAAAAGTTCAATCTGGTATGGAGGCTTTATTTAGTGAAACTATCTTTTCATTTCTGTTATCTTATGGGAGTTCTTCTTGGTCTCAGGGCCCAACATGGCTTACCACCATGTCCATATGCCAGCCAGTTAAAAGGGAGAAGGAGAAAAAGAAAAAGGTAGGGATCTGCTCCTTCTCTTTAAGGGCATGACTTAGAAGTTGCATGTGTCCCTTGTGCTAGCATCCCATTGACTGGAATCAGTCACCTAGCTATATGTAGCTGCAAGGGAGTCTGGGAAACATAGTCTTTCTCCCAGACTGCCTTGTGTCCAGTTATACATTCTATTTTTATGGAACAAAGAGGAGAAGATATTGGGAAACAGACAACTAGAAATTTCCGCCACCTACTTAGAAAGAGAGAGAGAGAGAGTAACTCTACTCCTTAAAATGTATTCTAAGGAAATTCAAAAGAAGGAAAAATAATTTGTGCAAGGATGTTTATAGTTCAATGGTACAATAAGCACTATTTGTGACTTAATAAAGCTTTGTTTGTGTTCACTGCAGTGATAATATGAAGATGACTTAGACTCATGGAAAATCGTGTGGAAAAAAGTAGAATGCAATTTCACTCACAAGGAAATTGAGATCCTTTAAAAAATTACATGTGCTCATGGATAAAGAAGAGGTTTAGACAACTTGATTCAAAGATGCACTGTCTTTTTATATTTTTTTTAATTGAACTTGAGATTGAGTCTTACATCTCAGGCTTGTATTTTGAGAGATAATATTTCTTCCTTAACTGCTGTTTTAAAATCTAAGTGTATCAATAGCATTTTAGAATTTAAAGAGGTGACTGTGTCCCTTCATCCATCTACCCATCCATTCATTCACCCATCTGTTCTCTAGTGCAATTATTCATTGACTATGACTTGAGACTCTGTTAGCTGCTGGGAATATGATGGATGTGGTTCCTGATGTCAAGAAGCTTCTAATTTGTTGGGAGAAACAGACCCAGACAAATAAATTTGTGAATTTCCTGACAGATGCATAGTGCTATGAAAGAAAAGTTTAAGATAAAATGACAAAACATACCATGGAGACTAGAGCAGACACTTTTGGTGCCTCTCCCATATCCCCTTGGCACTAACCATTTTATTATGTGCCAACAGCACGCAACTAACTGTAAAGAACTTTCTCTTGATTGTCATATATAATTCAGGCAGAAGTGCTATGAAGTCAGTGTTCCCAGGAAGGGCCCACAACCAATGTCAGATGAGAGTCAGAGTATAAATACCCCAGTTTCCCCACCCTTCAGGTGGGATAACTCTGAGACATGTTTTCACCATGCCCCAGAACTCTTCAGTGCAATGAAGCCCCGGTTGCCCACAGAGGATGGATTCAAGGATGCACTCTTCAGTGTCTTCTCTTCCTTTCTCCTTTTCTCTCTGCCCTACTGATGCTTGCTGGGATCATTCCAAACAAATTGCTTGAACTTACATTTTATTCTCCTGCTCTGCTTCTGGAGAAACCCTGCCCAAAGTCAGGCACTTCAACAAAGGAGAATGGCTTTAGGAAGTGGTATTTACACAGAGCCTTAAATAATGCAGAGAGGCTTAGCTAGGTGAAGATGGTGGATGAGTGGTCTGGACAGAGTGTCTCACTCAAGGTTCTGGTTTGCAAGCAACAGAAAAGAAATCTGTTTTTTCTTAAGCCAGGGAGGGGACAGCTGAATGACCCTAAATAATAATTTTGAAATGCTCAATTATATATATATATAGAGTTAGAGTTTGGAGTTTGAAAGATGTCCTCTCATACTGACATTTGAGCAGAAATAGACTTAAGCTTACTCTTGCACAGGTGTAGAGGCCTTCTAGTGAGCATGCAATTTAGGGAGGACAAGCTTGTAGTCTGATGAGTCCCTTGATATGGGGAAGCTGCAACATCGGCTTCTCTGGGGAAGCCAGAGGATCCCAACAAGCCCTGACCTGCATTATTGATACTCTGCAAGGGCTTTGAACCCCAAGAGGCAGTGGAGTGGGCAGGGATTTTTAAAACACTGCTCCTTGCCACACTGAGGGTTTCTTTGAGCTTTCTCAGAATGCGGCCATATAGGAGCTGAGATGCAAATGCTCAGAGTTGTGAGATGCTTGAAGAGAGTTTTTTGATGCTAAAAAAAAATCATTTGAAAATGAGCTTACCTGGCTTGAATCCCATATTTGCCATTGGTTAGCTGTGTGACCCTAGGTAAGTTAATTAGCCTCTCCAAAATTCTTTATCTTCCTCCTATCCCTTCTCCTCCTCAATCTTCATTGTCAACATCATTACCTAAACATTGACTATGATGACTGATTTAGATACAATCTGCCATTGACTTCTTACACCAACCCTTTTAGTTAGGTAGCTTTACTCCTACGTTACAGGTGAGGAAACTGGGGCCTAGGAGGATTGCATCACTACTCCAAGGTCACCCAATAGGCTGCAGGGCTGGGATTTAAACCCAGATCTGCCTGACTTCAAAGCCTGTGGTCTTAACCACGAAGAGAGTGATTGTCAGGATAAATGAGAACATATAGGTACAAGTATATTGTCTATATCTGTTCCTGCCATATAATTGGCATTTAATAAATTGTTGCAATTGTGATATTCACCTTGTTTACATTATTGGGTATTTGCCATCCCAGAATGTGACTAGGCCTTTGGGAACATTTTCAGAGCAGGGAGAGATTTTTTATTTCTCAAGAAGTATAGCTAATCCTAACTTCATTTACTTTTCTCTTTCAGGGACAGTCAAGGTGTAATTGTGCAGGCTTGTTGCCTGACATGCAGCAAGGCAGTATGCTGAGATGCTGAGTTGCAGCAGAGAAAGTCTTAGTTGTAAGGCTGCCACATGAGGAGATAGGAGGAAATCTCCAGTCCACCTCCCTGAAGAATTTGGGCCTAGAATTTTAAGGAGTTTGGATGCATAGTGGGCCAAAGTGTTGATTGGTCAAAGAGTACGGGCTGAAGTCATGGGATGGGAAGCTGAAAAAACCGCATTCTCACTCTGACTTTGTTCCTTGGTGGGGTCTTCAGACTAGTTGGCTTCAACGGTTCTGAGAAATTTCTCAAACAGAAAGTCTTGAGCTCCTAACATCTATAGGAACAATGAGGAAGTTCATGGTTTATGTCACAGCCTGTGTGGTTCATAAGTAGCTACAGAGAAGTGGGTCAATGGCAGCTTAATCAATGTCTTTCCATACCTTTGTCTAAAGTCTGGCATGCCATTCTTGTTAACCCTGTGGAGATGGTGTTAACAGTGCAGTCTTCCAGGACCAGGAGGGGAAAAGGAGCACGTAACCTCTCTGGGCTGTCCAGGTAGATGGCTACATCTCCAAGGCTGCTGGGAGGAGAGATGGGGCCAGTGCTGGAATTGGCTTCAGAGGTAGTGGCTGGGCATTAATGAGATGCCAAAATGGGGATGTATGAGGGATCAAGCAGCAAGTGTTCATGGAGAGTCCAGTGTGTGCTCATCACAGCATTGGGACCAGTGTGTGGGAAAAGCTGGTGGGGGGAAAGCAGTGGGGTTGTGGGTCCATTTGCTCCTCCAGAGGGATACTGAATGACATCAGTGCCTTCTGTAGTGATGAGCAGAGTTGCCACCTCTGTGCTTTGGGAGGCAGCTTGGTTTGTACCTGAACACCTTTGTTGGTGGATGAGTGTCTGTGTATCTGATCTCCATGACCTCAGTGAATTATCAAACAGCCCAGGGGATCAGAGCCTCCTGCAAAAACAGAAGTACCTAAAGGTACCAGGTGAAAGGGATGGCTCGGAATTCCCATAGGCAAGTTTCGTTTTCCTTTGCTGTTTGCTTTCTTCCCCTCCCAGATCTGGATCCTATAAATGCCAAATGTGGGTGAAGGGGAGGAAGGCAGCAAAACACACTGCCATGTGTGTACCTATGCAACTATCTTGCACGTTCTGCACATGTACCCCAAAACCTAAAATACAATAAAAATTAAAAAAAAAAAGAATGCTATAGATAGGAAAATAAATAAAACTCTATGACAGATTTGAGTTTTACTCTCATTTACTGGAGTTCAGGCATACAAGACACAGAGAAGTGAAATAAACAGCAATTATATAAGGTTTCTGTCAAAAAATTTTTTATTTAATTTTATGGCAAAACAACCACCAAACCTCTAAAACTCTTACTCTCTTAAAATGCGGCTCCTTTTGATGGGTGTGTATGGCAAGGTGAGATCAGTGATTTTATGTTGATTTTTAAAAACAGAACTAATAGAACATCTGCACCAGGTGTTTAAAAAGTGAGCTATTTAGGTACATGACCATTCCTACTTCCAGTAAATGCTTTTAATAATAAAAGTGTCTATTTAAATATATTAACTCTTGGCTGGGAGAAGCGTCTCATGCCTGTAATCCCAGCTCTTTGAAAGGCTGAGGTGGGAGGATTGCTTGAGGTCAGGAGTTTGAGACCAGCCAGGGTAACAAAGTGAGACCCTGTCTCTATTAAAAAAAATAATTTAGCCAGGGTTAGTGATGTGTGTCTGTAGTTCCAGCTACTCAGGAGGCTGAGGTGGGAGGATCACTTGAGCCTGGGAGTTCAAGGTTGAAGTGAGTCATCCTCATATCACCGCACTCCAGCCTGGGCGACATAGTGAAACCCTGTCTCCAAACAACAACAACAACAAAATTACTCTTGTGTCAGGTGCTGTGCATGCTATGCATTGTTTATTTATTTCACAACTATTTATTAAGCACCTACTGTGTGCCAGGCACTGTGCTATATACTGGTGATTTGAATGTGGGGTCTGGGACATCGGAAAAAATGCTGTTTAAATCAGGCTTGTAGGTTGCAGGTGGGTCATCCCAACCAAGAAACCAGGGATAGTAGAGAATCTTCCCAGCAGACAACACAGCAAGCACAAAGGTTCATTTAATCCTTACAATAGAGGGGCTGCTGGGTGCTGGAGGCTCCGCTGTGCGCTGCGCCCTGTGCCTGCCGGCCTGGCTACCCTGCTGATGCCTTAAATTAAAAAAAGAAATCCTCACAATAACACAGTGGGAGGCTGATTATCCCCCCACTTTACAGAGGAGGAAACTGAGGCTCAGATGTGTTTAATGTTCGTCCAAGGCCACAAACCAACCCAAAGGTGGAGCTTCCTCCTTTTGTAGCTTCCCCAGGTCCTGTGTTCATGGATGATTGCCTTTCCTGACTGTGGTTTTAGCACTGCAAGTCCAGCATCCCAGAACCCTGTTCTTCCTGGGCAAACTGGGACTGTTGATTATCTTTGGTTGAAATGTTCTGCTGAGATCAAGCCAAGGAGAGTAGGAGGTGCAGTTTGAAGCTTGCAGGAGGAGAGAAGTCAGGAGGCTGCTCCCTGTACCTCATAAAGTCCCCAGGCAGTCATTCCATGATCCAAGGCCACAGCACTCTGGCCTCTGCTAGTTGTCTTTCAGGTCCAATCATATTTGTAGTGTCGTGACATGTCCTTAAGGTCCCAGAGGCTAAAAGCAAGAGCTTCCCTAGTGTGCGTAGTCTCCACTTGTACATAACAAATGAGATGGTTTTGCCTGGAGCTTAACATACAGAAGAGAAAACAAAGCCAATCCAGGTACAGTCAGCAGAAATATATGTAAAAAGTTTTTAAAAATTACATTATGTCTCCACAGTGGGCTGCCTGATGATTCAAAAATATTTCTTAAAAACCCTTCCCCAGAACCAAAGACAAAAACCACATGATTATCTTGATGCAGAGAAGGCCTTTGACAAAATTCAACAGCCCTTTATGCTAAAAACCCTCAATAAACTAGGTATTGACGGAACGTATTTCAAAATAATAAAAGCTATTTACGACAAACCAACAGCCAATATCATACTGAATAGGCAAAAACTGGCATTCCCTTTGAAATCTGGCACTAGACAAGGATGCCCTCTCTCACCACTCCTGTTCAATATAGTACTGGAAGTTCTAGCCAGAGCAATCAGGCAAGAAAAAGAAATATAGGGTATTCAAATAGGAAAAGGAGGAAGTCAAATTGTCTCTATTTGCGGATGACATGATTGTATATCTAGAAGACCCCATCGTCTCAGCCCAAAATCTGAAACTGATAAGCAACTTCAGCAAAGTCTCAGGATACAAAATCAATGTGCAAAAATCACGAGCATTCCTATACACCAATAACAGACTTAAAGAGAGCCAAATCAAGAACGAACTGCCATTCACAATTGCTACAAAGAGAATAAAATACCTAGGAATACAACTAACAAGGAACATAAAGGACCTCTTCAAGGAGAACTACAAACTACTGTGAAATAAGAAACCAGACAAACAGATGGAGAAACATTCCATGTTCAAGGTTAGGAAGAATCAATATCGTAAAAATGGCCATACTGCCCAAAGTAATATACAGATTCAACACTATCCCCATCAAGCTACCAATGACCTTCTTCACAGAACTGGAAAAAAAACCCACCTTAAACTTCATATGGAAACAAAAGAGAGCCCACATAGCCAAGTCAATTCTAAGTAAAAAGAACAAAGCAGGAGGCATCACACTACTGGACTTCAAACTATACTACAAGGCTACAGTAATCAAAAGAGCATGGTACTGGTACCAAAACAGAGATATAGACCAATGGAAGAGAACAGAGGCCTCAGAGACAACACAACATATCCACAACCATCCGATCATTGACAAACCTGACAGAAACAAGCAATGGGTAAAGGATTCCCTGTTTAATAAATGATGTTGGGAAAACTGGCTAGACATGTGCAAAAAGCAGAAACTGGACCCCTTCCTGACACCTTACACTAAAGTTAACTCCGATGGATTAAAGACTTAAACATAAGACCTAATACCACAAAAAACCCTAGAAGAAAATCTAGGCAAAACCATTCAGGACATAGGTGTGGGCAAGGACTTCATGACCAAAACACCAAAAGCATTGACAACAAAAGCCAAAATAGACAAATGGGATCTAATCAAACTCCACAGCTTCTGCACGGCAAAAGAAACAGTCATTAGAGTGAATCGGCAATCAACAGAATGGAAAAACCTTTTTGCAGTTTACCCATCTGACAAAGGGCTGATATCCAGAATATACAAAGAACTAAAACAGATTTACAAGAAAAAAACAAACAAGCCCATTCAAAAGTGGGCGAAGGATATGAACAGACACTTTACAAAAGAAGACATATATGAGGCCAACAAACATATGAAGAAATACTCATCATCACTGGTCATTAGAGAAATGCAAATCAAAACTACATTGAGATACCATCTCATGCCAGTTAGAATGGCGATCATTAAAAAATCTGGAGACAACAGATGCTGGAGAGGATGTGGAGAAATAGGAACACTTTTACACTGTTGGTGGGAGTGTAAATTAGTTCAACCATTGTGGAAGACAGTGTGGCGATTCCTCAAGGACCTAGAAATAGAAATTCCATTTGACCCAGTAATCCCATTACTGGGTATATGTCCAAAGGACTATAAATCGTTCTACTATAAGGACACATGCACACCAATGTTCATTGCAGCACTGTTTACAATAGCAAAGACCTGGAACCAACCCAAATGCCTATCAATGATAGACTGGACAGGGAAAATGTGGCACATAAACACCATGGAATATTATGCAGCCATCAAAATCGATGAGTTCATGTCCTTTGTAGGGACATGGATGAACCTGGAAACCATCATTCTCAGCAAACTGACACAAGAACAGAAAATCAAACACCGCATGCTCTCACTCATAGGTGGGTGTTGAACAATGAGATCACATGGACACAGGGAGGGGAGCATCACACACTGGGGTCTGTCAGGGGGAAATAGAGGAGGGACAGTGAGGGGAGGGGAGTTGGGGGAGATAGGTTGGGGAGAAATGCCAGATATAGGTGAAGAGGAGGAAGGCAGCAACTCACACTGCCATGTGTGTACCTATGCAACAATCTTGCATAGGTACCCCAAAACCTAAAATGCAAAAAAAAAAAACCCTTTCCCTTTCTTTTCTGTTTCTGTGTATTTTTTGAATATATCCTTTCTTTCTGCCTCTCTCTCTTCCTTTTATCATGAACTTGAATCTCTTATGTAACACAGCACCTAGCACATAGTAGGTACTTAATATTTGTTGAATGAATAAGTGAATGAAATATGTCTGTAGGCACTTCTGAGATGCAATTAGCTGAATGCTTTCTCAAGTTTAGAATAACTCCAAGCAGGCAGCAACAACTATTCTTTCTTTGATCAAAAACAGTGATTGGGGGAATTCAGATCAATTTTAGGGTAGCCAGATCCTCCTTCCGTAATATTTCTCTCTTAATAATGTCTGTACATACCCTGCATCTGAATCACTCAAGGTGCTTGTTAAATATAGTTCTTAGGCTCGTTCCAGGACCTATTGAGTTAGATCTGGGGCAGGGGCAGGAATTTGCATTTCTAATAAGCTCCCAGAGTGTTTCTTACGCATACCCAAATTGCCCTATATAAGCATAGTTTGTTCACTTTGATCATCTGTGCTGCAATCCTGGGGCTCCCTCCTCCTTTCTGCTGAAAGTTTGTTTCTTCCTTAAAGCCATAAGAAGAAGAAAAAAAGGAGCACATCTCTTCGGGGACTACTTTCAGTTGGAAAGAATTGTGAAAAAGTTGAAATGATAGCAATGCAATGTAATTTTCTCATTCTTCCTCTGTTCTTGCAGAGTGTTGCATTACTCAACATAGATTTTTTGGAGGGCGTATAAGATAATGAAATTTACTCAAGTATTTCAGAAATGAGTGGCTTGTTTCATACTTCTAATAAAGCTTTCCTTGTGGTTGTAATGGCAAAGAATTTGCCTCACTGGACTTCAGGTTGTTAATGCTATTCTAGGCATCTCATTGGGTGAGCTCTGTTATCCACTGCAGGTAGCAAGAGTGATAACCCATACTTCTTGCTGGGGAGAATGCTGCATCTGTCCACTTTTGTTGCAATCCCTTTTTCCCTGTTCTCTGTACATTTTAGTTCTTAGGTTAATTTCAGTTCTGTCATCTGAATGCTGTATTTAATTGGAGTTAAAGAAAATGCACACACATGCATGCATGCAATCCACCCAGACAAACATTTTCTATTCTTAATTATTCATAACTAAGATTTATTAGAAAGGTTGATTTGGATGAATTGATGCATTGTAGATCTAGATTCTGTTATGAACATAGGAAACTGTCCCTTTGTGGGTCAAAATATGGTCTAATGTTGGCAATTTCTTGTGTTTCAATCTAGTAGAAACCACATAAATTGTCCAGATGTCTATTTTTAAATTGTTATTTTAAATATACAAAATATTCAGACATACAAAAGGTGTCAAGAATAATATGATGAACACCCATGTACTCATCATCCAGTAGCATCATCAGATGCCACTGAAACAATTACAGCCCTGTCCCCAATCAAATGTCCCTCATGTCCCCACCAGAGGTAGCCTGCATTCTGAATTTGGTGCTTATTGGTCCCATAGTTTTGTGTGTGTGCGTGTGTCTATGTATACACACACACACGCACACACACATACACACACACCCATGCATGCATGCACACACACACACACACACACACATATTTTCAGGTTTCCATGTGCAAGCTTGGAGCCTGGAAGTCTGAAGTCCTGCTTGCCTTGGCTGATGTCTCCCACCCCTACCTGTATTCGCCATTGTCCCTGATCGCTTCCTAGACAAGCCCCTCACCCAACCCTGTCATCTTAACTGTTTTTTTTTTGAGACGGAGTTTCGCTCTTGTTCCCAGGCTGGAGTGCAATGGCGCGATCTCGGCTCACCGCAACCTCCGCCTCCTGGGTTCAGGCAATTCTCCTGCCTCAGCCTCCCGAGTAGCTGGGACTACAGGCACGCACCACCGTGCCCAGCTAATTTTTTGTATTTTTAGTAGAGACGGGGTTTCACCATGTTGACCAGGATGGTCTCGATCTCTTGAACTCATGATCCACCTGCCTCGGCCTCCCAAAGTGCTGGGATTACAGGCTTGAGCCACCGTGCCCGGCCAACTGTTCTTAATGATAATGTAAATACCTTTCACCCAACCCTGCCATTGTAACTAAACTTGTGCTCATGTATACTCCTTGCCCCCTACCCCCCACCACTGTAACTGATCTTATTCTGCAACACCCCCGTCTCCCAAAAAACGACCCGAACCTATAAAATCAACTCCTATCCCACTGCTCTTTGCTAATGCCTTTTTCGGCCTTAGCCCACCTGCACCCAGGTGAACAAACAGCCATGTTGCTCACACAAAGACTGTTTGGAAGGTCTCTTCATTCAGAGCACACGTTTTTCAACATATGTATGTTTTGTTTATTTGTTTTGTTTTGTTTTTGAGATAGGGTCTTGCTCTGTTGCTGAGACAGGAGTGCAGCGGTGCGATCACAGCTCACTGCAAACTTGAACTCCTGGGCTCATGTGATCCTCCCATCTCAGCCTCCTCAGTTTCCCCATCTGTAAAATGAGTATAATAAGAGGGTCCCCCTCATGGGGTAACATGAGGCCTGCGGGTAGTTGACACATGAAGTGTTTAGCAGAGGTTCTGGTCTCTAGCAAGTGCTCAGCTGGGACTGTGCACCACCATACTCAGCTCACTTTTTATTTCTTTTTAGAGACAGGATCTCACCATATTGCCCAGGCTGGTCTCAAATTCCTGGGCTCAAGGGATCCTCATGCCTTGGCCTCTCAAAGTGCTGGGATTATAGGCATGAGTCACCACGCCTGGCATGTATTTATATATATATATATATATACACACACACACAGAGTAGGTTTTATATGTGTGTGTGTATATATATGTGTGTGTGTATATATATATATGTGTGTGTATACACACACACACACATAAAACCTACTGTGTATAGCCTATTGCCTTGCACATTCCTTTATTTAAATGATAAAGTATACTTATTCCTCTTCAACTAGCCTTTTTCACTAAACATCATGGTCAAGACTCATTCATGTTGATCTGTGTCTCTCTAGTTCAATGTTATTTTCCAAAACCAAGTAGCTGAAAGGATTTGTAGTAAAATCAACAGTGCATGGAAAAGAAAGCACATTTCTCTTTTACAATCTTTTCCCCAACCATCAAGCCAAGCTTGTTTCAGTCCATATTTTTGGAAAATATTTGTATTGAGAGAGATTACACAAGATTTGCAGGGGAAAAAAGCAGCCTAACAATAAACAATGGAGCTGTGTTGCTGTTTTGAGACTCATGCTCTTGCCAGAGTAAGATAATTTCTTGGTACAAAGTCAGAAAAAAGTCCCACCAGCTGGCAGTGTCTGGCATATGGTGGCTGTTCAATAAATATTTTCTGCATGAATAAATTAAAGGGGGGGAGGCTCCCAATTTGAAAGCACTCAAGGGATGGTGTAAGTTAGATCTGAGCTAAGATCAGTTTTGGTGTTTGTTTCAAATTAGCTGTTGTTACAGGAGGGGCAGGAGGCTTCGATGAGAAATGAGAGAATTGAATTCCTGAGACAAGGCAGCTTGCTTCAGGTCTGAAATGTGGGTTCAGATTCTGACATTTATTAGGTGATCATGGGCAAGTTACCTAATCTCACTGTGTGCCTCAGTTTCCCTTCTGTAAAATGGGTGTAATAAGACAGTCCCCCTCATGGGGTAACATGAGGCCTATGGGTGGTTGGTATATGAAGTGTTTGACACAGGTTCTGGTCTCCAGTAAGTGCTCAGCAAATGTCATTAAGATTCTGTCCCAGTGTGTCTATACCATGGGGTTCAGAAGGCTGGACAGGGGACGAGGAGCATCCTAGGTATAGCAGACCCCGGGGGACAGCCATTCTTTTGGAGGGTGCCTGTATCTGGAAGCTGAATCTCATAGTCACAGCAGTGTATCTTGAGGCAGGGCTTTAAATGTCAAACAAAATGGTTTAGGATGTGATTCATGAGGCAAGGAGCTGATGCACACAGGAAGATGTCAGAAGACGTACAGGTTACTGTGAAGGACTCAGGGTGCAGGAGCCAGGGTCCACTCTAATCAAACAGAAGCAGCTTGCACAATCATCAATGTTAGTGTGCCTATGGGACACTAACCCACAGTGTTAACCCATAGAAGGGGTAAAGCGTTGCTTGCATTTTGGGTCTAGGTCTCTGAATTGTGCAGGGCTGAAGGGAGAGCTGTATTTGCATATTGCTGAATAAGACGTGTTTGACTGAGTTGCTTGTGAGAAGGTATAAAAGTCCAATTATGTTATTTTCAAGTACAGGATTTTCTCTCTCCATCTTTCCTGGGCAGTAAAGGGAGCCTTTAAATTAATTCAGGGTGGACTCATAGGTTTTGTCTCGTAGCACACTTGGATTGACTGGAATCCATGGAGTAATGGTTGAAGATTTAAGGCCACACTCAGGCTCTGTAGGAAAAGTGCTATGATTGATTAGCAATGTCTGCCAGAAGGAAAGGCTAGTAATGGAATGCATGCTGCATATCAACCATCCACATATCAATTTAAAGTATAACAGGTTTATCTTTGCTTCTATACTTTGCTCATGTTTCTCTTTTTCTAAAATTACTTCCCTTTTCTTCTCTGCTGATCCAAACCCTTTTCCTGCATCTCCATCCAGTTTAAGTTTCACCTCCTCCAGGAAGCCTTCTCTGATATATCTAATCCACACTGATTTCTCCTTACTCACAATTCTTAGTGTTTATACTATTTAATGAATATTTATATTAACACCGTTTCTCCATCTCTCCATACGCTTTTACCACATGGATCTTCTTTCTGAATTTCAAGCATATGAGGTTTGCTCCTGCCTTAGTACCTTTGAACCAGCTCTTTGCTTTACTGAGAGCACCCTTTCTCCAGGTCTTCATTTGGCTTGCTCCTTCTCATCATTGCTTCTCTACTTAAATGCCACCTCCTTGAGGAGCTCTCCCTGAAATCACTCCATATAACCCCCAGATCCTTCTCTGTCCTGCCACATTGTTCTATTTTCTTCAAGGTATTTACTGCTGCTTGATAATTTCTTATTGATTTGTTTGCTTATTTATGTACTGCCTTTTCCTCTGCCCCTCTCCACTCAAATGTAAGCACCATAAGTGCAGGGACTGTCACTGTTTTCTTCCTTATAATATTCCTAGCACCTACAACAGTGCCTAGCATTTAGAACGTAACCAAATAATAATTGAATCAATGAAGGTCTTAGGACATTATTTGCATTATTTTAAGACTTAATTTGTATGTAATGATGAAATTTTCTTGGCTGTAGATTTTTCTCTTCCCAACTACATGGTGAGCTCACAGCAAGCAGGGACCAGTCATATACCCCTTGGTATTCCAGAGCAGCTGTCATGATGTTAGCAGAAAGGGGTCCCCAATCCAGACCCCAAGAGAGGGTTCTTGGATCTTTCTCAAGAAAGAATTCAGGGTGAGCCCATAGAGTAAAGTGAAAGCAAGTTTACTAAGAAAGTAATGGAAAAAGAGAATAGCCCTGAGGGCTGCTTGTTGCCCATTTTTATGGTAATTTCTTGACTACATGCTAAACAAGGGGTGGATTTCATGAGTTTTTCTGGGAAAGGGGTGGGCAATTCCTAGAACTGAGGATTCCTCCCATTTTTAGACCATATAGGATAATTTCTTGACATTGCCATGGCATTTGTAAACTGTCATGGCGCTGGTGGGAGTGTCTCTCAGCATGCTAATGCATTATAATTTAGCGTATAATGAGCAGTGAGGATGACCAGAGGTTACTTTTGTCGCCATCCCTGTTTTGGTATGTTTTGGCTGGCTTCTTTACCGCATGCTGTTTTATCAGCAAGCTCTATGTGAACTGTATCTTGTGCTGACATCCTGTTTCATCTTATGACTTAGAATGTCTAACCTCCTGGGAAGGCAGCTCGGTAGGTCTCAGCTTTATTTTACCTAGCCTCTTCACAAGATGGAGTCAGTTGGGTTTAAATCCTCTGACAATTGGGTACTCACTAAATATTGTTGAATGACTGAGTGAAGGAATAGAGTAGTATCTGCAGTGAGCATCCATTTATATGAGTTAGGATACTGGCTTGCCTGTTTTAACAGTGGCATTCAGAAAGATATAAATTCATTTCTTTCTCATGTAATAGTCTTTAGATACAGGAGGATGGATGCCTCTGCTATCGTCACATATTGCTGCTGTCTCTGGGTTTAAGGCATTGGCTCTAGTTCTGGTTCTCAGGCCAGCAACAAAAACATTCTGTTAAAGACACAAGTTGGAAGGGCACACCTCACTTTCATCCATGTCTCATTGGCCACACCAAGTCACAAGCCCACATCTAGCTGCAGTGGAGGCTGGGAAATGTAGTCTCTGGCTAGGCAGCCATGTTTCCAGCTAAAACTTTGGAATATTTTTGAATAGGGGAGGAAAGATGTTAGGAAACAATTAGCACTCTCTGCCATAACAGTTCAATTTGATGAAAATTTATTATTTTTTCTGTGCTAAGCATGGCACTGCACACTCTGGTGAGCATAGGTACACATTGGGCACATTCCCTGCCCTGTAGGAGTCTGTAGCCTAGTGGACAAGACAAGCAAGTAACTCTAATTCTTGGAGCTTTGCCTGGAGTAAGAGTTGATTAAATGAATAATACTAAAGTCGGTCATTGTGGACTTACTATGTTGCAAGGCACTTTGTGTTCTTGGTCCCATTTAATCCTCATAATGATGTAAAATGTAGCTCCATTTTCCAGATGAGGCTCACAGAAGTGTTTTAAGGTATTTTGGATTTGTGGATGGCATAATCAATTGAAAGGCTAATTTTAATTTGTTTTTGTTTATTTCTAAATTTATCGAGAGTAAAATTCACTCTTTACAGTACACAGTTCTATGAGTTTTGACAAATACATAGTGATGTAATCACTACTTCAGTTGAGATACAGAACCACCACCCCAATCCCAAGTTCTCTCATACTGCCCATTCTCTCACCCTCAGCCTCTGGCAACCATTGATCTGCTCTTCATTCCTATAGTTTTGCCTTTTCCAGAATGTCATACACATGGAATATTGTAATATACATTAGGTTGGCGCAAAAGTAATTGCGGTTTTTACCATTACTTTTATTTATATATATTTTATGTGTTATATATAATATATATGTAATGTATCCCTTTGAATCTGGCTTCTTTCATTTAGTACAACACATTTGAGATAAGCAATGTTGTTGTGTATATTAGGAGTTCATTCCTTTCATTGATTGATAGTATTCCATTGTGGTTTGTTTATCCATTCTCTGGTTGAGGAACATTTTGGTTGTTTTCAGTTTGGGGAAACTATAAATAGAGCAGTTACAAACATTTGTGTACTGGTTTCGTGTGAATTTAGGTTTTCATTTCTTATGGATAATACCAATAAATAGGATTTCAGGTTTGCATGGTAAACATATGCTTAACTTTGTCATAAATTACCAGTTTTCCATGGTAGGTGTACCATCTGCATTTTCCCCAGCAATGCATGAGGGTTCTAGTTGCTTTGTGTCCTTGCTAGCTCTTGGTATTGTCATGGTGGTGTTGTTGATAGTCACTTTAATAGGCATATAGGGGCTGGGCGGGGTGGCTCACGCCTGTAATCCCAGCACTTTGGGAGGCCGAGGCGGGTGGATCACGAGGTCAAGAGATCGAGACCATCCTGGTCAACATGGTGAAACCCCGTCTCTACTAAAAATACAAAAAATCAACTGGGCATGGTGGCGCGTGCCTGTAATCCCAGCTACTCAGGAGGCTGAGGCAGGAGAATTGCCTGAATCCAGGAGGCGGAGGTTGTGGTGAGCCGAGATCGCACCATTGCACTCCAGCCTGGGTAACAAGAGCGAAACTCCGTGTCAAAATAATAATAATAATAATAGGCATATAGTACTGCTCTCAATTTAGAAAGCATTTTGACTCTGCTTTGAATCATGACTTTTTTTCCTTCTTCTTCAGGCAACATTCATTCTACATAATTCAGCACCAGCTTAGACTCTCACTATCAACTTGAGCCCTTTCCCCTTTGCTATCCACACAGGTAAGGAGAAGGGGGAATTTATTTTTCCTATTAACTGTGCTGGCTAGTGCAGTTCTTAGCTTTCCCAAGGAAGAAACAACTTGAGAAATAAATTTATTCTCGCCCAGAGCCTGAGAAAGATCTGCCTTCAATTAGCCAGCAGTATATGTTGACCTATTCAAACCAGTTATGACTCAGATTGCATTAAGTTAAAAACATATTTAAATCCATATTTGGATTATGAGAGCAAATGGAATACATCAAGGGCTCCATGCATAAGTAATATTCTGATATTTTTTTAAAGGACAAATGTAGATATGGAAAGAAAAATTTTCTTCCCAAGGAATTATGTCTAAAGTCTGTAACAATGATTCCCAAATGGGGGGATGGGGGTGGGGGTGGAATGCAAATCAGAGCTGACAGAATTACTTGTGGCGGGGAGTGTTTCATTGCACATGCACACATATACTTTCTCCCCAGGAGGATTCTGACCCTTCCATAGGTGAGTGTGGGCCCTTACTTTCAGTTGAGAACTATTGCCATTGTGCCTTGCTGAGGGGAGTAGATTGTATCTACTGGCCATGCTGGGGCAGAAAGAAGGTGACTCTTCTCTAACATTGAAATTCAATGCAGGGATGGCAAAGAGAGCAACAAGATGGTAGTGCATATGATTCACTCATTTCAACTTCAGTCAATTGGTAACGTCTGCCTGTAGCTCTGCATAGAGGAAGGTAGCGGCCTCTTCAGGCTTAGAAGGAAAGAGAGCAAGAATTGATTGGCGATGCTTGCTGTGGGCACAAACCCAGTGATATGCAGATCTGTACCATGTATTTGCTGTCCTTGAAATAAGAATCTTCCAAAGATCTTTGATTTTTTTTTTCTTCTCACAGAATTTATGATTCCGCCTTAATGTTGGTAAGGTTTCATCTTGGAGATGGTAATATATATATGTAATGCTCTGTCCAGTGGTTCTCACCTGGAGGCAGTTTCATACCCCAGATGTCATTTGGCAATGCCATTTTTGGTTGTCACAAATGAAGGGTTGTTACTGGCATCTGGTGGGTAGAAGCAAGCTGCTAAATATTCTACAACACACAGGGCATCCCCCAAAAGAAAAAAATTATCATCTTCAACTGCCAAGGTGCTGAGGTTAAAAAACCTTGCTCTATATCCTCTGCTGTTTCCTAGGATTATCTCCTAAATATATATCTTGAGAACTGACACTGGTAGAGAAATGAGGAAGTCAGACAGGAAAGAGAAGGCATTCAATAAAAGACCCATTATCAAGTCATCAACTAGGGATTAATCCTGCAAGAAAACTCTGAGTCAATGTAGAACACAAACTTCAGTTATCCTATCTGAGAGGTGAGGGAGTTGGGGTATTTATGTACCAATTCCCCATGGTCATTACTTGAGGGCTGTTCCCAAATGGCATTTTGAGAGCATGATTTATTCCCCAACAATAGCATGCATTGTGCTATATGTAAGAGCTTGTCTAAGGTCTTCCCCAGTAGATTGAACACTCCATGAGAGCAGGGACCATATCTGTCTTACTTATCATCATAGCTCCAGCATGTAGCAGACATTCAATAAAGATTTGTGGAATGAATAAATGTGGGATAGGTTGGTGTGCATACAAGAATGGCATGTAATAGATTAGGTCAGTTGACTGATGCATTTTGACTATGGGGTAAGAGGTTACAACAGAGAAGGTGAGAGAAATTGGCCAATCTGTGGTCTAATGTTTGATTAGGGATTACCCATCTTGTCATACGGATAGAAGCCGTGATAGATACTGCTGCAGAACTTTGTATATGTTGAATCTCACCACCACCTTGTTTTTCTATCTTTATTTATTAGTCTTCCCCCTCATGTATCACCTGCTTTCTTTTCTGAGTCAGTTTAACTTTGAGCCTACAGCTTTTTTCTTTTCTTCCTTCTCATTACACCAAAAGAGTCTGAAGAAAAAGACAAGTCAGAATTACTGTCCCCACAACATATTTCAGGCTCATTCTGCACTCAGGTTATTTTTTGAATCTCTTTGTTATGGCAGAGAAGCAAATTGAAGTTTGGGATTGACAATTGTCTCCTCGCCATGATTGGCAGGGAGACCCTTTGTGTGTGTGTGTGTGTGTGTGTGTGTATGCGCATGCGCGTATGTGTGCATGTATCTGTGCATGTATATGTGTGTCTTTGGAGATTTCAGGACAAATTTATTAAATCCTACAAAGTTCAATGTCATACTGAAAGTTTTCATGTGAACTAATCAAGCCAGGCATCTGAACATAATGATGGATGACATGGAGGCCAATACGTCTTAGGCTAGCAGATTATGGCAGGCAGATGATGCCTTCCATGTGTTTGTGGCTACTGTTTCTTTGTTCTATAAATATTGGTAGCTCATGCTAAATTAAAAGAACAAGATTTTCCTTCCAGTTTTAATGAAAATTTATGATAACCAGGAGACAGTAAATTATGGTGTTTGTGTCAGTTAGCTATTGCAGTGTGACAAACAACCTCTAAATCTCAGTGACATACAACAAATGTTTGGTTTTTGCTCATAAGTTTGCAGGTTGGCTGGAGTGGTTTTCTTCCACATATCTCTTATCCTCTTCCTGGGACTAGCAGGCCACCCAAGGCATGTTCTTTTCTTTTTACTGGCAGAATTTAAAGAAGGCAAGCCCAACTGTGCAAGCATATTCCAATCCTATGTTTGTGTCATATGTGCAGGTATCACATTGGGCAAGTCAGATCACATGGTTGAGCCTGAAGTCAAGAGGCAGGGAAGTTCACTTGGTCTTTTGTGGGAGAAATTCAAAGTTACATGGCAAAGCGCATGGTTACAGGAAAGGATGAAGAATTGGGGCAATAGTTCAGTCTATTACAGTTTGTAGAGCTTGAGTTCTGAAGTCAGACAGACCTGGATTTAAACCTTTGCTCCTCCATTTACTGACTTGATCAAATGACTCTACCTCTTTGAACTTTGTTTTCTCATCCATCTGACAAATGGTTATAATAATGGTATCCGTACTTCAGTATTGTTGAGGGGTTAAACGAAATGATGCATGTAAGCCACTTAGCATAGTTTCTGGCACACAACAAGTACTCCATAAATTTCAGCTAAAAACAAAGCTCTTAATAGCAGAATGAGCTCCTCCAGGGATGTGGATATAAACTAGACATCTACTCTTGACATTAGCCACTATGAAAATTGCTCCTTCATTGCCCTTCCTGGAATTTCAGTGACCTGAAGGAGTTTTGGCAAATCTCCAAATATGCCTATCTTAGGTCACAAAAAATGATCTGAAATGATCTGACCCTTGGAAAAGGAAAGATGTTAAACTTTAAATTGATCAGCAGAAAAATATACAACAGCATTTACTCAGGATAGCAATATTTCAGGGAAGCAAACAGATGGAGGGCCAGATTGTGAATATACCAGACTCCAAGGAATCTATTAGAAAACATTACTGTACTTGTCATAGTGAAATACTTTGAATTTGTTGGGCTAGCAGTTATAAACAAAATAATGTCCCTTTATTAAAATATTAAAGTAGCCTGTAGTATTATAGTACAGTAAGATTTGATAATAAATTTTTTTTCTAGTGGTGATCTACCTTCTTTAGATATTTCAACTCATTGGCAAGAGCTGCTAATCTCAGTTGTGCATACTTATTGGAACCCACTATAGCAATGGTAATTGCATTCGAGATATGGCCACATTAGATGTTGTAATCCCAAATTACATATGACCCAATGAAATGAAACTGATAAGGCAGCTGGAAAGTGGAGCTTTTAATACTTCTTATCTAGAAGTTTATGTCTCCAATTTTCATGCATTTCCAAGTTCCCTTAACAAAAGAAAAAAAAACTCTTATTAAGTTGAAACAAAATGGATTTTGAAAGTAGCCGTGAATCTCCCTTTCCCCAAAAAAGATTTATCTCTTTTGAGATAAATCTGTCTGCACCTATGAAAGTGGATGAATGGACTTTATAAAGGTGTATAGAATGTCAGGGCTGAAAGAGTCAGAGAAATCTTCCATCCCCCTCCTCCTTATTTACAGACAAGAAGACTCTTTGCTCTGGAAGTGGATTGGAGGCTGATGGGGAGAGCTTTTGCTCATTAGGCTTCGATTTTTGTGGTAAGCTCTCCTACCTCCCATCATGCCTCATTCTGAGATCACATGAGAATTGGTTATTGGAATCATTTCCTTTGGAAAGGAATGCACAGCTCTTCAGAGATGGTGTCCTGATCAGGCTCTGTAGGTAGGTTTGAGAATAAATGGGCATTAGCCAAATACAAACTTTTATTCAGGAATAAAGAATTCTGGTTGTTGGCCGGGTGTGGTGGCTCACACCTATAATCCCAGCACATTGGGAGGCCAAAGCAGGCAGATAACCTGAGATCAGGAGCTCAAGACCAGCCTGGCCAACATGGTGGAAACCTGTCTCTACTAAAAATACAAAAAATTAGCTGGGTGTGGTGGCATACACCTGTAGTCCCAGTTACTTGGGAGGCTGAGGCAGGAGAATTGCTTGAACCTGGGAGGCAGAAGTTGCAGTGAGCAGAGATCACATTGCTGCACTCCAGCCTGGCAATGGAGCAAGGCTCCGTCTCAAAAAAAAAAAAAAAAAGAAAAAAAAAAAGAAAAAGAAATAAAGAAAGAATTCTGACTGTCAAAAGGCTATATAAGTAGGTGGTTTAATAATGTAAAAAATAGGATTTCTGGTATCTATACATTCTAATGAATGTTGCAGAACACTCTACTAGTTGCCCAAACTCCATATTCAGTCTTGTTCATCAGTAATAGACTCCTATATTTTTGGTAGGCATCAATACATCCCACTGAAAATTTTATTTTCCAACTTCACTTGTGGACAGGAGTAGTCAGTGAAATGTAAATAGAGGTGTTGTTGGTGCTTCCAGGAAGTTTCTTTAAGAGAGGCTGGGCCAACTGGGAGATAGGAACCTTTTGGCCATTTCCTTTTCTTCAGTTCTTCCTTCCTGAAATGTAGATGTTGTGGTTGGGGCTGCAGCAGCTATTTTGCACCATGAAGCAAACTTGAAGATGAAAGCCACATGTTAAAGGTGGCAGAGAAGAAGGCTAGAAGGAGCCTGGGTTGCTGGTGACTTTGCGGGGCTGCCATAGCAGCCTGGTACTCTCTACCTCTGCACTCATTTTACACAAGATGTGAAATAAGCTCTATCTTGTTTGAGTATTATTTTGGTACCTGTTAATGTGCTGCTAAATTGAACCTTAACTGATATCAGTGTCAAGGAGATGCATTTATTAGACACCAAGAGAAGGACTATGAGGGTCAGTAGGGAAAAGGAGGAGACAGAGGAAAAATAATTTTACAATTTGCTGAAAGTGCTCATCTGTTTATTTATCTGATCTTGTCTGATGATGTTGGTATGTTTATATAGTGGGCCCTTGAGCAGGTTGGGGATTAGGGGAACTGACAATTCCCTCCCCCTGTACAGTCAAACATTGATGTATAACTTTTGGTTCCCCTAAAACTTAACTACTAATATAGTCTACTGTTGACTGGGAGCTTTACTGATAATATAAATAGTTAGCTAACACATATTTTGTATGTTATATGTATTCTATATTGTATTCTACAATAAAGTAAGCTAGAGAAAAGAAAATTTAATTAAGAAAACCATAAGGAAGAGAAAATACATTTCTAGAACTATACTGTATTGATCCATACTCTAAGTTTACATAGTCTGTTTACAAGATGAATCATCTGTCTGAAATGGTGGGCAACTGCAGCTGCAGACCTCAATCTAAGATACATACCCTGCAACTCAGCTTTTTCTTGTAATGCCATGACCTTTCTCTGCTTCTTGGGAGTACTTCTTCCAACATCACTACTGACATTTTGTATGGGTCCCATGGAGTTATTCAAGGTTTATGGTATTGCAGCAAGCATGATGAAAAATCCATGAGAACCACTAGAGATCACCTTTTACTATGATACACAATTTACTGGAGAGAGAAACTGTTCACTTGGAGATGATTATTATCACATGGTATTTTAGGTGGATACTCTCAATGCTTGAGCTCACTGAAATAGCGACAGGAGGTGGCTCCAAAATTATTATAGTACTACAGTATGGATGGCAGTTAATGTTGTGCACTTATGGTTTAATATGGCGTCTTTACATTTCTCTTAACTGCCAGTGGTGCCATGTATGCATTGTAAGTATTTGTGTGCAGAAGTTTTGATAATTCTAACTTTGTATAACAGATTTGTGTATACTTTATGATAACGAATGATAAAATATTCAAGTATCTATGTATATTTTATGCATTCATGACATACCTAACTTTTTCTTTTTTATTTTTCTGTTTTTTTTTTTTGGAGACAGGGTCTAGTCCTGTCATCCAGACTGTGTAGTGGTATGATCATGGCTCACTGAAGCCTCGACCTCCTGGGCTCAAGTGATCCTCCTGCCTCAGCCTCCTGAGTAGCTGGGACCACAGGCACATGCCACTATGCCTGGCTAATTTAAAAAAATATATTTTTTTTTGGTAGAGCCAGGGTCTCACTATGTTGCCCAGGCTGGTCTTGAAATTCTGGGCTCAAGCAGTCTTCCTGCCTTAGTCTCCCAAAGTGCTGGACTTACAGGAATGAGCCACTGTGGCTGGCCAATTTTTTAAAAAATATTTTTAGACAGTTTATCTTCAAGTTTATTCAAACAGTTGCAGGTCTCCAAAATTTGTTTCCAATATACTTATTGAAAAAAAAGCCATGTATAAATGAACCTACACAGTCCAAACCCATGTTGTCCTAGGGTTTGGACAGTTGTCCAAGGGTCAACTGTGTGTATATTGCTGTCCTACTTTACAGATGAGGAAACAGCCTCAGCGATACAAAATGCTTCTTTTTAGGTTTATAGTCACCCACTAGGTTTCTGCTGTTCACCACGGTGTCCTCAGTGCCTAGCACAGTGCATGGCACATAGCAAGTAAGCAATACACATGTTTTGATGAGGCCGGGCGTGGTGGCTCATGCCTGTAATCCCAGCACTTTGGGAGGCCTTGGTGGGAGGATCGCTTGAGCTCAGGAGTTCGAGACCAGGCTCATCAACATGATGAAATGCTGTCTCTATTAAAAATACAAAAATTAGCCAGGCATGGTGGCGCACACCTGTAGTCCCAGCTACTTGTAGGGCTGAGGCAGGAGAATCGTTTGAACCTGGGAGGTGGAAGTTGCAGTGAGCCAAGATCATGCCACTGCACTCCAGCCTGGGCAGCAGAGCGAGACTCCACCTCAAAAAATTTTTTTCATTAATAAATGCATTTTCTGTTTGTGAGGGGGCACTTTTCCCATGACCTCATTGTACTGCTTTCCTAACTTCTTGGGAAAGTGGTGAAGATGGGAGAAAGGAAAGGAGCTTTTGTGATGCTCAGTGGGAAAAAGGCCCCCATGAGCTTTCTTGGAGCCAGTGCCACTGTTGGTTGAGACAGTGTGAATCATGGTAGACACCAGTTGTTTTTGCTCCTTGCATCCTTCCACTCTTGCTCTAGTAACAACCCCTTGATGAGCCACTTGGAGGTGCTTCAGATGACATCAGCTCTGCCCTCTACTCAGGAGTGGGAAATAAATTTAGTGACCAATCAGAAGTTTGTGTTCTTCTGGCCACAGTGATTGGTTTAGGGATAGACCTGTGTTCAAATCGGAGCTACTGAAGTATGATAACTTTAAAATTATTTTTAAATTTTAGTATATTTATATATTTAGGGAAGATGAGTGTAGATTTTTTTTTTTTTTGGAGATGGGGTCTCACTCTGTTGCCCAGGCTAGAGTGCAGTGGCACTGTCAGCCCACTGCAACCTCCGCCTCCCTGGTTCAGTTGGTTCTCCTGCCTCAGCCTCCTGAGTAGCTGGGATTACAAGTGTGTGCCACCATGCCCGGCTAATTTTTGTATTTTTAGTAGAGACAGGATTTCGCCATGTTGGCCAGGCTGGTCTTGAATTCCTGACCTCAGGTGATTTGTCCGACCCCACCTCCCAAAGTGCTTGAATTACAGGTGTGAAGGTGCATCTATTACCTGGCGGTGAAGTCTGGGCTCTGAGCGTACCCAGCACCCAGTGAACACTGTACCCATAGGTAATTTTCCAACCCTTACCCCCCTCTAATGATTCTTGAAATATACCTTTATTTGTAAACCAACAAAAAGCAGAAATAATAGTACAGGAAACCCCCAAATGCCCATCGCCCAGATTCAATAATTACAAAAGTTTGGCCAAACTTACTTCATTTTTTCCTTATTTCTCTATTATTCCTAAGATTTCTTAAAGCAAACCCAGATATTTGCCATTTTTTCCCAAAGTATTTTAGTTTGCATCTCTAAAATGTAAAGGCATTTTCTGGCTGGGTGTGGTGGCTCACATCTGTAATGCTAGCACTTCGGGAGGCCAAGGCGAGCAGATCACCTGAGGTCAGGAGTTTGAGATCAGCCTGGCCAACATGGTGAAACCCTGTCTCTATGAAAAATACAAAAATTAACCCAGTGTGGTGGTGCATGCCTTTAATTCCAACTCTTTGGGAGGCTGAGGCAGGAGAATCACTTGAACCCAGGAGGTGGAGGTTGCAGTGAGCCAAGATTGTGCCACTGCACTCCAGCCTGGGCACAGAGCCAGACTCCGTCTCAAAATAAATAAATAAATACATATATAAATGAAAATAAAAATAAAATAAACGAGAACTCTCAGATAAGGTGAAAAATCTAGAAAGAAATCAGTATTCACCCATTATCTTCACTCTTGGCTCCCTGAGCAGAATTTTAGACCCTAATATCAAATTAGACAATTTTAATATCTAAGAGACATATTGAAGAGGTATTATGTTTTATCAATCCCATGTGCTGGGATTATAGGTGGCACATGCCTATAATCCCAGCTACCTGGGAGGCTGAAGCAGGAGAATCCTTGGAACCCAGGAGGTGGAGGCTGCAGTGAGCTGAGATTGTGCCACCACACTGCAGCCTGGGCAACTGTGTGTGTGTGTGTGTGTGTATATATATATATATGCACACACACTGTCTTTTAGATATTAAAATTGTCTAATTTGATATTAGGGACTACAATTCTGCTATGTATATAAATACATATATACATATATATTTAAAGGCATTTTCTAACATGACCACTACCATGAAACTTTTGCTGAAACTACTGAGAGAATGATAGGTGTTTTCTTTCCAATGGGAAAGAAACTTAAACTTGGAGGGATAGAACCCTGAAAATGCTGGAAGCATTGCTTGGGTCAAAGAATAAAGTCAAGTAGTGAAGTCAGTCCAGGAATTAGAAAGAAAAGAATCCTGATTACATAGTTTGTGTTCCTAGATTAAAGCTTGCCCGAAGACCACATTAGTACCTTAAATGAAACAGCACAGCCTCTTTTACTTAAGCCATTTTGAGCAGGGTTCTTTTGTTCACAACCAAAGAACGTCTTCACTGATTTAGAAACCAATAACTTTTCTCCTGGGATGAAGGTTTCTTCCCCCACAATAGTTTATCTTGAAGCCAGACCTCAGCCCAATAGTCCAATGTATAAATACCCATGACTATGTAAAGTAGACCTACTGAACAGGAGGAAAATCAAAGTACTCTGAAGGGCACCTTTACACTCATGGTCAAGGGGAAAAACTTGATGTGGGTTTACAGTCAATTGGAAGTAAGAACCTTTTGAGGGTGGGGTGCTGTGTGTGGATTTTTTACTCTATTCCAGAAGCACAATTTTCCTTCTACACTGGGAACAAAAGGTGGGAAGTGGCAAATCATGGAAGCGTGGCAATTTATCACGTTTCCTTTTGTGTTCCCAAGCCACTAGACTTGTGGAAGACCCAGCCCCAGATGCGTGGGGCAAAGTTGGCAGATCCCAGCTTTAATTTCTCTTTCATGTTTTTATAGCATCTTGAAAGCCCTTTAAGCTCCCAATTTATTCTTCGGCAGGGGGAACATAACCCTTATAATCATGGACCGGCATTAAATGAACGGCCTGAACTTGCATGAAAAATGTTTTGTGTGTGTTTATATAAGCATTTTTCTGGCTGTCATAGCTTTCAATAGGAAACCAAAATGTTCTCAGATCCATAGAGACTTAAGACTCAATGCCTTCTAGGTGGTTATTAAGTATTAGACTGTTCCCAGTATTTAACCTTAAAAGAATTTACCACCCGCCTTGGATGTGACAGAGTGTTACTGACAAAACCAGTCCCCCAAAAGATGGGGTCTTGCCTTGTTTGGTGTCGTACACCAAACAAAGCAAATACACAAAACTGAAAGTGAGTGTCAAGCAGTGCAGACTTTATTTGGTGGCCATGGAATTGAGAAGCAGGAGCATGACTCACAAACCAACTTCTTAACAGGTGAGGGGTGAGGGGTTTAAAATGTACCATTTCTCTAATGGAGAGGTTGGACTCTAAACACAGGGGAGGAATATTCATGTTTTTTTCTGGAAACGGGCAGAGAACTTCCCAGAACCAGAGTGCTGCCTTCCTTTTTGTTTTTTTTATGGCTTCTTCTGGTCATTGTCATAGTGATTGTAACTGTCATGGTGTTAGTGGGACTGTCAGCATGGAAATGAGGTGATAATGGAGTCTAAGATCTTTTTGAAGTCACTTGATCAGCAATTTTGGCTCTAATCAGTTTTAGCTGGTCTGATTACAAAGGGAACTTTTTTCTTTCTGTTTTGAGACAGGATTTTGCTCTGTCGCCCAGGCTGGAATGTGGTGGCACAATCATGGCTCACTGTAGCCTTGACTTCCCAGGTTCAGGTGATCCTCCTATTTCAGGGGACTGAAGGATCACCTCCTATTTTACATCTGCAACACTATTTCCAAATAAGGTCACACTCTGAGGTACTAGGAGTTAGGACCTGAGCCTAGGAATTTGGCAGGGTTGGGGGAATAATTCAACACATAACACCATATAACACCATTCAACATATAACAACATATAACAAATAGGAGGATCACCTCCTATTTGGTGGCACACACCTGTAGACCCAGCTAGGGGGCTGAAATCTTCCTGTCTCAGTCCCTAGCTGAGTCTACATGTGTGTGTCACCAAGCCTGGCTAAGTTTTGCATTTTTTGTAGAGATAGGGTTTCACCATGTTGCATAGGCTGATCTTGAACTCCTGGGTTCAAGCAATCCATCTGCCTTGGCCTCCCAAAGTGATGATATTACAGGCAGGAGCTACTGCACTCGGCATACAAAGGGACTTTTTTTTTTCTTAAATCACAGGTAAAGATAAGCAGAGTTAGGACAGGTAAAAATTCAACTATGTCACATAGGCATTACACTGGGTAACAAAAGGAACCCAGTAAAGTTATAAGTATTGACTAGTTGCTTTAATAGAGAAGGGGACCGTGAACTGCTAAGCTTGAGACATAACTCATAATCCAGTTAGCTGTGGTTTTACCCATACCACTGGCTTAAAAGTCAGAAGGCCTTGCTTTCCATTGTGATTCTGCTACTGACATCCTGCATGAACATGGGCATGTTATTTCGCCTTTCTGTGTGTCATATGTTGAATTATTCCCCCAACCCTGCCGAATTCATAGGCTTAAGTCCTAACCCCTAATACCTCAGAGTGTGACCTTATTTGGAAATAGTGTTGCAGACATAATTCATTCAATTGAGGTTATAGCTGGAGTATGATGGGCTCCTAATCCAATGTAACTGGTGTCCTTATAAAAAGGGGGAAAATTGGACATGTACACACACACACACACACGCGCGCGCACGCGCGAGAACACCATGTGAACATGAAGGCAGAGATTGGGATGATACAGCAGAAACCAAGGAATGCCAATGGTTGCTGGCAACCACCAGAAGCTGGTGGGGAAGGATGGAACAGATCCTTTCCTTACAGCTCTCAGAAGGAAGCAACCTGGATGATGCCTTGATCTTGGACTTCTAGCTTCCGATTGTGAGACAATGCATTTCTGTTGCGTAAGCCACCCAGTCTGTGGTACTGTGATCCTGCAGCCCGAGGAGACCAATGGACTGGGTGAGGTCAACATGGAGATGCACCACCAGACTTGCTGTCCAACTGCAGCGAGTGCAGCCGACAGATGGTCTCTAGCTGTTAGCCCCAAAAGGTTCAGTCTCAGCTGCAGAAAGCTACCTTGACCAAGGCCATGCCTTTCTCTGGGAAGTCAGTGTCTGCATCTGAGCCAGGTAGGGTTATGGTATAAAGGCTTGGCCGTGTTAGCCCAAAGCAGGAAAACTTCCAGGGACTGTATTTGCTCCAGAGCTTCCCATGGGGTTGGCCGATACTGTGCAAGGCTGGCATCTCCAGCATCTTTCTACCCAATCCTGCTTCTTCCTTGTTCCTTTTATAAGTGTTGATCCCTAGGAAATGTTTTGTACCCCAAACTCCATTTCAGTGCCTGCTTTTGGAGACCCCCAACTGGTGACATGGGGTTTTAACTTTCTTATCCACAACCTGTGAAAATACCTGGCCCAGACCTTCACACTTCATGGTCAGTTAACCAATGTCAATGGAAGCAGACCCTCTGGCCAATTCCTTCCCTATGCCACTGAAGGAGGAAACAAGAGCTATTGAAAGGGCTTCTGATGCCATGGAGCAAAGAGTATCCCAGGAAATGAGGCCAGTTCTGGCCATTGTTCCAGGGCTGGCTTACTGGGCACACTGGGGGCTTAGATCTCTGCAATTTACCAACTCTTATAGTCTCCTGCAACCTCCCCGGTGACTGGCTGAACAGAAAGGGGGACACTGCATTGCTATGGAATTCTCTGCAATTTCCTATAAGAAAATAGCTGAGCTGTGTTCCAGAGAGATCCTTTCTAGGAGCTCTGCGTTAGGGTTGGCTGCGTTTTGAGATGCTGAATATTGTGGATTGGAGGAGATTGAAGTGTTTTACACTATGAGAGGTGGGAAGTTTTAAGTTCTATAGTTCATTCATTTTATGGTGTGTGTGTGTGTGTGTGTGTGTGTGTGTGTGTGTGTGTGTATCAGAGAGAGAGGAGAGGGGAGAGAGAGAGAGGAGAGAGAGAGAGAGAGAAGAGAGAGAGAAGAATATGTCAATGCATACATTTATAAGTTTCCATCCTCTGTCTTTTTCTTTTTGAAGATTCAATATGTGGTATGTTAGCCTATCCAAAAGTGATAATCATTTTATACATCCTACAATGCATGCTCAAAAATGCGAATCAAGTACAAAATATATGACCTATTATGCAGCTTTTGAGCTTCAATAAACGTCCAGCTCTCTACTTCTATTAAATTTAGAGGAAATGCCTGTCTTCTAAAAGCTTAATCACCTGTGGATGCCTTTGGGAGACTGCGTAACAAATGGCAAATCAAGAGAGGTTTTCTTAATTTTCTTTATTCCAATCTGCTCTGTTATAGAGGCCTCAGCAGCCTCCTGGGTTTCCCTGGCCTGTGCAGTTTGTGCCATCTCGTCCTTCCTCTCACTTCTAATTTAGCAGTTTCAGATACTAGTATCAAAACCATTTGGGGGATTTCTCCCTTGACAGCTTTCTAATTAAATCTTCTACAAAAATGACATTTAATTATGGAGACAGGTGTTTTGTTTTTCTTTTTTGGTCCCAAAGACAGCAAATATTTCAATCAAATTGGTGCAGACCTTGTACATTTTTCTCTCCCTTTCTCTTACCCAGTGAGATGTCCCATCTCCCCAAAAAAATTCATGAGGAAGCTACATATTTTGTGTGTTTTCTTGATTCTTTTGACAGGCTTTCAGTGGGCTGGGAGTCTCAGTCTCATTTCCCAGGTTCCAGCTTTGATCAGATAACTATGTTTGATAAAACATCCTTTTAAACTCATTATCAGCTCAGCAATGACTTCTTCAGAAATGACCTTTCTGACTATCTAATCTCAAACAGGGGTTTCTGGAAGCATGAACTTCAGTGTTCTCTGATTGGTGTTCTCGCTTTGTAGCGGGTCCCATGGAGGCTCCTCAGAGTGATGCCCAAGGGAAAAGCTGGGCACTGGGGTGTCAGGCAGGTCTGTATTCCCTTGGCTACTTCTGAGAGCTGGGCTCGCTTTGGAGACTCAGTTTGGAGGTGGAGGATGGAAATAATCATTTCCAAAGATTTAGAATCTTAGGCTTTGAAGGCCAACACACTTGGGCTGGCATCCCCGCTCTATTTGCTAGCCATTTTTTGGGTCTTGTATTTCTTAACATGGGATTAAGAATTCCTACCTTCTGGGGTTGTAGTGAGAATTCAGTGAGTCCATGCATGTGAATGCTCTGGGAACCTTTGTTAACACAGGCTGGGTTCCCCAAGAAATGGCTTTGTGAGGAGGTGAGTGTGCAGGATGTTTAATAAGGAGAGCCCTTGGGATCCACCCCAGTGGGAAGGAGGGGAAGGGAGCAGAAGAAGGTTGTGGGAGACATTGAGCTGCAATGGGGGTCCAGTCATTGCTTCAGCTGACTCCACAGGGAGCTCTGGAGCCAGAATGGCCCTGGAGAGGTGACCTGAGTTGGTTCAAGATGGCCAGGCCTGTAAACTCAGCATTTGTTAATCATCGGTATGGGCTACCCCATACCAAGGTGGCCAAGGTGGCTCTGCAGTTGACGCACTGTGTCCTTCCTTGAAGGTGGATCTGGAGTGTGTAACTGTATCCATCAAGACCCTCAGTAGATATTGGCTATTGCTTTCATTAAGAGGATTAAAAGGAAATTGGACTTTAGAATGTTTTTCTCTTCTGTAAGATGCAGACCGCTGTCTGATTTGAACATTGCATTACAGTTCAGTCATTCATATGACAAATATGTATCAAGCTGCTCCTGCAATGAGCTGGGCACTGTGCTAGGCTCTGGGACACCTTCCTGGCACTCATGTGTCTCACATTTGAGATGAGAACCTAATGCTCTGCAAGTTTCAAGCCTGAGCCTGTGCTACAGACAATGAAACAAGTTCCAAACACACCTGCACAGATTTGCACACATACCCATACACACATATCGGCACACATACCTGCATATACACACACCTAAACACATACTTCCACACACCTGCACAAACACCCACACACATTCCTGTGCATATACTCCCATACTGGCATGCACATATCTGCACACACATACACCAGCATCACATACACATACAGCTTAAGAGTTGGTTGTGAGGTATGTTAGGGCCTCTTGGAAGGAGACACTGAGTTAGGGGTGCAAGAGGCTTATTGGGGGTTAATGCCTGTGAAAAATAAAGGGGTTGAAACAGGATTGGGCAGAGGAAGCCTTCAGCTCATGATGCAGGCTTGAAGTCGGCCCACCTAACAGGGAGCTCCCATCAAAAGACAGCCCAGTGCAGTAGTCTCTAATTGGGCAGAAGTGACCAGGCCTTAGTACCCCTGCCATGCCCAGTCATTGACTGGGGCTACCTGGGAAGAAGGTGGTCTTGGCTCAAATGCTGCAGCAGATCCCGAAGGTTCTACTTGCAATGGAAGGAAATTCTTTCTTAAAGGAAGACAGAGGCTGCACTTCTCTGCGGCTGCCACATAAGGATTAATGACAAGCAGATGTGCAAACAAGAACCCAGTGCAGAGTGGGCATGGCAGACACAGAGAAGGATCTGGATGACTTCCTTCCCTCCTACCTTTTCCTCATGTGGTTTCATAATTTCTAGCAAAGGAGAGTGTGAAAGGTCATGCAGCTTTAGGTGGCTCTGGTAACAGTATTATCGCTATATGAGTCTATTGAATGTTTATTAAATGCCAAACACTGTACTAAGCAATTTACATCTGTGATCTCTATATAGCTCTTTGAATTAGTTACCTTTTTATTCCCCTTATACAGATGAAGAAAATGAGGTCCAAAGGGAGAAGTCATTTTCCCAGGTACAGTCATGAGCTGCATAATGATGTTTTGTTGGTGATGGACCTCATATATGATGGTGGTCCCATAAGATTTACTACCTTATTTTTAGTATGCCTTTTCTATGCTTCGATATGTTTAGATACACAAATGCTTACCATTGTGGTACAATTGCCTACAGTGTTCAGTACAGTAACATGCTGTATAGGTTTATAGCCTAAAAGCAATAGAATACACCCTATAACCTATGTGTAGTAGGCTATCCCTCTAGGTTTGTGTGAATACACTCTATGATGTTCACACAATGACCAAATTGCCTAAGGACACATTTCCAGAACATATCCCCATCATTATGTGACACATGACTGCACATGGCGAACATCAGTCCAAGCATTACCGGAAAGGGGTCCTGATCCAGACCCCAAGAGAGGGTTTTTGGATCTCGCTTAAGAATAAATTCAGGGTGAGTCCATAAAGTGAAAGCAAGTTTATTAAGAAAGTAAAGGAGTTACTCCATAGACAGAGCAGCAGCTTGGGCTGCTGGACTAAGGATTCTTATTTCTTGATTATGTGCTAAACAAGGGGTGGATTATTCAGGAATTTTCTGGGAAAGGGGCAAGCAATTCCCAGAACTGAGGGTTCCTCTCCTTTTAGACCATATATATATATATATATATATATATATATATATATTTAGACTATATATAGAGAGAGTACCTTCCTGATGTTGCTGTGGCATCGGTAAACTGTCATGATGCTGGTGGGAGTGTCTTTCAGCATTCTAATCCATTATAATTAGTGTATAATGAACAGTGAGGACCACCAGAGGTAACTTGTCGCCATGTTGGTTTTGATGGGTTTTAGCTGGCTTCTTTACTGTGTGCTGTTTTATCAGCAAAGACTTCGTGACCTGCATCTTGTGTTGACCTCCCATCTCCTGTGATTCAGAATGCCTAACCTCCTGGGAATACAGCCCAGTGGGTCTCAGCCTTATTTTACCCAGCCCCTATTCAAGATGAAGTCACTCTGGTTCGAACACCTCTGACACAAGCTCCCAAACTGAAAACCCTTCTCTGACTGCCATTTGCAGTCCTGGCTGTCACAGAGCAAAGATAAAAGCCTCAGGAAAATTGCCCAAGGAAGAAAAACGATTTGAGAGCATAGTATCGATTATCCGGGCTGACAGCAAAAATGGCCAACGGCCTGATTTGCTGGGAGGTTGAACTCTGGGAAACGGTAAGTCTTGCAAATTCCACTGGGACCCTAAAGCACTTTGCAGAGAAGTCAATGGAAACAAAAGGAAAAGGCATGGAGAGATGTCAGAGACAGAACCTTAGAAATTTAATTTTGAGTGTGTAAGCCTCTAAGAACTCAAATTAGCTAGTCTTCTTACCTCTCTAGTTAAACCTAGCAGAAAAAAAGCCTCTTCCAGATAAAAATGGCTAGTAATGCCCCAGGGTAGAGATTTGGAGACCTGCTGTGTTCTTGCCTGCAGGAGTTAAGATTTTGTAGGGAGGGCATGCCTTTGTCACTGCCGTGTCTGCGGAGGCTAATTGCTTTTTAAATCTGTGCCTGGCAGAATCTGGGATGGAGAATGACACTTTGCACTTGGACCTGCCAGAGTTAGTCACCCAGAATTTAGGATTCACTAGAGGCTGGGACAGAGATGGTGTGGAGCAGCCTGGCTTCATGGTGTCCTGACCTTGGTCTTCCCCACCTTCCCGCAAGCCTTTTTCCAGTTCTGACCTGCTCATTGTCCACTCTGCTCAAATACTTGAAGTGGCTCCTCACTGCTTAGAGGATGAAATTTAGACTGCGTCATGGGACCCATTGGGATCCATTCCTGCCCTACTTTCGTTACTCATGCACACGGTTCCCATTTGAGAGAACAATGTTCCCATTGCTCCCTGGGAGGACATCCTGAGACATGTCCCCTAAATGTGCCTTGCCCTTTACTTTATTCTTGACTTTGCATAGGCTGTTCCCTCTACCTGGAATGCTTCCCCCTCTTCTAAACCCCTATATATCCTTAAAAGTCCACTCAATTTGTCTTGACTTGGACTCATTTACAGTGGGGTTTCTCAACCTTCCCACGTTTTGGACACTTCTTGGTTGTGGGAGCTTTCTGGGCACTTTAAGATACTATGTACCATCCCTGGCCTCTATCCACTAGATTCTAGTAGCTACCCCCACCAGTTGTGACAACTGAAAGTGCCACCAGACATTTCCCAATGTCCCTGAGGGACAAAACCGCCTCACTGCTTAGAGGATGAAATTTAGACTAACCATTGCTTAGAGTGTTTAGCAGCTTCTTCTGTTTATCTGACATCTTGTCCAGGGGATCTTGTCTCACTGCGTGGAATTATTTGCTTTCTGACTGTCCCCTCACTGGACCAAAAGCTCCTTCAGGCTGGTACTTTGTCTTCTTCAGCATCTCTTGCATTGGTCTGGTGCATAGTAAGTGCTGCATAAATATTTGTTGAACACATGGAGAAATGAGACATGGGGTGTGAGCACTGCAGCTGTCTAGAAATGTGCTACTTCATAAAGCCAAGGGCAATTAATGACCCTTGGGGTAAGGGCAGTGACCACCTCGTGAGACTGTGTATATCAGATGCCTTAAAGATTTAAAGTTGTCAGAATAGGGCCTGACACATACTAGGTGCTTAATATATGTTAGCTATTGTTGTTATTGTTATTTTTTTCACTCTGGGGCTCTCTCTTTCAGAAAGGCATGCAATTTGAGGGTCACAAATGGCAGGCAGACATGGATAAGTGGACATGGTGAGGAAATCTCTCTTGAGGATCAACATACATGAATTTAGGCTACTTGAAAAGAAAGTACTCCTGGCTGGGTTCAGTGGCTTGCGCCTGTAATCCCAGCACTTTGGGAGGCCAAGATGGGAGGATCACTTGAGCCGAGGAGTTCAAGACCAGCCTGGGCAACATAGTGAGACCCAGTCTCTACAGAAAATTCAAAAATTAGCTGGGCATAGTGGTGCATGCTTGTGATCCTAGCTACTCATAAGCATGAGGCTGTGTGGTGGGAGGATGGCTTCAGCCTGAGAGGTGGAGGTTGTAGTGAGCCAAGATTGTGCCACTGCACTCCTGCCAGGGTGACAGAACAAGACCCTGTCTCAAAAAAAAAAAAAAAAAAAAAAAAAAGAAAAAGAAAAAAGAAGCTATTTCTTTATAAAGTGAGTTGTTAATAGATATTGTGCTAAGGAATGAATATACAGACATAGTGATGAGGCTGAGGACTCTGGGCCAGACTGCTTGAGTTGGAATCTTGAGTCCGTGGCTTACTGAGCCTCAGTTTCCTCACCTATAAAATGGTGATTATAGTAATATGTACCTCATAGGGTTATTGTGATGGTGGAATGAATTAATGTATATAAATTCATATAGTAAGATTCTATAAGTCTATCACCATTATTATTATTACTAGATGTATTCTTGAATAACAGCTTCCAAATGGATCTTCCCTAAAGGGAATCTGGAATATCTGAGGACTGTTTGGATAGCATAGACATGCCATGACTTCCCATTTTAATCCCAGGCAGACAGGGCTAGTTGATCCTGCAGTTTTTTTCCCCTCTGAGCCATAGACTCCTCCTCTAGGCAGCCACTACTAATCACGATGTGAACACTGTATGCGTAATTATCCTTAGGAATTGCCATTAAGTCCTGAGAAAAGGTGCATAGACCCAGAGTTAAGGATGTGAAGACCTTCCCTGTACCTTAGGGCTGAATTTGCTACTGCCCCTCCTCCAGCTTTATACATTGTACCTGAGACACTGGCAATGAAAACCTCTCCAAAATGTCAGTGCCAGATCAGGAAGCCAACACAACAAGCTCCCTTGGGGGGTCCAACAGCTGGAGAGAGACTGAGCCTAAATCTACATAGAGAGCTACTTGAAGTGTGGTCCATGGACCCGTGCTGGTCCATAAACTGTTGCTGGTCTGTAAGGAGCTAAGTACCGAAATTGTTGGTGTCTTAGTTTCCTGGGGCTGCTTGAATAAATGACCGCAAACTGGGTGGCTTAAAACAACAGAAATGTACAGTTCTGAAGTCTGAAATGGGACAGCAGTGAAGGCCATGCTCCCTCTGAGACTTTGGATGAAGTCCCTCCTGGTCTCTTCCAGCTTCTGTTGGTTCCCAGCAATCACTGGCATTGCTTGTCTTGTAACTGTGTCTCAGATCTCTGCCCCTATCATCACATGGTCTTATTCCTTGTGTATATCTCTGTGTGTCCATTCCTATTCTATTTTAGTTAGTTAATTTTTTTTTTGGAGACAGGGTCTCGCTCTATCACCCATGCTGGAGTACAGCGGTGTGATCTCAGCTCACTGCAGCCTCAACCTCCCAGGCTCAAGTGGTCCTCCCACCTCAGCCTACCGAGTAGCTGGGACTATAGGCATGTACCACTCCTTCCTTTTTCATAAGGACACACATTTTTGCGTTTGTGGCCCACCCTGATCCAGTACGACTTCATCTTAACTAACAACATCTGCAGGTACCTTATTTCCAAAGTAAGGTCACATTGTGAAATTCCTGGCGGACATGCGTTTTGCAGGGGGTGCTACTTAAACCGCCAAGGGAGTAAGCATTTTGCAGACCACACTTTGGGTGTTGTTTAGATGGTTCAGTTCTCTGCCACCTCCACTGCATGGGAGTAGAACGGGGTGGGAAGGGTCCCCTGCAAGGTGAGTAGTGGTGTTTGTTGTTTGGGGAGCTGCACTACATCCAGCTCAATCAAAAAGAGGAGATGACTCACTGGATGGTTTTGTGCTGAGCAAATTAAACCCATCCCATTACAGCAGAGCAGTTCAGCCAACTCTATGCTGAACTTGTACCCATATCATACATTTCATAAACCCAATTGTGGCTTGCATTTCCCTGATGCCTTCCAAACCAAAGGCTCATAACAGATCTGCAAGCCCTGAGAGTTGGGTTTGTTTGCCCAGGCATTTGGTTTTCTCTCTTTTTTCCCCTAATGAATGATATTCTAATGAAAGCAAAGTAGGGTCACAGTATGAGGTAAATGCATGCACTAAGGAGAAAAGGCCAGAATAAACAGAATTTGCAGCATCCCCAGGTATTCCTTCCCGGGGAGTGGCTTGTAACTGTTAATGAACTTGAACAGGTTTGCTTGAAAGCTGAGAAGTCTCTGAGAGAATGCCCAGGACAGCTTTGAAGATGTGACTGAGGAATTCACATTTCTTCTCTGCCAACCCTGCCTCCTCAAGAGGACACCCAGCTTGTAAGTAAAGTGATAATTCTGTGAGTAAAATGAGAAACCTGTAGGTTACATAATGATGTTGATGGCGATGGTAGGAATTAGGTCTATTTTTTTTTAGTACCTGCATAAAACCAACTGCTCTCTAAATTTTAGATCAACTTTGTGAAGTGTTTAATTCTATCCTCCACTTTCCAGTGGAGGAAACTGAGGCTCAGAGAGGTGAAGTCATTTGCTTAAAGACACACGAGTAGCCATCACCAGAGCTGGGATTGGAACTCATGCGTGTGGGAACTCATGTCTTTATGCCTGCCCTCAACAGGGAACATTGGCCAGAATCTGAGAAGGTCATCTGGCCTCTCCCATTTCCATGTGGAATGACAGGTGTCACCTTGAAGAAATTCAGAGTTGGCTATGTTCTTCTATTAAAGGATCTGTGGTTTATTTGGTTTTGGATTAAACCTGGGTTTAAATTCTGGCTAAGGCACTTACCAGCTGTCCTGGTCTCGGGCCTATTTATCTGTCCTCTGTTCCTTTCCGACTACAGGGGCCCTGTCCCTACAGGCTGCATCTTCTACACTTCTTTGTCAGCTTGCTTCCTGCTGGGTTTGTCCAATGGAGGCAATGGCAATACAGGAGAAGGCAGAAGGAAGGAAAAACCAAGGAATTTCTCCCCCTCCCTCTCTGCCTCTGGAAGGTTTGTTGACTCCTGTGTTTCCAGCTTCTACTTACTGAGTCACACTGGCCCAGGGCTCTAGGAATCCTACCTTCTCCCTTCATTCTCCTGCCTAGGGTAAGAGTAACCACTTTCTGCTGTTGCTAGTCTCTGGGTGGCCTCATTCTCCCTTGTAGCTTCATCCCCCTCCTTGCTCATGTAACCAATCCCCTGTGTTACATTCTCTCTGTTCTAAATACTTGAAACAGTTTCTGATTTCTTGATTTGATTTTGATGGAGATGCCAGCTAAGTGACTTTGCTTCTTTTAGCCTTGATTTCTCTATCTGTAAAATAGGGATAATAATAGTACCTTTCACCTAAGGCATTTGTGAGGATCAAATGAGTTAATTTTAGTTAAACTTGGCTCAGTTTCTGGCATATAATAAAAAGTTTTCCCAGCTTGGAGACCCTAGGCATGCATTTCCCGCAACAATTTAAGCAGCATAATGAATTCTATAGTTAGCCAGAGAGCTTTATTTTGTTTCACTTTTTTGAAAAGTGTTAGTTCTGGGTATGCATATTAATGAACATCACCAGAAAAATACACTCCAGTGACTAAGCCAGGGAGCTTAGTCTAACAGCTTCTGCCCTTCTCTCTTCCTTCTCTCTTTCACCTGAAGGAGTGGGCAAGCCAGCACCTTTTCTCAGCACCATGTATAGCCAAGCGGATGCAGAGAAAATGCTGAACTTTCAGAATTTCTTGAGGCTCCTGAAAGCTTGTGTGTCATCATGAAACAGAAGCTCATCTTATAAATCTGTCTTTCATGGAAGCTTCAGTTACTGATGCCAAATGTCAACATATCAGATTGTTGGCTAATTTTAGCCTTCTCACTGTCTTGCAGACGTGTAATTAACACGACAGTTCAGAAGCAATTCAGGCACTGAGTTCCATTTTGCATAGTGATTTTTGAGACCTTGACCATTAGCACTAAGGTTCAAAGTCTGAAAGTGCCAGCTACATGTGGAATGTCTCCTGTTCTTCCACACCTCCATTTGTCCCTTTAAAATCAAAATCAAAATGGTCCAAGCTCCATTTCATGTATTGTAGGATGTCCAGTGCCTTCTTGGATATATCTGGGAATCTCAGATGGCTTTTGCACTCCTGGTCACTTCTTGTGTGGAATTCTAGGTGGGTCCATTTGGTGTCTTGCCTCTTGAAGCTGTTGTTTCCTCTTTACCTTACTTTAAATATCGCCCACCCCATGCCTTAGAACATCCCCACATAGGCAATTTGTGGGTTGCAGACTTTTACGGAAGGCTTGAAAATGGCTGAGCTGGACCATGGCTCAAGACAGAACAGAAAACAAGTTAAAATGGAATAGTCAACATTGTACGTTTCCTTAGCCACTCCCACGATAGGAATTTCCTCAATTGCCTTTCCTCTTGGGCTCCCCTGTGCTGTCATATGGCTGGGGCTTTTCATTTCCTCCAGCTCTCTTATCTCAGTGTCTCTCATTTTGGATTGCTTCTTAATCTTGTCTAGTGACCTGCCAATCTCCAAACTCCAAATTCACACTACTTTTGTATTGAGGGTGAAAAACATTTTAGTCCCCACACCCCCACAGCTAGAATTCCTTGTAGACACAGAGCCATCTTTGTTTAGAAGACTACTTTGATGAGAGTTTGGGGAGAGAGTGCGCTTTCTGCCCCCATGTCACAGGTCTCACTCCAAAGCTTCAAGGACAGTGTAAGGGGGTGGAGATGATGGGGGAAGAGAGGCCTCAGGAAGTTGGTGAGAGACTTGTGTGAGATAAAGGAGAAAATATAAGAAGCCATGTCTGCTCATTTCTGCTTGTCAGCCTAATTTCACAAGCCTCTGACTCTGTGATGACATGCAATGCTCTGGAAACATATTGAAGACAAAACAGGATATAGCACACAGCCCCCCATGTCTTTTGCCTGAGTCACTACATTCCTTAAAAGACAAGTGACCCTAGTCCTTGCCTTTTCCTATACTTAAGATATCATCTGATGGGGTTAGTGATTGTGCCTCTATAATCTATAACAGATGTACTCTTATATCCAACTTGGATGTGGTTTTGCATGTGCTAAACCTCTACCACCTGTATATAAGCAGTGGGCTAGAATACTGTACCAGGTCTGATAGAGCTCTCTAAAGGACTATTCCCAGGTTATAGGCTTCATTCAGTCCACAGCCCTCAATAAGACTTCTGAATAAAACTAACTTTAATTCTTTAAAAGCTTGATTTTTTTTTTCTTTAGTTGACATGTGGGAGAGTTGAAAGTCCAAGTGAAATCCCAGTAAATATTTTGGGATTGGTGAAGTTTACAGTGGCCACCAGCCATTGTTCAGGTTGTGGTGACAGATGTCTCTTATTTGGGCCCCCTGTGTAATATTCATTTAAAGGTGACATTATTAAGGAATTCTTGCTGTGGGTAGATTTTTTTTTGGAAATTGGAGGGGAAATGTATATGAAGTTTATGTATCTGAAGAAGCATCTATTGCAACAGGAGCCAGGGCACCAAGAGGGCCATGAGGAAATTAGCTTTTGAGACATGTGGACATCTAGAGACAAGAATGTTCTGGAATGTGCAGACCTTTACCAGTTGAGCTTTTGGACTTTGTTAGATAGTGGGATTGATGAGAGCTAAGGTCCCAGCAGAAAACATTTGTCATTCTCAGACTGGCTTATTTGAAGAGAATTTAACTCAGGCTGTTTTCAAAACAATAAGTAGAGGCCAGGGAAACTGACAAGAAACAGTGCAGAATCCCAGGGCTGCTATCAGTGCAGGCAGAGAAAGTCAGGCCTGTTGCTGGGTGAATGTTGTTCCTGACATCGCAGGGTGGTGAGGACTAAGGGAGCTTGGGGTAGTGCATGGCTTGTGTATTAGCTTCTTATGGCTGCTGTAATAAATTACTACACACTTAGTCACTTGAACTAATACATATGTATTATCATCTTATAACTGTGAAGGTCAGCAATCTAGAATGGGCCTCACCGGGTTAAAATCAAGGTGTTGGCAGGGCTGTGTTCCTCGTGGAAGCTCTAGGGGAGGAAAATTTGCTTCCCTGCCTTTTCTGGCTTCTAGTGGCTGCACATATCCCCCAGCTCCTGGTCCCCTGGCAATCCTATCCCTCTAGCCTCTTGCTTCTGCCACTCCATGTCCGACTTCCTCTTCCATGATCAAATCTCCCTCTGCCTCCATCTTATTCAGTCACTTGTGATTACACTTAAGTTTCCCTCCATATAATAGAGAATTATCTCTCCAATTTGACCTCTTGAAAATCACATCTTGCAAAGTCTCTTTGGCCAGGTAAGGTAACATAGTCACAGGTTCTGGGGATTAGGACGTGGACCTCTTGGGGGTGGGCAGGGAGAAGGAGCAGTATTCTGCCTACCACAGTGTGGAACACTCCAGGCTCCCCCTTCATTCACTTTGGTTCCCGCAGGCAGACCAAACCACATCGCATTTGCTGCAGGAACCAACTCTAGATGTGCCACTGTGTGTCATGCATCCCATCTGGAATATCAGTTTCCTATCATAGAGATGCAGGGGTTTCTCCATAGAGACTACACTTGGAGCAACCCAGCTCCACACCATCTGGTGCTGCCCACTCTGTGAGCATGTCTGCTCCCTGGCTACTGTGTAAGCTGCTGACAACAAAGCCAACAAACTGTTCTCTGTATCCTCCCGGCAGTCTCATGGGGACTCGCACATAGTAGGTGCTCAGTAAATGTTGTGGCTCATCAATCTGCTTATAGGGCTGTTTTAAGTAGTTGGGCAGGATGAAGTATGTCCTGAAGAGGAGTTTAGTGTTGATCCCCCCTCACCCTGCAAGGGCAAGGGAGTCACTGAAGGTGTTAAGTACGAGCATGACAAGATTTGTGGCAATTAATGGGGAAAGATTTGATGTTCCAGTAAGAGGAGGCTTTGGGCAAATATATGGAGATGGGAATTTTGAAAATGCAGGTTTGGGGACTGCTAAGATTTCATGGGGTGATGTGGGCAAGACTTTCTTCTGATTTGCCTCCATCAACACTTTATAATAACTGTGTACACACACGCTTTTGCACTCAGGCTCTGAGCCTGATTATCTTTGCAACCCCCACAGTGTAGCACTGGCCTGGCACATAGTAGGCGTTAATTAAAATTTTGGTGAGTCAGATTGAACTTGGCAAGCCACTTGACCTTGACTGTTCCAGGCTACAGTTTTCTTCCTTTTTTTTTTTTCTTTTAAGACAGAGTGTTGCTCTGTCGCCCAGGCTGGAATGCAACGGTGCGATCTTGGATCACTGAAACCTCTATCTCCCAGGTTCAAGTGATCCTGGTGCCTCAGACTCCTGAGTAGCTGGGATTACAGGCTCCTGCTACCATGCCTGGCTAATTTTTATATTTTTAGTAGAGATGAGGCTTTGCCATGTTGGCCAGGCTGATCCCAAAATCCTGACCTCAAGTTATCCACCCTCCTTGGCCTCTCAAAGTGCTGGGATTACAGGCATGAGCCACCAAACCTGGCCAGGCTTCAATGTTCTATTTGTAAAACAAAAGAGTGAGACTAGGGCCCTCACAACTCTGACTCAGTGGTATTTAAAATCTTGCTTCTTTTCATGGACAGCATTCATCTGGAGGCCCATATTTGGGAAGGGAGTTGGACTGGGAAACTCTGAGGATCTCCACAACTCTGGGACTTTTAGATTTATAGCTGCTTCTAACATTTCTCAAGAATTTATTTGTGCCAGAAACTATTCTCAGGTCTTGCAGGGGGTGATCTCATCAAATCTTTGCAACAGTCCTACAAAGAAAGGCACTATTAGCTCCATTCTAGAGATGAGGAAACCGAAGCTCAGAGAGTCAAGGGGCTTGACCAAGGTCGCACAGTCAGGGGAGACAGAGCTGGGATTTGAGCACAGTTCCCCTGACTCCAGAAACCAGCCTTTACTCTGTGCTCTGATGTTTGGATTCTTCTTTCAGTTTTGTTTTGTTTTAACCTCTAAACACCTCAAGCGTGTGTATCCTGGGCAAAAAGACATTCTCCTACATTGCTACAGATCAGTTTTGAAAAGCAAGGAATTTGCCATCTCTCTGACATTGTCATCTAATCCACAGCTTATTTTCAAAGTGTTTCAGCTGTCCCAGTAATCTTCTCTTTATTCTCTGTCCAAGATCTAACCCAGGATTGTGCGTCGTATTGAGTTGTCATGTCTTCTTAACATTTCCTCTGGAGCAGTTCTCGGCCTTTCTTTGTTTCTTGACTTTGAGATGGTTGAAGCTTCCAGGCCCTCAATTTGAGCTTTCCTGATGCTTCCCTGTGTTTAGATTCAGGTTGTTCATTTTTGGCAGGAATAATGCAAAAGTGGTCTGAATTGTTTCCAGTGCATTATATTTGGAGGCTCCTGCTATTGGTTTGTCTTATTCCTGGTGAGGTTGATCACTTACGGTTAACAGGTTTCTCCACTGTACAGATAGTTTTCCCCTTTGTAATGAATAAGTGATTTGTGGGGAGATACTTTGAGACTAGTAAATATATTGCTATTCATCACACGTTCACTCACTTTTTTTTTTTGTAGTTATCTTTTTTATTTTCATTGCATTTTAGGTTTTTAGGTACATGTGAAGGACATGCAAGATTGTTGCATAGGTACACACATGGCAGTGTGATGTGCTGTCTTCCTTCCCATCACCTCTGTCTGGCATTTCTCCCTATGCTATCTCTCCCCAACTCCCCGCCCCCTGCTGTCCCTCCCCTATTTCCCCCTGACAGACCCCAGTGTGTGATGCTCCCCTCCCTGTGTCCATGTGTTCTCATTGTTCAACACCCACCTATGAGTGAGAACATGCGGTGTTTGATTTTCTGTTCTTGTGTCAGTTTGCTGTCACACTGGTTTTAGCATCCATTGAGGGTTTTCTAACTCCATCATTCCTTTTGCAGTTCTTAGTTGACTTAGAGCTTCTCTTCTTCCCACCCCCACATTTATTCATTTTATTCACATGTATGTATATTAACATGGACTCATGGAGCCATTCCAAGCCATGCAGGCCGATCTCCCACTGGTTGCTTTTGCCAGGTGAGCTATTCTTCCTCATTTGTTCCCCGTGTGAATTCAGCTCATCTTATCATTTGAAAATCCAAAGGCTTCTACTATCTAGAAATCTTCAGTTTTAGCTAAAGAGGAAAAAAGTCACAAACTTCTGCCCTAAGGAGGAGGGAGAAGAGTGAACGTTTGGGGAATCTGACTGCTTGCTCCGTTCCCCTCTAGTTCATCCTTTAGCAATGGCCATTCTCCAGCAATGGGGTGCACCGCAGCGTCAGGGAGGTGGCCTCCAATTGTGTGGTTTCCTGGTGGTGGTCATTTCTATATGTCAGTCTCTCTCCTTCCTTCATTTGTGATTGTGGAACTGCAGATGCCTCTTCAAGAGGCAGAAATGTTTATGACTTCCCCAGGGAAATCCAGGAAGGTCATTTCAGACTCATCTTGCAGTGTTCTCTTCTTCAAGAGTGAATCCAGATGAGCTCAAGTCCTCTTGCAACCTGTTCTTCCTTTCATTATACTCACTATGTGTGCTTAACTTCTTTTTTCTTTTCCTTCCTCTCTCCCTCCTTTTCTCCTTTTTACCTTCCTTCATCCCTCCCTCCCTCCTTTCCTTTAGCCAATTAGTGCTCTTGAACACCTACTATGTGTTCATCCATGAGCAAGACAAACACAACCTGCTCTCAAGCTCTCCTGTGGCAAACATACATTAAACAATGTCACCATTAAATGCATGATCACACACTTTGATAAGTGCTGCAGCTGAATGTCAGAGGAGGGATGTCCATGCTCATGTGACAAATGAAGAGGCTGAGGCACGGACTCCACAGCCACCACCGAGTCAGGCAAGGTGTAGAAGCCAGACCTCCCAGTGCCCACCCTGCCCTCCATCACTCAAACCAAGCCCCAGGTGTTGAGGGAACAGACATCACTGTGATCTCAGCTGAGCCAAGCATAAGACTGCCCTTAGGCTAATTAACGATGCCCTTCTTCTATAGGAAGAATTGCCGGGAGCAAATATTGACCTTCTCCACCACCCAAAGAGTCAACTTAAATAAAATGCGAACATCTGTCTCTTGTGTAAAATAAGTGCTGTTCGAGTGTAGGATCAGGGGGAGGTGACTCTGCAAGACCTGTCTCCTTCTCTGCCACGTCTTTTGGCTCTGGTTTCTGTCTCTGTCTATCTTGGATTTGTCTCTGACAGTTTCTCTGCCTCATGCTCTCTGTGACTCTGTTTCTGCTAGTCGGCTGCCTCTGTCTCAGTCTTTCTGTGTCTCACCTCTCATCCCACCTACATCCCTCCCCAGCCTCCCATTCTGTGTCCCAGCCAGGATCAATTCCTTGTAGTGTCCCTGGGATGCCACCTTCTTCCACCCTCCCAGCCATTGCAGGTGTTGTTCCACTTTTTGGGAGCAGTGGTGTCTGTGCCCCCTTCCCAGATTTCTGCCTATGTCTGAGTTTAAACGTTATCTTATACTTTGAGAAGCCTAAACTCCACAAGAGCAAGGCTTTTTGTCTTTTTTTCACTGCTTGCTGTGGTCTGCAGGTTTGTGTCCTCTCCTTCCTCCCACCTATCATACCACTCCCCACCCCACATTCCTATGTTGAAATTCTAACCTTCAAGGTTATGTATGGTATTAGGTATTGGGGTCTTTGGGAGGTGGTTAGGTCATGGGCTGAGCCCTCATAAGTGGGATTAGTGCTCTTATGAAAGAAGCCCGACAGAGAACCCTTGCCCTTCCACCACGTGAGGACACAGTGAAAAGATGGCCATCTGTGAACCAGGGAGTGGGTCCTCATCAGATACCAAATCTGCTGGTGATTTGATCTTGGACTTCCCAGCCTCCAGAATGACAAGAAATAAATTTCTGTTATTTTTAAGCTACTCAGTTTATGGTATTCTCTTGTGGCAGCCTAAACAGACTAGACACTGCTGGATCCCTAGTGCCTTTTAATAAGATTTCTATGACTATAACTTATTTGCTGATTGAATTAATTGCATCTAGAACAGTGCCTGGCACATAGCAAGTGCTCGGTCGACATTTGTTGAATGAATGAGTAAATGAATCAATAGCAGGCCTTTTCTGATCTCCCTCAATCAGGGTCTGTGCCCCCATAGCACCCTGCCCTACCACTGTCATAGTTCTTATCTCTATTGTAATTGGTTGGTTGTGGCTTAGGCTGCTGTAACAAGACCTCCACAACAATTCGAAGGTATCAGGAATATAGAAGTTTATTTCTTTTATGTGAAACAGTCCACGGCGACTGCTCCAGGTCAACAAGTGGTTCTTACAGTTATTCATAGACCCATTGGCCTGGGCTGATGGCAGCTCTGCCATCCTCAACATGTGGCAGCCAGGAGCCCCTTCTTGCTGCAGAGGTTCAAGAGCATAGAGTTGCAGCTGGGTTTCAGGAGCTCCTGGAAGAGATACACATGCCTTCAGCTCACATTCTGATGGAGATAGGTGGCTCCATCTAACTGCAAGGAAGGCTAGGAAATGCAGTCCAGTGTGTGCCCTGGAAGACAGGGAGAATAGACTTGCTGGGTAGCTGGCAGCTTCTGCCACATCTAGGTACCTGTTTGACCTGCTTACTGAGCTGTAAGTCCTATGAGGGCAGAAAACATGTCTGTGCTGTTATCCTTGTGTCTCTAGTGCTTGATGCACAGCCTGACTCATTATAGGTCAGCAGTTCCCAAACACGTATGGCTGTACGTTGGAATCACGCAGGATATTTAAAACTTCCTAATGTTTGGCTTCCATCACCACCCCACCACCCCACCTTTTTTTTTTTTTAAGATAGCCCCTTGCTCTGTTGCCCAGGTGAGAGTACAATGTTGCAGTCATAGCTCACAGCAGCCTTAAACTCATGGACTCCTGCTTCAGCCTCCTGAGTAGCTAGGACTACTGGCATATGCCACCACATTCAGCTAATTTTTAATTTTTTTGTAGAGATGGGGGCCTCATTATATTGCCTAGGCTGGTCTTGAACTCCTGGCATCAAGTGGTCCTCCCACCTTGGCATCTCAAAGTATTGGGATTACAGGTATGAGCCACCATGCCTGGCCTACTCCCATGCTTGAACATTCTTGTATAATTGTTATGGTGTGGGACTTTGGCATTGGGATTTTTTTTTTAATGTTTTTTCCCTTAGAGAATGTGGAACTAAGTCATTGGGATTTTTAAGCTTCCTAGGTGGTTCTGATGTGTAGAAAGATTTAGGGACCACTGCCATTGACCCTGAATAAATGAATATATGCATGCATGAATGACCAGATCTGCCACCAGATGTTGACATACTGTGCCAGAGGCTACAAACTGATTATTTTGGGAGCTGACATGTTTTGTTTGCTTTGTATGAAGCCTATAATTTTTAATTATGCCAATTCCAAAGACTGAAAAACTAGAACATGCCATATCATACTTTGGACTTTTGGTCTGTCTTGAAGAATCAGATGATCTGGCAACACTAGGCTCCTCGCAGATGCTCTCATGTTTGTGAGTCCTCACCACTTCCTTATGTTCACTGCCCATCCCTTCACCCCATTTGTCGCCTACCTGGAAGCTGAAGGGCATTTGTATATGATTCTCTCATCTGAGTAAGCTTCTGTGCATTATCTCAAGAATTTCAGCTTTTTCTAGAGTCAGGCTCCTTTGAGAGAGAGAGAGAGTGATGTGTTTTCAAGGCCATTCTAGGCTGGGCACTTTTCCTGCGTCTGCCTTCAATCCATTTGATCCAACAGCCCCCAGCCCAGCCCACTGGAAGCGGAAATAGATTTTGTTGATTTCATCAGTGCTCTGGGGATGTGGGCAGATGATGTGGTGGGATGAGCTCTGAACCAGGAGTCAGGGTGCGGGGTGCTTCCCTGGGCTTGCATTAACTCAGAAATCTCAGAGACAGGACATTTTTCCTTCCCAGCTCTCATCTGTAAAAGGAGGCAATTGAACTCAGTCATCTTTCAGTTCCCTTTCTACTCTTCGACTCTCAGAATAGTGTCCCATTTTAAAGATTCAGCATTTTCTCCTTTGAAAAGGGTCATTTCTGAAGTAGAAATCTGCTTGGTTTCTGACGCGTCCCTGAAATAAAGCTACTGTCACGTCTTTTCCTGATAGAAATCAGCCATTTGCCAATGCCGCATCCAGCCATGCAAAGCTATATGGCAGTTAATTAAATCAGTAAATAAATTATTGTCATACAAATTCCATTAACAGGTGAGAAAGGGGAGATTACATCTTTTAGAAGAGGGCTTGAACATTAATGTCTGCCATCTTTTAAAGAAAAGTTTCTTTTTTATCTCTCAACCAGACTAATAGTTTGTTTACAGCTAATGCTCCCAGAAAGAGAGATATATTAAAAACCCTGATTCACCATGGGCCAAATTAGAGTTCTTTCTCTCTCTTTTTTAAAGGAATCTCACCAAGGAGTCCAGATGTCTGTATCTGCAGGACAGTGTCTCGAAGGGGTGCTTAATAATGCATTCCTGTCTGGTCACTGTTGAGGTAGTTGTGCATGCAAAGTGGTTTCTGAAGGAAGGGGCCTCCTTTCTCCTTCACATTGAAGGTGAAGGAGATAGCTTGGAGGTAGATATGGCTCTGTCATCAGCAGGGAGAGCTAGTGCGTGAACATCTATTATAGCCTCACAGCACTGAAATTTTATCTTTGTAGAATGTGCCTAAACTAAACAAAGGCCGTAAGTAATAATGTAGTGGACTTTGTAGTTGTCTCACTGTTGTAGTTTGGGTTCCTCAGAAATAGACCCCGAAGTCAGAGATTCAAATGTAAGTGGTTTATTGGGAATGTGGTCCTGGGAAATGCTAGAAGTGGAGTGAGCACAGGAGAAAGTAAGAGAAGGGAGAAAAATAGGGTGAGTCACCAACACAGTTACTACTGAGGACAACTGGAGCTTAATCCCGCTGGGCAAACCTGAGAGCCACTGTAGAACATGCACCCAGTTGGTCCATCTAAGGAGTGAGGGAGCTGGGTATTTATACTCCTACTCTATCATCATTGGTTGAAGGTTGCTCCCTAGGTATGTTAATTTCCTGATGATTCTCCTTGACATGAGTGAGGGTAGAGAGGCCAGTAGGGTGCACTGCAGTGCTAAGGCCCAAGAGATGGGTGGTAGATAAGAGAGGATGCGCTATGCCCAATATCCAACTCCCCTCTTAACACATGCCTTAACTTCCATTCCGTATCTTTTCTATTTAGCTTTTGGAGGATGCTAAATCTACCTTCACTCTAGGATCTAGGTCTAAATTAATTGTTATAATTCTACCCCTTGGCCACAGTTATGGTTTCAGGGGGGAGCCCATGGACAAGTTAGGCCAATGAGGACCTGGGGTTGCTGAGAAAACTTTCTCATTCTTCTAAGAGGGTATCCAAAGTCAACCTTCTCTCCTCTTGTCTGGACCTGGGGAATTAAAGCACATAGTCTTGGGAGTTGTCAGGGACAATCTTGAAACAATGAAGAGACAGATGGAAGATGAAGCCAGCACCACAGAAGGCAGGGAAAGGGAGCAAAACCTGAACGTTGGTCTCACCGGTGAGCTGCTGAATCAAGTCATCCTTGACACTTGGCCTTCCTTAGGACTTCTGGTTATTTGAGGCAATGAATCACTTTATTATTTAACCCCATTGTTGAGTTTTCTGTTGCTTGTAACTGCATACTCCCTGTATGATTCACACACGCATGCTCAGCTTGGGTGAGGGAGGTGAAGTGAGAATGTGGGCTTCCTCATGCACTGTTGGGATAATGAAATGATGGAACTATTCTGGAAGCCACATGCATAGCAGGCAGCACAGTGCTGTGACTGTGAGTTTGCCCTTTGGAAGCAGACAGATCTGGCTTTTATTCTTGGTTCTGCCAGTTTGCGGTTGTGTGATGTTGAAAGGTTATATACCTACCTTAGCCTCAGTTTATCCATCTATAAAATGAAGGGTAATAAAAATACCAGCCTCAGAGAATTGTTCAGAGGTAAAGGAGTGCAAGGCCTGGCATAAAGCCCATGCTCAACATGTGTTAATACTAATGATTATTCCCTTTATGAAGAGAAAATGTGATCACAAGGATTAGAAGCCTTAAAAATGTGCATAAGAATCAGACAAATGTGTAAACTGTATGAGGCTGGGCATGGCGGCTCCTGCCTGTAATCCCATCACTTTTGGAAGCTGAGGCACAGGATAGCTTGAGCCTAGGAGTTTGAACCTGCCTAGGCAATATAGGGAGACCCTGTTTCTATTTTTTAAAAAAGTTTAAAAATAAAAATATATGTATGAGAATTGTGTTTGTACCACTGTTTAAATTGGTAAAAAAAATTGGAAGCAGCATTAATCTTTAAACAATTATAGTATGGCTATAGTTCAATAACTGGGGTTATTAAAATGATGATGTGTATTTTAATATTACTGTCATGCAAAGATGTTCTTTACATATTGTAGGACAAAATCAGTAAATTTAAATTTAAAGCAGTAAATAAAGATTAGTTCTGTTTTTGTAAGATAGAGTATGTACCTCAGTGTTAAGATTTGCTCTCCTTGGGGATAGGATGTGGTATTAGGTATAAGTTTCAAGGCTTTCATGCTATTTAGGTATTTAATTATATAATTAGCACATATTACCTTTGTAATCAGAAAATGTCAATCTTTTATATTTTCAAAACACAAATAATGTCCAATTCTCCTGTCTTGCTAAATTATTAAATGCCCCTCATTTTCCTAAAGATAAGATGTGTTTTCACTATTTCTCACAAATGGTATGGCTTTTTTTTTCTTAACCTATATTTGTTTCTTATTACTAGCAATATGTGTCCCTAACAAAAAATTCAATTATAGAAATTTATTACTTAGTTCCTGCATCTTCCACCCTCACCGTTACTCACTTCTAAATTCAAAATGTGTATATTTTTAGCTTTTCAATGCATAAACTTATCTCCCGTGTGTATCTTCTGTGTATATGCTAATACATATCTCTTGTATGTCTTCTATTGAAAACCACAATCATTGGTAAGCTACTTCTTTGACTTAACCTTTTGATAAAACATGAATGTTACATTATATGAGCATGCAATTCTTTTTTTTTTTTTTGAGAAGGCAAGTCTTAATTTCAAAAAATAATTTAAAAAAATTTGCTTCTTCAAATCAAGAACTAGAATGTATATGTACATTTTCTATTAACATATAATTCATATAAGTAAAAAATGCACAGGTCACCAAGTGCAGAGTTTGATGCGTTTTGATAAATATATATTTAAAAAAAATAGGACCATACTTTATAGACTTCCTTACAACTTGCTTTTTTCATTTTACAATATATTTGAGCCTCTTTCCTCATCTATTCCATTCTTTTAATAGCTGTACAGGTTCCCATCAATGAGACTGTATGATCATTTATTTCCCCAACCTCCTTTAGATGAACATTTGGGTAGTGTTCAATTTTTTTTGCTGTTATAAACAGTGTAGTGAATATCCTTGTACATCTATCTTTGTGCCCTTGTGGGATAATTTTTCATGGTGGATTGTTATTGATGTCTAAGCGCAATCGATTCAGACTGTTTCTTGTGGAATGTTCAAGAGATGCAATCTCTGTTCTCAGAAGGGCCCCAGCTAGACAAACAAACACGATTCCACTCCTGCTTTTCCATTGTGATCCTGACCTCAGCTTTTATGTCAACCCTTCCCAAAGGTGGGGGATACTGGGTAGAATGCATTTCATTAATCCCCAAGTTTCAAATTTTGTATCCAAGTCAAAGCCTGTCCGTTCAATCAGGGCACTTTAGAGCTTGCATTCATCAGTGGGATGCCAGCTCTGTGCTGGGCACTTTTGGGCTATGAGATACTATGGTACACACAGGAGAGGCAACAGATAAGGAAACAAGTAATACAGAAAACCCAAGTGATCCACTTCCTGAAGCCCCACTTGGCTAACTGCAGAGGGTGAAGGGGGCTGATCTTTAGATGTCCTGCTTTGCAAATAGCCTTACTAGCTCTAGCTGGAAATGGGGGAAATTTCACACTGATGAAAATGAAAGTATTATTCCTGTTTCTTGCCTGTTGTGCAGAAAAGTATGCTTCCTTCTCTTGTTACACTGAGGAAGGCCCTAAGATTGACGATTTCACAGAAATAAGTCCCAGATTTTTCAGAGGCAACATTTGAATAGTGAGAAGAGCACTGGTTTTGGGGTTAGAAAGATGTAAGCTTGAATCCTAGTTATGATTGGCTGGACAATGGCCCTCCAAAGATGTCTATGCCCTAATTTCTGGAACCTGCAAATATGTTATCTTATGTGGCAGAAGGGACTATGAAGATACAATAAAGTTAAAGATTTTGAGGTGGGAAGATTATCAGAGATTACAATAATCTTTATACAGGAGAGGCAGGAGGGTCAGAGTTAGTAGGAGGAGATGTGACAATGGCAAGAGAGGCCAGAGTTACGTGCCATCATGAGCCAAGGTGTGTGAGTGTGAGTATCCTCTAGAAGCTGGAAAAGACATAATGATTCTCCCCTAGAGCCTGCAGGAGGAGCGCAGCCCTGGCAATCCATTTGGCTTCTGACTGTCAGAACTATAAGGTAATAAATCTGTGTTGTCTGAAGTCACCAAGTTTGTGGTAATTTGCTATGGCAGAAGTAGGAGATTAATTTGACAGCCTGTCCACTTACTGCTGTGTGACTCTAGACATGCTCTTAACCTCTTTGAGTCTCAGTTTATCATCTATAAAATGAACACCCTCTTCTGTGTGTTTGTGTGTTTTTAAAGAACTGAAAATAAAACATCTAAAGCACCTGCCTTAGTGCCTGGAGCCTAATAGATGCCAAGCAAATAAACAAAAGGCATTATTATTATTATATTATTGATAATTTAATTCCTCTACATCATAAATGATTGAAGACGTCTTAGATAGAACACAAACAATGAACCAATGACAAAATAAAACTAGAGATTCATATTCAATGAAAAAATAAGTGAGGGCAGAAATTAGGTTCAAGGAAAAGACCACATATATAGGCAATATGGATATCAGGAGTTGTTCCAGGTGAGCTTCAAATTTGGCACTGAGTTTCCTGGCTGCCGAAGTGTAAAGGGAGATATGTCGGTTTTATACTTTTCAATAACAAAGAGAGGGAAGAATCTAATTATCAGTATATTTTTTAAAAAGCTTCCCAGGTGGTTCTGGTGGCAGCCTGGGTTGAAAAAGCACTTTGCTGTACTGTTTTCTCCCTCAAGTTAACTGGGTCTGCTTATGGACAACTTTATTCCCAACACCTAGCCTAGTGCCTGGCACTTAGTAGGTACTCAATTTGTCTTTTAAATTAATTATTTTGGCACAGGTAAACCATTCATCAGATTTTTAAAATATCAAAAGGTATACAGTGGAATGTCTTCCTCCTTACCTATCTTTTATTCATCTATTTCTCCCTTCTCCCCAGTCCTCCAGTTGAGGGAGTCATTGTTATAGTTTATTCCAGGATAACTTTATGCAAAGATAAGTAAAACTGAATATATATGCCTGTGCATACCTAGTTATATACACATATATGTGTCTGTTTAAGTACTGTTGAGTTGAGTTATTGGCCCCAATCCTTCACTCTCTGATGGTGTATACAGGCACACCCTTGCCAGAGCTCATGCTGGGTAATGTGTTCGTTGCTCCTTGACTTTGGCCAATGGGATGTTAGGTAATAATGCGAGAGCCTTGAAATATTTTTGTGTGATTGGTCTTGCCCTCTTGAGCTCTATGATCCCTCATGAGAAGAGCATGCCCTGGCTAACTATTATCCCTTCAGCCTAGCGCTTGAATGAAAAGTGGGGAACAGAGTAAACACTACCTGTAGCTTGCAACTGAGAGAAGGACTGCCCTGCTGAGCCCTGCCAGGATCAGCAGAGCCCCAACTAGCTATCAGATCTATGAGCATGAGAACAAATAATTACTTAAAAAAAATTTTACAGTGATTTATTAGGCAGCATTACTGGGGGAATGCCATATCCTTTATGTCTTGTTATTTGCCAATACATCATGTAAATCTTTCTAAATAGGTAAATCTCATCCTATCATTTAAAAAAATGGTACATGGGATAGAGAGCCAAAGGTTAGTTAACTGATACAAAAGTATAGCCAGATAGGAGGCATAAATGCTAAGAAATATGGGGTGACTATAATTAATAAGAATTTTTTGCATAGTCTCAAATAACAAAAAGAGGATTTTGAATGTTCCTAACACAAAGAAATGGTAAATGTTTGAGGTGAGGAGTACACTGATTACCCCGATTTGGTCACTACACATTGCATACCTGTATTGAGATATCACAGTTTTGAAAATTAAATTTTTTTAACCTCACTTGCAAGATAAAATATCACACTGTACCCCATAAATATGTATAATTATGACATGTCAATTAAACATAATAAATGCAAAAAACTGTACAGAATACTATTGTTTGGATATACTAATCTCCTACTCAAAGACATCTAGATTGTTCCCAGAATCTAGCTCCTGCACTTCATCAGTGAAGAACCCTGCATATACATCATTTTGTGCAAGTCCAAACATTTCTTTAGGATAAATTCCCAAAATGGGAATTGCTGTGTCAAAAAATATGTGCATTCATAATTTTCATAGCTGTTGTCAAATTACACTGCATAGGGACACTCCTACAAGTAATGTCTAAGAATACCCAGTTCCCCACAGCCTTGCCAACAAAGTATATTATAAATCTTTCCATTTTTTTTTGCCCATCTGAGGGGGAAAATAATATTTCAGTGTAGTTTTACTTTGCATTTCTCTTATTTGAGTGAGACTGAGCATCTTTTCAAATGTGTACAAGCCATGTGGTTTTTTTTTCTATGAACTCTCTATTCGTTACCCTTTAACCATCTTTCTTTTAGATTGTCTTTTTCTTATTGATTCCTCGATACATATTTGCTGAATAGACAAATGAATGAAATAAAATGTATTTAAATAGAGGACACTGAATACCGTGGTTTAACGTCCCAAATAAAACCAGATAGCTGCAAGAATAGATTTGGCTGGCTGTGGCTTTTCATCGTGTTTTTTTGACAAAAAGCCCAAGATCTCACATTTAAATGCCTTTCCTGATGGACAGCTCTCTAAGAGGCTGAGGTAACAAGGTCCAAGTTAGCAGCCTTCTGGGACAGAGAGCTGAAAAATTCCAGGGGCTGTTGTGGACCTCAGTATGACATTCAATGGGAGTGAAGGACTATAATTAGTAGAAGACTACTATAATTAACCATTTATTATACATTCTCAGATAACTAAAAGAGAGGATTTTGAATGTTCCCAGCACAAAGAAATGATAAACATTTGAGGTAATGAATATGCTGATTACCCTGATTTGGTCATTACACATTGTATATATGTATCGAGATATCACACGTTTTAAAATTAAAAAATTTTTTACTCTATTTGCAAGCTAAAATATCACACTGTATGCCATAAATGTGTACAATTATGATATGGCAATTAAAAATAATAAAGGCAAAAAACTGTATAGAACTGTATACAGAGCTCTCTCCCAGGGCTAAGAAGGCTTCATTTTCTGAAACGGGTGGTGGAGAGTGGGTCTATAGGCTTTAGATTCCAGATGAGCCGGTGTCAGGTGGACTCTATTAGGAACATTAAGAGGTGAATCTGGGCTCTCACCTGGATGGAAGGTGTCAGACTCAGCTTGTGTACTTTTCAGGAGCCATGCACCTGCCTCACTTTCTGGCCAGAGTGGGCTAGTAACAGCTTGTGTTCTCATTGTCTTAAAGATAATGTTGCCAGCATCCTGCTGTGGCAGCTGCTCTAGTCCCTGATATCACTCATGGAAATGGCCCAGAATTACGTCCTCTCATGCTGGTGCTGTACACCTCTCCCCTCTGCCTTTGAGTTTTCCTGTTCCACCAAGGCATGAAATATTGTAGAAACCAGTTGCTACTCACCCATATGAAATCCAGAAGTGTAGGGGAGCTGGGGGAGGGGGAGCTTTGACCAATGCAAGAAGAGAGCTGGTGGATAAATTATTCCTGCCTCTAAATGGGTGGTTCAAAGATGCAGCTTCTCTGAAGACATCTGCAATACCAAGCAACTGATGAGTTCCATCGTATACCTCCTTTTGTCTCCCTCTTTTTTCCTCACTCTTGCTTTCCTGGGACTGTATTCCCCAATACAGTGTCAGTCCAGAATGCTTTTGCCTGGGTTCTATTTTCTAGAGAACCTGTTAAGATAGAAAGTAAACTCATTTTCCACCAGAGGTGAGGGTTTCTAAACATTGCATATGTGACATCTAGATCCTAAAAGCAAAATGGCTTGTGGATGACTGTGAAGAAGGTTTAAAAGAAAAGTCCATTATTTATTGAGCACCTACTATGCTAGAACTCTATGCTAATGTTTCACATTGCTATTTCATGTAATTCTCACAATATCTGTATGAATTATTACTACCATCATTTTACAAATAAAGGAGACTTTCTATTTTAAGTCACTTGTTTAAGCTAGTCAATGACTGAGCTGGGCTTTCAACCTAGTTCTGCTGAGCTCCAAACCAGTACTCACGTGATTCAAAAGACACAAAACACAAAAAATGCACTTGAAAAAATGCCTTAACAGAGGAAGTCACCTAAGTGTATCTAGCTGTAGGCTTACTCTTCTGTTTTATAGAAGTAAGACAGTATTAATAACGATATGTGTCTTACAGATGGATGTCCCATTGTGCTTTCCAAGTTTTTCCATATTTGATCTTTTTACCAGCCCAGGAGGTTAGGAATACCGTGCTTCCTGGCCATGAATAAATTCTATTAATAAAAAGCAGAAACTAAAGCTCAGAGAGCCTAGAGGGTTTTCCAAGACCCACAGAGCTTGTGGTCACTGGAAGTAGACCTGGATTTTTTGGGCCAGTTTAGCGATATTTCTATAGCCTTACCGTGTTCTCAGTTGAACACATGTGTGTGATTGTGGTCACTGCCTTAGAAATTGTTTTGGAAGTATGCAACAGTGAGAATTCAAACAAAATGAAACACCACAGAGTAAAAAATAAGTCTTGAGTTCTCCATTTGTGTGGTGTGTGTGTGTATTCTTTTGGAGTTATTCTATGAATATACTAGCATACATGTTAAATAGGTCACCACTGAAAACACGCAGAAGGAAGGTCATTGTCCCATGTCTTGCTTGGAGAAGGCCCCATTTCGGTGCATGACAATCGCCTCTCTGGTCTGAGGAGCCTTCATTCCCTGGTATGGATGAATCATAAATCATTTGACTGATCCTCCATTGAGAACAATCAGGTTGTCTTCTGCCTCCTGTTGTGTATTTGTAATTAGAGAGTGTTGCTTGATAGATGAGAGGATAGGAAAGTGAAGGGCTTGCCCAAGGTCGCACAGCTCAAGGTGGCAAAGCTGGGATTTGAACACAGATCTCCAGAACTTGGTCCACCTTGTTTCCTGCTTATTCCACAAAACTGCAGGCGCATGGTCCCTAACTCCAAAAGGTGAGATTAAAGAATAGGTATGGACAAATGAGGAGCCTTGAACCCTCAGCATCAGGGGCTATAAGGGGATTGTCTAACCCCTGCTTCTGATGTCTTCCCCAGCCTTTCAAACTCTGGCAGGGTCACAGCCACCACTAAGTCTCTTCTAGTATGTATGTCCCTCTGCTCTGCTCCAGCACAGCAGCCCAGCACACCCCAGGACACCTCTCCTGGTTCCTTCCAATGACAGGTAAGTCATTGATCAGCCCTGAGAACCAGCTGAGAGCAGGATCTATTTAAAGACGCATATGTTTCCAGGTGCTGAGTCATGTCGGCTGGACCAGCCGGCCCAAGTCTGGGCAGTGCGGATATTCACAGTACAGCAGCCACTGCAGCCTGGCTTAGACTTTGACAAACCTGAGGAAGCACTGAGCTGAAACATCACATTTAATGAGATAAAACACAACACCTCAAGCCCCACATCAGTTTCTAGATTTTATGTGTGGGTATTCTCATTACCTCCCCAATGACCACCATTCTTTGTTGTAATGATGATCAATTAGCCAAAATTGCATTCACAGAGACCCAGATTTTAATCCTAGCTCTGCTGCTTACTAGCTGTGTGACCTTGGGCAAGTTGAATCATGTCTCTGAGCCTCATTGTCTTCTTTGGCACAATGGGGTTAACACATGCCTTGTGGGGTGTAGGGGAGGGACAAATATAATAATATAAAGGAAGTTCATGTCACAGCCCTTAGCATGTAGTAAATATTCAGAGATGGCAAATTAAATTAAGTATGTGTTCAGCACTATGCTAGGCATGGTATGAGAATATCAAATACAGTGCAATATGATGCTGGCTCTCATGAAAAGTTGCTATCTAGCTGTTAAAGAAGATATACATTTATGAAGTTATAATGAATATATCGGAACAGTGCAACATTCAGATTGTTTTCGAGGACCTGCTTTGGATCAGACAAGGCACTGACTGAGGTTCTGGGCATGTATAAACGGTTCCTGAATGAATGTGTTTACTCAGTGGTATGGGAATCCAGGTCAACAAGCAACTAATTCTGCCTGAAACATTTGGAAGAAGCTTCTGAAAGGAAGAAAAGATGGCAAATCCATAGCATATGGGATATCAGTCTCCATTCTCTGCTCATGGCAGCCATTGGTAATCAGTCACAGTCCTCTGCATCCTTCTCAACACAATGATGATCCCCCCACCTGCTGCATTCCTCTCATCACAATGCTCCAGACAGCCACAGCCAACCAACCAACACTGATACGATGAACACTCTTCACCACCCTTGAGGTAAAAGGTACTTCAAGGTGTGAAAGTTGTCCATTGGGGCATACAAATAATTAGAACTATGGGTCTCATGGAAGACAAATGGTCTGGAGGAAGGTATGAGGAAACTTGGAATCTAGTTGCAGCTTTGACATTTACATGCCCTGTGAACTCAGGTCATGTAATCTCTTTCAACCTGCTTTCCCTACGTGATTCTGATTCATGGAGTTCAAAGATAAGAGAGTTCCAGTTTGGGTGCTCAAGAAGGCTTCTCACAAGAGATTTCAGGGGACTTTGAAGTATGGGCATAATTTGCATTAACAGAGAGCAATGTGTGCATGCCTCTGTGTGTGTGTTCACGTGTACGTGCATTCTAAGAATATGAGGGAGTGTGGAGGGTAGGCAATGGATGGATTTCAGAATCCACTCTCCTCTACCTTCTCTAAAAATATTGAGCAATCTTTCTCTTTCTGCCAGCAGGCTACACTATGATGTGAGCCCTGTTCACTGGGAACTGAAGTGGGCTGTCAAGATCACAGTACCTGTCGGGAGGCAGTAAGAATCATGGAAAAAGTGGTGCTGTCCAGGAAGGACTGGGAGCGGGGAGAAGTGTTGTGAGAGGCAGGGCTTCTGGCAGCTGCCTGCTTCTCCTTCCTCTTGCATACAATTTCCCATTCCCCTGGACAGGGGGCCTATTTTTCTGACTCCTCAGCAGGGTCAGGTCACCCCTGAACTCACAAGGGTACCCGCTGATAGACAGAAGTGCTGTTTGCCATGTAGACCTGTGACTGACAGCTGGGCCTCCAGGGGCAAAACCACAGACAGTCTGGCTATAGATTCAGTGCTTGACATTTGGACTCCCTTTTCTGTTTACTTTTCTCATTCCACCTATAACTTAATGGACCACTTGGCAGAATGATTTGGACTCCACAAACTGCATGGGCTCAAATTCTGGCTCTGTCATTTCCAAGTTGTACAACCATAGGCAAGTAACACAAACTCTCTGAGCCATAATTTCCTCATCAATAGAATAGGGGCAATGATAATAGCACCTACTTCATAGAGAGGTGTGTGGAATCAGTGCAAAATATCTACGCAAACACAATGCAGCATCTGTCATAAATGTTCAGTAAGTATTCACTGCATTACGTTATCCATTATAGTTTTCCCACTTTTACCTTGTATTTTCCCAACTAAATTATAAGCTACTTGAGGGATGGAAGCATCTCTTTTGCACTCCCTAAGTCTTGGTGCAATACTGAATATGGAGGTGCTCAGAGCTTTTGCCAGTTATTTGATGTAAAAATAGAAAGTTGTAGAACTTTCTATTATCTGGAGGAAGTTTAACCTCCTCCACTTAAGACTCAGGGATCTTTAGGTTCACAACAACTTCCCCAGACTCATTTCCTATTTCTTTTTACAGAAACCTACCCTTCAGGGACATCAAACTATTTGTGGTTCCCTGAATATACCACCCTCTTTCCTGCTTCTTGCAAACCCTATTTCCTTTGCCTTCCCCCAATCTTATCATTTGAAGCTTTTTAAAATTGGAAATGACATAAATCAAACATAAAGTGGCTGAAGCAGAAAAAAAAATGTCTTTGTTCAAATAACTAAAGGATCTAGTGTTACTGGCCTCAGGTATGGCTGGATCCAGGGACTCAAATTATGCCATCAGGACTTTTTGTTTTTCTTAGATCAATTTCCCTTTGTGTTGGCTTCATTCTCAAGTACAATAATTCTTGCTAGGGGCAAGATGATCAGCTGTTCTGCTATACCTCCATCCATTGTAGCAATACCAAGAGAAAGAGAGTTCCTTTTCATTTAAGGTTCCAGAGAGAGTCTGAGATGGCCTCTCATTGGACCAGTTTTAGCCATATGCTCATCCTCTGTCCAATCATTGAGGCTAGGAAGTAGGAATATGCTGATTGGACAGATTTGGGTCATGTGACCATCCCCTGGACAATCAGAGGGACTGAGTGTGGGTCAAAGGTTATTCCCCAAGGAATGCTGAGTACTGGGCAGATAAAAACAGCAGGTGCTTCACACAGATGGCAAACTCTTTTCATCCTCTAAGATGAAACTGGGATGTCATCTCAGTGAGAACTCTAAACCATATACTGTCTTGCTATTAGCCCACAATTCATAGGATTGTAAATAACTCTCCCTCAAGGAAGAAGCTGTATATTATTAGTGTTGGGCTCTGGGCATCTAGCACAGTGCCAAGAACATGGTGGGCATTCAATAAATGTTCACTGAATGAATAAATGTGTCCATGACAAGAGTCAAACTCTGAAAATACTTGAGAGATTTATTCTGAGCCAAATATGAGGGACCAGAGGCCCATGGTGCAGCCCTCAGAAGATCCTGAGAGCATGTGCCCAAGGTGTTTGGGCTATGACTTGGCTTTATACATTTTAGGGAGACATAAGATATGAATCAATACATGTGAGATGTTCATTGGTTAGGTCAAGAAAGGTGGGGAACAACTTGAAGTGAGGGCTTCCAGGTCATAGGTGGATTCAAAGATTTTCCAACAAGTGGTTGAGAAAGTTATTATCTAAAGACCTGGAATCAATAGAAAGAAATGTCTGGGTTAAGATAAGGGTTGTGGAGACCAATTTTATTATGCAGATGAAGCTTCCAGGTAGTAGGTTTCAGAGAGAATAGATTGTAAATGTTTCTTATCAGCTTTTCTGTCAGTCTTAATTTCTGGGTTGATGTTACTGCTGTTCAGCTGTGGCTGAATTCCAAAAGGTAGTAGGGTATAATGAAGCATGTCCAAACTGCCCTCGCCACCATGGCCTGAACTAGTTTTTCAGGTTAACTTTGGAATGCCCTTGGCTGAGAGAAGGGTTCCTTCAAGTGGTTGAGGGGCTTGGAATTTTACTTTTGGTTTATGAATGAATGAAGCCAGTGTGTGCTGGTCCTGGGCCTGTGTTCCCTCAGGTTTACTGCTCTCCCTCCCCTGTCTTGTTATCATGGGGGAGGTCAAGCCCTTTAGGCTGCATTTCCAGGTTGCCCATCTTCTGCCTGAGGGCAGCCAGTAAAAGACCTTGGCAGGATATTTGAGGACAAAAGGAAGAGAGAACCTGACACATTTCCACGTTCCTTACCTCTCTCTGTCTTCCCCATGTAGAACCTGGAAGGTTTGCTGAAAATCACTGGCATGAGGCAGATTGATTAACAGGAGAAAAGGCATACACATTTATTTAATTCAAGAGTCTTCAGAATGAAGACCCAGACCCTCAATGAGGTATAGCAGCTTAAGTACCAACTTGAGGATAAGAAAGAATGCAGGCTCCAAGAATGGGCGAAAACAAGTTAAGGTAATAAGTCAGGTTTTAGTGGAAAGACAGGTTATAGGAGTGGGAAAAGAGGAGGCTTGACTAGCAAAGTTCATCTCGTTATATAGATAAAACCTCATAGGTAGCAACCCTCAGAAGGAATAAATGGTAAATATTTCTTTTAGACCTTTGAAGGTGTAAGACTCTCAGTTAATCTTTCCTAGATCCAGACTAGGGAAGATCTGGCTGCATTAATGGATATTCTCTACAGATTTCCCCATCAAAAGACAGCTTTGCAGGGCTTTTCCAGTCTGCTAGCCCTGTGGCAGCCATTTCAAAATATGTCAAAGCAATATATTTGAGGGTAAAATATTTTGATTTATTTCACCTACCTCTCTCTACCTTTCCTGCTTCTCTCTACGTGAGAGACTTTTTTTTTTTTTTTGGAGTCTTGCTCTGTCACCCAGGCTGGAGTGCAGTGGCATGCTCTTGGCTCACTGCAACTTCCATGTCCTGGGTTCAAGTGATTCTCCTGCCTCAGCCTCCCAAGTAGCTGTGACAACAGGCATGTGCTACCATGTTCAGCTAATTTTTGTATTCTTAGTAGAGATGGGGTTTCACCATGTTGGCCAGGCTGGTCTCGAACTCTTGACCTCGTGATCCCCTCATCTCAGCCTCTCAAAGTACTGGAATTACAGGCGTGATCACTGCACCTGGCCCCTTTTGTGTGTGTGTGTGTGTGCAATGGCTGTATCTCTACAGTTTCCACTTTTACCTTGTTGCCCCGGTCCCTGGGCTCTGGTATTACCTCCTCTTCCCTCTGTCTACCCAGACAATGATGGCTTCTTGCTGTAGCTAATCTCTGGGTGACTTCATCATTCCCTCTTAGCTTCTGACCTTTTCCATCCCCTCTGCAACCAATTTCCTGCGTTAACTTTCATCTGTTTGAAATACTTGGCATGATTTCTATTTTCCTGGTTGGAGTCTGACTGATATTAACCTGTTCCTCAAACCATTAGGAGCAAGCTGGTTCTGCATAATTGTCTGAGCCAAAAAGGGACTTTGTTTTGCTTGTAAAGAAATTTTTCAGCTGCTGGTGTGAGAAAGGGATGACACCTCTTTCTGAAGACTGTGTATTCACTAAAAGTTCTCCATTCATCAAACACTCCGGCTGCATGTCTTCACGGTCCCAACTGGTCAGGGAGGAGCATATCTGTGGGGAGTCAAGAGACATTGATCATGGGAGTGGTGGGGAGGAAGGCACAATGTTTCAGTCATGGAGCGTGTGTGTGTGTGTGTGTGTGTTTGTGTGTGTGTGTGTGTGTGTGTGTGTGTGTAAGATTGCTATTTTATGCTCAAATTCCAGTTTTCCAGAAGAAAGGTCGGCTGCCTAAATTTTGGCTCTGACAAGTTGTAGGAGACTTGTGAGTTACTTTTGCCCACAACAAGGGTAGATTTGGGCAAATAAACACCCTGCAGTTCCCCAGTGTACCTCACAGAACAGAGCATGAACAAGCAATGCAGGAAAGCCCAAACTGTGGTCCTTCATGCCTATCAGACCTGAGCTCAAGTCCTGGATTTGTTCCATATTATACTGCGATCTTGCATAAGGGACTTAGCTCTGAGCCTTGATTTCCTTATCTGTCAAATAGAGTGATAATAGCATTCACTTCATGGAATTAAGTGACTCAATTCATGTAAAATATTCAATATTCAATGTACTGCTTCATGTAATCTTCCATACACACCTTCTATAAATACTGGCTTAAGAAGAACTTAAATCTTCACATTGAGCCTGGACCATAGGCCTTTGCAGGACTGGAACCACACCTCATTCATCTTAGTACCCATGGGGCTTGGCAATTGTGGGAACTGACTTAGCTCCAGGGAGTAGTGATCCATTCATATTAGCTCAGATAAAAATGGAGGTTGTTGTAGGAAATCAGGAAAGCCTTTAGAACTCAATGGTAGGAACTATAACTGGGCTTCATTGCAACTCAAAAGTCATTCTGTCACCTTGGACCCTTCCCTGTACACATGCTCTCAGTGCTGCTGTGCTTCGTTTTTTTTCTCTATAGAAAGAAGCCATCTCTCCATGAATCTACTTGTATTTGGTCCTTTATGGCACCCCCAAATGCCAGCTCTTGTTCCCCAAGCCTACATAAGAGGCAAATCATCTAGAAGTTGAGAGACCAGAGTTGGACTCAGATTGCCGGGGTTCAAATTTTGGCTCTGCCACTTCCTAGCTGTGTGACCTTGAACTCATTCCATACTCATGTATGGATGGCGACACCGAACACCTCATTTTCTTTATCTGTGAACTGGGAACAGTAATAGCACCTGCCTCATAGGGATATTGTGAGATAAATGAGTAAATACGTCTGAAGTGCTTACAATTGCCTGTTACACAGGAAGTGCTCAGGAAAGGTTAGTGATTGTTACATGATTCTCCAGCTCACCTCAACCTCTGGTCTTAGGCTGGTTCCCAGGTGTAGACCCTGAAACACGTGAAAAGGACTGATTAGGGAGTGTTCCCATGGAAGACTGGCAGGGGAATAGAGAAATGGGATCCCAAGGGAAGGAAAGGAGGCCAAGCATGGGGTGGTACCAAGCCATCCTAAGGAAGGCAAGCTTGGCTTAAACCTGCAGGAGACACTAGATACTTCAGTCATGCCTGAGTGTTGTCCTCATTAGTAGGTGAGGGAGCTGGAGTATTTATTCCCACACCTGTCAGTCATGGTTAAAGGGAACTCCCAGACATGTTAGGCTCTCTCAGTGTTAGGCCCTCTCCTTGAGAGGGAGCCAGTGTGTACAGCAATGGTAAAGGGAACCAAGGGGATGAGTCTGCATGAGGCTCTGACAGCATTTGCCACTCCTCCCTATGGAGCAACATAGCTCAGTCTTTATATACAAAATTCAAATCCCCAGCAGCAGAAAACTGATTGGACCTGGGTGGGTGGGGTGACCACTTCTTTCCCAAACATGTGTGGCTAGGGGCTCCCAGAGCACATTCAAGGCATGTTTGAAGGAGGGCTATAGGTGGAACAGGGTTAATGAGAAAGCTGAGGAGGATGGATGACATTCCAAGGATGTAGATGCTCCTCCAAAATGTCTGCTGGCAGAATGCTGTGTACTCAGCACCGTGCCAGGCTCGTCACTCATGCAAAGATGGCAAAGACAGGAGATCCACAGCTTCCTCTTGGAGATGAGATCGGGAGAGTGGTTTCCCCAATGGCCCTGAGAACTTTTCGAGGGCTGGGACCATGTCTCATGGACCACCGTATCTAATCCTCAGTAGAGGCATCGTATTTGTTGAGCTGAGCTGATGTTTTTGAGGTCAGCTGTGGGGAGGGCAACACCATTGGCATCCCTTCCACCCCTATTGTCCTCCTCCTTGATATCACCCTCTGGCAGGTACACTCTCTCCCATCTTATCTGGCACTACTCAGGATGAGAAGGGCCCACTAAGGAAGCAAGGGGATGCTGGAGTGGAACCCACACTGAACAGCATGGTGTGGCATTTGGGTCTCAGACACAGCTCTGCCGGACTTTGTATGATATCGGGACCTCTGTTTCCCCAGTCCATTGAGGACCTAGCTAGGGGCTTTAGTGATGCCACCACTCAATAAGGCAGTTAACAGAACAGTTAAGTGGGCTGGCACTGCTGTCAGACTTCCAAGTTCAAATCCCAGCTCCTCCACTCTCTGGTTTGTCCTTGGGCAAGTGACTTAACCTCTTTGTGCTGCAGTTCCCTTCTCTGAAAACTGGGTATGACAATAATATCATTCTCATAGGATTTTTGTGGGAATTTAATAAGATGGGGTGTATGATTCAGTCATCAAAAGAAATGAAGCATGAACATGTGCTACATCATGATAAACCTTAAAAAAAATCAGGCTAAGTGAAAGAAGCCTGCTGCAAAAGGCCACATGTTATATGATTTCATTTGTATAAAATGTCCAGAAGAGGCAAATCCAGAGAGAGAGAAAGTAGATTAGTGGTTGCCAGGGGCTGGGAGGAGAGAGAATGGGGAGTGACTGCTAATGGATATGGTGTCTTTTGGGGATGATAAAATGCTGTGGAATTAGATAGTGGTAATGGCTGTAAAATCTTGTGAATATACTGAAAACAACAGAATTGTGCACTGTAAAATGATGAATGTTATGGTATATGAATTATGTGCCAATTTAAAAATAAAAATAAAAGAGATGGTAGGCAAAGCCCCTGACTCACAGTAAATGCATGATACACCGTCTTTCCCCTGGATTACTGCGGTGACTTCACTGGTTTTTTTCCACCTCTTTGCTTGCTCCCCATAAGAGTATTGAGTGGTGTGTGAGTTCATGGCACCCTTGCTCTCTAGACTCTTCCAAGGCTTCCATCTCGGAGTAAACACCCAAGTCATCACAGTGGCCTGTACCACTTTACACCACCTGGCTCTTGGCTTCCTCTCTCACCTTCTGGGATTCTCCCCCGTTCTCTCTGCTCTGGCCATGTTGGCCTCTTGCTGCTCCTCAAATCTATGCCAGGCATGTCCCTGCCTCAGAGCCTTTGCACTTACATTCCCTCCACTTCCTTAAACACACTTCCCTTAGAGATATGCTAGCCTTGCTCTTTTGCCTCCTTCAGGTGTTTGCTTAGACATCATCTTCTCATTTAGACTTTCCATGACTGCTCACTATATTTAAAATAGAGGGCTGGATACAGTGGCTAATGCCTATAATCTCAGCGGTCTGGGAGGCTGAAGTGGGAGGATTGCTTGAAGCCAGGAGATGGAGTCCAGCTTTGGAAACTTAGCAAGGCCCCATCTCTAAAAAATGCAAAAGTTAGCTGGGCATAGTGGCACACACCTGTAATTCTAGCTACTCAAGGGGCTAAGGGGGGAGGATCATTTGAGCCCAGGATCTGAGGCTGCAGTGAGCAATGATTGCTCCATTGCACTCCGGCCTGGGCAACAGAGCAAGACCCTGCCTCAAAAAAATAAAATAACATGTATCAAAAATAAAAATCCCTCCTTCTCTGGTATGCCCTATTCACATTCTCAGATTATTGTTTCCTGTTGCTCGTATGTTTAATGCCAGCTTCATGTTCTTGTTAGCCCCATGACAACAGGATTTCTGTGTCTTGTTCGTGACTGTATTCCTGGCACCTAGCACAGTGCCTGGCACAGTCAGTATTCAATATTTTTTGATGGAATAAATAAATGTTATCTGTTATGATAACTTACAATGAACTTTCTGAGACTTTCAATTTTTTCATTTTCCTCTTGGGTGTCTCCTGCAGATTTTAACCTGACCCCTCTTTGAGGCTTCTTTCTTCCTTCTAGTTAATCCCCATTGGGTGCTGGTTTTAGAGGCAAACATTGTTCTTGTGGCATAATTATGAAGTTGCTCTAGAAAATAGTTTCATCTCACTTTAAAGTAAACTCTCCTTTTTAAGATAATAAGACAAAAACCCACTACTGAATTCCTCCCTGTAATGAGATTAGTTTTCTAAAGCTGACGTGGAAGCTAATTTGTGTATTGCTGACAGTTGGAAGGCTTTGAAATTAATTGTCTTAGCTAATCTTGTTGAGATCTAACCATGTTACATTTAGTGCATAAAAACATTTATCTCCCAATTGTTGTCTGGTGGGACTGAAAGTCCTGCCTTATTCTCTCTTGAGTAGGAGAATGTAATTTTTGTTGATTTCAAAATTAAGATGAGGAACTAATTGGTAGTGGAAAGAACTCTTAGATTGGAAGGCAGATTCTAGAATTTAAATTCTAAAAATAGCTCTTAAGTTCACCGACCACATAGACTGGGGTAAGGCTATTCTTTCTGAACCCTTTGAGTAAGGGTACATTCTGAAATAATTTGTAATCACCCAAGTAATACAGAAATACATTCTTACATAAAATGAGATTTACAAATAAGGCTAACATCCCCTTTGATCACAACTTCCCAGTGTCCCTGAAGTATACTGTCATATGATAGATGTATACATTTCCAGATGATTTGTATGTATTTGTATATTAAATACAGTATTGTTTTGTGAATGTGTGTCTTGAATAAACATACAGATACTATAATATAGTATTATACCACGACTTGCCTTTTTTATCCAACACTGTGTCTTGGATCCCTTTCCACATTAATAGATATGGGTATTTCTGATATTTTTAAATAGCTTCATGGCATCCCATCATACAGATGATCATGACTTAGTCATTTTGTTATTATTGAATGTTTAGGCTATTTTTCAGTTTTTCCCAATTACAGACCAGATTGTAATGAACATTCTTGTTTAAGCCTCCCCTCGGGCAGACACTGAGAAATGGAGTGGCTGGCTCTTAATTCTGTCAGTCTTTTATTTATTTATTTTAGATTTTCTTTTTTGAGACAGGTTTTGGCTCTGTCACTCAGGCTGGAGCACAGTGGCAAGATCTTGGCTCACTACAACTTCTGCCTCCTTGGCTCAAGTGATCTTCCCACCTCAGCCTCCCGAGTAGCTGGGACTACAGGCATGCACCCCACCATGGCTGGCTAATTTTTGTTTTTGTTGTGGGTAGAAATGGGGTTTTGCTATGTTGCCCAGGTTAGACTCGAACTCCTGGGCTCAGGTGATCCACCTGCCTTGGCCTCCCAAAGTGTTGCGATTGCTAGGCTCATGCCTAGCAATTCTGTCATTCTTAAAGTGGAAGAGTTAGACAAGTTAAACTTTAAATCATTCCCAGTGACAACCCAGCTATAATTGGGGTCCCATGTGGCCCAGTCTTTGTTCCGTGTTCATTCAAAGAAACAACAGTTTGGCAGAAAATATAATTGAACACAATTGCATGTTTTACTTGAATGCTTGGGATGCTCCCAAAGGTAGTGTGGTGGTGGGGCTTGGGGCAGGGGTCAGAGTTAGAAGTACATTATTTTCAGTGAATTTGTTTGTTGCTTTCAAGTATTATTTTGATTCTTTTGATTTCAGATAAAATTGTGCTTCTCCTTGTTGAGATTGGCAAGCCAGTTTTGTGTCTATGTTATTTTAAATTATGCATATACACACACAGAGAAAAGGTACAAGTGCTTGCAAATTCAAGGAGCACCCTTCCCCCATGTTTGTCCTAATTTTCTTGCCAGAGATACTGTCTACTTCCAGTCTCATATGTCCTGTTGCCTATTTAATGATTCTCCTTAAACACAAATGGTAGCATACTGAACATAAACCTTAAACACTTGTCTTTTAAATTTTTAAATTATGGAAAAATTCAAAGGTACACAGGAATAGAGAGGATAGTATGATAAATCCCTCTGTACTTACCATTTGGTCTCAAGAATTATCAATATACGGCTCTTGCTTTTTCAACTATATGAAAAACCTTGTATCTCATTCCAATTCAGTTCATTTAAACTCGCCTCATTTATTTTCACGGTTGCTTAGTTATTCTATAATAAAGATGTTCCATAATTCATCTATACAGTCCTCTTTAGATGGACATTCAGATTGCTTCCCACCTTATGTCACTACAAACAATGCTGCAATAAATATACTTTTATTTTTATATTTATACACCCGTCTTTGGGCACGTGTTTGAATAAATCTGTAAGAAATTTCTGGAAATAGAATTGCTGAGTCAAAGAGATGTGCATTTAAAATATTGATATAAGTACTGCCAAGTAGCCTATTGATGGAATTTTATTAATTTTCACTCTCACTAAGAGGTATCCAAGATGGCTCACTTCTTCCTATGCTTACCAACATAATGTGTTATCAGATTTCTAATCTTTAAAATACACTCTCCTAGCTTAGTCTTCAACTAGACATAAAATCTATTTAGTAAGTTGTAAAATCCTACCTATCTAGTGGGTAGAAGTCAGCATACAATAGAAAGTATCAAAGAACGTCACTTACGTGGAGGGCAAGCGTAGTTTTGTGAAACTTTGGTTTCAGTCACATAAGTCACACATTTGCATACATGTGTATATAAACTGGGTTATTACATAAAAATATAATTTTTACTGTGAGTCTTGGTCTCAAGAGTTTGAAAACATTGCCCTACAATGATGATAGCTACTTTCTAGAATGTTCTCTCATTTACACCTCTCATTCTAAAATAAAAAAGAAAATCCCTTAAGCCCTCTCTTACTTGCCCTTCCCTCTTTTCCTTATGCCCCTGGTCTTATCCTGTGGGAAAAATGTTCTGATGCAAATCCACTTCAGTCCCTCTCCCAGCGAGTCACCCAATCCCTCCTCACTTCCTATGGGAATGAGAGCTGGTACAGAGGGCCTCTCCTCAGAGGGTCTTTGGGGGGATCAATTGCTGATGACATTGTTTCACAAAGAGGGCACTATTTACATTTAGGGCAGCACCGGTCTCCAAGGCGAGGGGTTGTCCTGTACATTATAGGGCACTTAGGATCCTTGGTCCCAGACATGAAATGCCAGGAGCAACCTCCTAGTCACTGCAATTATGGAAATGCCCCATCTTTACCTTTCTAAGTGCCCCTAGGGGGCTGCATCATCCCCAGTAGAAAGCTTGGCTGCTGGTGCCTCCGGGTGGTAGAAACCAAGGCTAAGGTTGCACTCAAATGACTTTTGTCCCAATCGCCTCTCTTTAAGTCTTGCTTACCCTGGGGCCTTTATATGCATTATTTCTTCTGTGTGGAATACTCTATACCCCCAACTACCTTAACCCCTGCCACACGCACACACTGCTCGGCCATCTCCTTTACTCATCCTTCAGGTCTTGTGGTATGCTGTTCTCTTCCTGTGTCATGCTTACCACAGTCATCACACTATCCCTGTTTCTTGTTCCTTTGTTCATGACCTGCATCTCCCTCTGATGTGTCTGCTCCCTCCATGAGAGAGAACAACCTTGGCTGTTCCATCTGCAAATGTATCCCCAGTGCAGCATCTAATACCTAGAAGGCACTCAATAGATAATTAGAGGAAGAATGACTTATATATATTCTCATTTTGTATCAGGAGAGGTAGGGATGGACCAATGCCCATTTCCTAAGGGTACCAAATAGTCCAGTTTCCTTTGGTGACTGAGGCTCTTGGCTGTCTGGGAACTGATAGTCAGGACATTCTGATGAATTATCCTGGACAGGCATGTTAGCCAGGGGCCTGGCAGGAACAGAGGGACACTCAACCCCAGAAGTCTGCAGAGTATGAAAGGGCCAGTTTACAGAGGCATCAAGAAGGCATAGGGAATCTGCAATAGGTGGTGCAGCCCTGGGGACTTGCACCAGCAGGGGGCCATTGCCATGTTGTTGTTTTGGGGGGAGGTGGTGAGGGGCAGGAGAAGTCACCTGGACCTTGAAAGTGAAAGTTGTATGGAGGGGCCCCCTGAGAGGAGCTGTGACATTTGGCCAAGAGGTTTGGTCAGCCCACAGTGACAACTCAGGAAGAAAGCAAGGGAAAGAATGCCCCTTGTCCCTCTTACCCAGGGCTTGCCATTAGCTTAACCCAGTGGACAGAGAGCCTGAAGATGCAGTCCATGTGGACCAACCTCCTGGGGACCTGTGGACAAGGGCAAAGTGGGCTCTGGAAGATAAACAGAAGATAGCCAGGACAATGATAATCTCAGGGGACAGTAATGGGGTGGGCTTGAGGACTGTGCAGTAGAGCGGTTAGGACCATGGGCACCAGAGACAGAGTCCCTGCACTCTGCCTCTTCCACCCCCTCTCTGTGTCATCTCTATGCTATCTCTCTCTATGTTATCTCTCTCTGTGCCTGTTTTCTCTTCTGGAAAAGGGGAATAACAACAGTGCCCATCACAGGAGAGTTATGTGGACATTGAATGTGTTGTATCACATGTCCAGTACTTAGAGAAGTGGTTGGTGTGTGGTAAGCACTCAATACCATATTGAATGTGTTATATCACATGTCCAGTACTTAGTGAAGTGGTTGGTACATGGTAAGTGCTCAACAATTATTAGTGATTACTATTTATTATTATTAGTATTGTCATTTGGGGTATCATCCTCTTAGCCTTGCACAGAAATTTACTTATTTATTTTCAATTAATTAATACATATATTTCCATAAGTTATGGGGATACGGGTTGTATTTAGTTACATGAATAAGTTCTTTAGTGGTGATTTGTGAGATTTTGGTGCACCCAACACCCAAGCAGTATACACTGCACCATATTTGTAGTCTTTTATCCCTCACCTCCCACTCTTCCCCTCAAGTCTCCAAAATCCCTTGTATCATTCTTATGCCTTTGCATCCTCATAGCTTAGCTCGTACATATCAGTGAGAACATATGATGCTTGATTTTCCATTGCTGAGTTAATTCAGTTAGAATTACACTCTCCAGTCTCATCCAGGTCACTGCAAATGCTGATAATTTATTCCTTTTTATGGCTGCATAGTATTCCATCATATATATATGTAGATATGTATTTATGTGTCTATCTCATATACTATGTGTATATATAGTATGCACACACACAGACACAGAGATATATCAGAAAAAGAAAGAAAAAGTAGTAGGAAGTGAATAGTGTAAAGGGATAGACAGTTATTTTAAAATTTTAAAAATAAGAGCAAAGAGGTTGGAATGAATGGAGAATTCTCTCAGACATCAAGGATAAGTTCCCAGATTGTCACTGACACATAATGTATTATGCTGATTAAATGTAACTAAAATATTTGGGGTAAGAGAATATATATATAAAGAAATTGATGGGCATTTGGGTTGGTTCCATAATTTTGCTATCGTGAGTTGAGCTTGCACAGAAATTTAAATGGGAGGAGAAAATGGATGACCCCATCCCTTTTGTTGAAGGATGAGGTTTTACCAAAGAAAAAAAGAAGTAAAACTTAATGACAGTAGACTTGATTCCCTTTGGAGAAAAGAACCCCTTTCCTTTTCCATTACAAGGCCTGACCCCGGCTTTGAAATTGTGAAGTTTTGATTTCTCATACAAATTGCACTTATTTGTTTTTTCTCACTTCCAGTGATGTCATCTTTTTTAAAAAATAAATATAGGCTGATGAAACATATTTAAATGGAGAGATTAAATTAGTTTTCGTTTGCTACTTTGAAATGTTTTAATCCCCTGAAGAGAATGATTAAAGCTCTTTGCAAAGGGTAGGGGTGTATGTTTTTTTAAGGTGATGTTTATATTTAACATTCCACAGAATCTTCTTGCATTTCCTGGTGTTGGTGGATAGAATGATTTCATTGCCTACCTCACCAATAGGCCACAGTGAAAGGAGAGGTAGGGTGGGAGCAGAACTGAGGCTGCTGCTGGCAAAAAAAAAACAAAAACAAAAAAAAACAAAACAAAAAAACAAACCAATGAACAAGAATGCTTTGTAAGGAGAGGCAGTAGGGGCTGGATGTGGTGGCTCACACCCGTAATGCCAGCACTTTGGGAGTCTGAGGCAGGTGGATCACCTGAGGTCAGGAAAGACCAGCTTGGCCAACATGGTGAGACCATGACTCTACTAAAAATACAAAAATTAGCTGGGCGTAGTGGCTCATGCTTGTGATCCCAGCTCATTAGGAGGCTGAGGCAGGAGAATCACTTGAACCCAAGAGGTGGAGGTTAAAGTAAGCCAAGATCACACCACTGCACTCCAGCCTAGGCAACAGAGCAAAACAGAACGAAAGAACGAAAAGAAGAAAGAAATAAAGAAATAAAGAAAGAAAGAAAGAAAGAAAGAAAGAACAAAAGAAAGAAAGAAAGAGAAAAGAAAAGAAAAGAAAAGAAAAGAAAAGAAAAGAAAGCAGGAGGAAATGAGGGACGCCAAGAAGATGGATAAAGCATGTCCTGACAAAGGAACAAGGCATGCTGTGCAAAAATAATAATAATAAATATACACAGATATATAGAGAGGTATATCTCTATAGGTATTTTGGATTAAAAGTTTAAAAATAAAAGCAAAGAGGTTGGAACAAATGGGGAATTCTCTCAAGCATCAAGAATAAGTTCCCAGCTTGTCACTGACACATAATGTATTATGCTGATTAAATGCAACTAAAATATTTAGGGAAAGAGAACATTAAGCCTTACTCAGCTGCCAGTGTCCTGGATATGGATGAGAGCACTGGTTTGAGAGTCTGGAGAACTGGGTTCACTCCCTGGAGCTTCCTCTCCCTGGTTTGTGACTCTCTCAGGACACCAAGTTTCTTAGCCTCATGTCCTCATTATAATAGATCCACTTTTTACTTTGAAAGATTTGGGTGGTGAGAGCGAAAATTCTTTGTAGGTAGCCCTAAAAAGGAATGAGATCATGTCCTTTGCAGGAACATGGATGAAGCTGGAAGCCATTATTCTCAGCAAACTAATGCAGGAACAGAAAACTGAACACCACATGTTCTCACTTGTAAGTGGAAGCTGAACAATGAGAACACATGGACACAGGGAGGGCAACAACACACACTGGGGCAGGTTGAGGGGTAAGGTAGCGGGAGGAGAGCATTAGGAAAAATAACCAATGCATGCTGGGCTTAATACCTAGGTGATGGGTTGATGTGTGCAGCAAATCACCACGGCACACATTTACCTATATAACAAACCTGTACATCCTGCACATGTATCCCAGAACTTAAAAATAAAAAAAGAAAATTCTGTGCAGCAAACCACCATGGCATACATTTACCTATGTAACATATCTGTACATCCTGCACATGTATCCCAGAACTTAAAATAAAAAAATTTTGAAGAATATAACATTTTCTGTAAGAACACAGCATATGGAAACGACATACACTGGGGCCTGTCAGAGAGTGAGGTTCAGCGGAGGGAGAGTATTAGCAAGGATGGATAATACGTGCTGGGCTGAATACCTAGGTGATGGGTTGATAGGTGCAGTAAACCATTATGGTACATGTTTACCTATGTAACAAAGCTGCACATCCTGCATGTGTACCCAGAACTAAAAATAATTAAAAAACAAAACAAAAAGTTTGAAAAGAGAAAACCACAGGCTACTGAATAAAACAAACAAGAATACCAAAAAAAGAGGAATATAACATATGTTTAAGTGTAATAAGAAGCAGATGCTAAGGGTCCATTCATCCACCGAGAATTTGCTGTGGACGTACCATGTGCCAACCACTGTGTTAGGTCCTGGGAATCCAGGGTGACTACTTTGAGGGATATAGAAAGACAGTGCTAGGTGTGTATGTCAGCAGAGAGAAATTAGAATTAAACTATTTTAAGACCTTTCTATTGTCTTGGATGAGGGTACAGATGTTGATTCATTTTAGATTAAGTCACATAAGCATATTAAAAATGGGAGGTAACTACTGAAAGAATAGGAAAAGAATATAACTTATAAACTAGCAGTGGGAGAAACAGAAGACAGGAAAGGTAGGGAAGGGAACCGTGGACAAAGCAGAGCAAACAGAAAATACAAAATCAGATGACAGAACAAACTTCAAATATAGCAGTAATCATAAATACAAATGGTTTACACTCACCAGTTAAAAGATAAATGGGGCAGTGGGGGTGGGGGAAATGCAGCCATCTCTAACACATACAATACAGAGAAAGGTTGCACTGAAGCATGGCCCTTTTCTAGGGGTAGATTATAATTGTGTCAAGCACATCTTTTATCTCTACTTACATTTCCCCCTTTCTCTGGGGACATTATACTAAAGCAGGGATTACGTTAAACTGACTGAGTAGAAATCAGAGGTGAGGGAGAAATGAAAAGAAAGAGGATTTACTGAGTCAGGTACTGTGCTGGGTGGCTTTTAGAAGGGAAGAAACTGGCATAGAATAGAAATGTACATTCTGGTATAGCTTATTGGCCAGATGCTCAGACAGTGATGTCAGACGGACCTGGAGTTAGTTTCCAAATTATTTAATCATTCATTTACCCATTGAACTAATATTTATTGAATACCTACTATGAGTGAAGAAGTCTGCTAAGAAGTCACTTTAATTTCTCTATGACTTAGTTTCCTCATTGTGTCAGTTATCTATTGCTGCAATAGTGCTGTGTAAGAGACAACGACAAAACCTTAGTATCACATAACAATAAACATGCTCTTATTGCTCAATAGCCTATGGGTTGGCTGGCAGTCATGGTGGTCTGGGCGGGGCTTGACTAATCTTGCTCAGCTTGCTGATGGGTCTGCAATTAGTTGGTGAGTCTCTGGGAACTGGCCAGTCTGAGATGGTCCTGGTTAGGAAGCCTTGGTTCTATCTTATGTGGCTCCTCATCTTCCAGCAGGCTAGCTTGTATTTATTGTCATGGTAGAGGAAGGGGAGAGAAAGACACACACATGCACACACACACACACACACACACACACACACAGAGAGAGAGAGAGAGAGAGAGAGCGAGAGAGAGAGAGAGAGAGAGAGAGAGGGAGAGAGAGAGAGAAAGTGCAGGTTCTCTTAAAGTTCAGGCTCGTAGCATTCTATCAGCCAAAGGGAGTCACAGGTCAAACTCAATTCAAAGGGTGGAGAAGTTAACTCCACCTCTTGATGGGCGGAACTACAAAAATTACATTACAAAGCAAAGTCACGTTGCAAGGGGCATGGGTACAGGGAAAGGAAGAATTCAGGCCATTTTTTGCAACCAATCTATCACACTCATCTAGTTATGCAGAGATAATATTAGCACCTACTTCTTAGAGTTATTGTGAGAATTCAGTGAGCTCATGCATATAAAACAGTGATTCTGAGCCAGGCTTGCAGGAGGCACTCAGCAAATACTAGCCATTGCTGCTGCTGCTGTTGTGATTATCAGCATTATTATTATTATCAATTTGGGTTCTCCTCATTCCTGTGCATCTGCTCAGTGCAGTCCAGAGGTTCACATTCCCTAGCAGCTTCTGCTTCTGCATGCCTGATTGCTTTTCCTCTTAATAAAAGAGCAGGTCGGTTGATGGAAAACTTCCTTGATTTTGTGAACGCAGATGCCACTGTGTGTTAGCATCCTTTGGCCATTAGCTGTCAAGGCAGCAAGGCAGCAATCTATTTAAAGAACACATAGGTGCTTCTGCTTTTTGCCATCAAAGCTGTGCCAGGGATGGAGATACTTCTGAAGTAGGGACTAAAGGGTCCTGACATGAGACAGACCCTCTGTTTGCCATCTTCATTTACTCAAGAAAGGGGAATTAATTGCCTAGTGAAGTTTGGTTTCCTTATGTTAATGAACGATGCTGGCAGCTGAACATGAATAGGATATTGTTTATTTTTACTTCCAAAGGAGAGAGATTGAGCCTTGAGTCAGAAATGCAGCACAGGCTGCAAATTTGCTAAAGTCTATAGTCCTGCTCACAATATCACAGCAGGATGGGTGCTCTTTTGGCTGAGCTGGGAGAAAAGGTATTGCTGGGCCTTGGCTTTGTTGGAGCTCCTGTTTATTGACAAGCAGAGAATCTCCAAAATGCTTTTTGTCATGTAGGATAAACCTTAACAGTGCTGAATGCATAGGCCTGACATCAGCTTCTTTTCCATGTGGGAGGCAACAGCATTTACAGAAAGAATTCACATTTGGGGAGAAGAGCATAACAAATTTATTGATAGAAATTCCCACCAATCTTAATTTTTTTAAAAGAAGGGAAATACCTTCTTTTGAGTTCCATCCCCAAACACAAGAAGAGCCAGAGCTGAAATGTGTTAGTGATTCATCAAAAAACAGACAGATTTTAGCTTCCCTTATTTTTAGAAGTAGCTGTCTAGGTATTGGGTTCTGTCAAATGAGAGAGGGATTATATTTGGAAATCCTAATTATGGAGAGGCTTTCTTTAAAAAGCAGCCTAGAGCCAAACTGGCTCCCACTGATGCTTCTTTGGTTGTTTCTTTTTTCTCTTTAATCCTTCTGACACCCTGAAAGTAGTTCACACATAGAATTAAAAGAATCCATTTTGCCCATCTCGATGTTTACTTAACTTTGTAGTTCCAGAAGCCATAATCTCATTCTGTGGCCATCACTTTGAAGAACAATGTCAGGAAATATATGAATTTAATTTCTTTTTAGTTGTAACACAATTTGAATAGGCTAAAGCAAAGCAAAACAACAGCAACAACAACAAAAGACAGAAGAACATAATGTCTTACATTATGGAAAAGGATGGGAGCTTCAGGCATGGCTGGATTCAGGCACTCACATAATGACATCAGGAATCAGCCTCGTACATTGCTCTCTCTCTTTTGCATAGGCATCAACTTCAGGCTGGAGGATACAGAGAAGCCCCTTGGCAGTTCCAGGCTTACACTGTAGCAGCTTAGCAACCCCAATGGAAATGATATGCCTCTTTCCTAAGAAGGCCTGCTAAAGTTTCAGATAGGAATCTCATTGGCTTGCATTGAGCCATATGCGCTTATTTGCACTAATCATAGTGGCCAGTGGATGAAATAGATGGATTAATTAGGTATGGCCTTGTGCTAACTACTGGAGTATCGGGAGGCATCAGCTCCACGCAAACCTCCACCTGAAAGGACTGACTGTGGGGAAGAGGTGGTTTACCAGGAGGACAATCAGGAACAGGGAATGTGTGCTAACATGGCAAAGGTAGCAGAAAGTCTTTGGGATAATATGCTAGTCTGGGTCCTCTAGGAAACAGACACCAAGACAGAAATAGATGTGCCAGGACTGAATTAGGGGAAAGGCCGATGGGAGAAAATAGGGAGGCAGCTAGAGAAGGCATAAGGAGCCATTGGACCCCCAAGTGAAGGGGAGAGGGAAAGAAGGCTGGGAGCAAGTGTCCTAGACTCTCTGCAGCCTAAAGGCGCTTCAGCAAGGCGTTGAGGAGTCTTCCAGCCAAAGTCTCTCAGAGTAGTCCCATGTCTCCCAAGGACAGGCTGGGTTTAGTATCCCTGCAGCATTCCGCTATTGGCTGGGAGCTGCCCATGGGAAGCATGGCCTCATTAGCACTGATGGATTTGAGAGTGCAGCAGCTGGGGCCTTCAGTCAATTAAGCTTCCTGTAGCTGCAGGTCTGTGAGGCACTTTCTCATGGCCACTATATAATAACTCATATTCATACAGCATCACATAGATTAAAAGGTGTTTTTATTTATTTATTTATTTTTCTTTTTTTTTTAGAGACGGGGTTTCACCATGTTGACCAGGATGGTCTCGATATCTTGACCTAGTGATCCACCCGCCTCAGCCTCCCAAAGTGCTGGGATTACAGGCTTGAGCCACCGCGCCTGGCCCAAAAGGTGTTTTTATAGCTGTCAGCTTAGTTTATTATGAAGAGTATGATCATCACCCCCTTTCACTGTACAGATGGAGAAGGTGAGGCAAGGCTGATTATCATTTATCCAAGGCGGCTTCGCTAGTTAGTGAAGAGGTGGACTGATGCCCTGACCACCACCTCCCTACCCAACACACCTCCACTGTACGGAGGGTTGAATAATGTCTCCCTAAAATCCATGTCTACCCAGAACCTCCGAATGTGACCTGATTTAGAAATAGAGTCCTTGCTGACATACTCAGGTTAAGATGAGGCCATACTGGATAAGGGTGAGCCCTAAATCCAATATGATTGGTGTAGCCATACAAAGAGAGAAATGGACACAGACATAGAAGAGACAGAGGGATGAAGGCCATGAGGTGATGGAGGCAGAGATTGGAATGAAGCAGCCACAAGCCAAGGAACTCCAAGGACTGTCGGCCACTGCCAGAATCTGGGAGAGAGGCCTGGAACAGATTCGTCCCCAGAGTCTTCAGAGCGAACATGGCCTTGCTGAGGTCTTCAGCGAAATTGGCAACATTTTCCTTTAGTATATCTTTCTGTATTCCTTGTCTGTTCTCCGTTTTCTCCCTAACCAGCCCTCTCATAATGCCTCTCTTTGGGGCTCATGTTGGCCTCATCTTTTAAGAAAAAATTTATTGATTTGGGGGGTAGATGAGCAGGTTTGTTACACGGACGTACTGCATTGTGGTTAGGTTTGGGCTTCTAGTGTAGCTATCACCCAAAGAGTAAAAATTGTACCCAATGGTTAAGTTTTCAGTCCTCACCCCTCCTACCCTCCCTGCTTTTGGAGGCCCCAGTGCCCTTTTTGGGCCTCATTTTTGTGAAAACATCTCATGTCCCCCAGATTTTCTCTTCTTCCTTCAAAATATACCTACCTGTGTCCGTTCTCTCAAATCTCTTTCCCCTGCTAGGGATAAGCCAATAAATGTAATCTTGCAAACTAGAAAGGAATATTTCTTCCAGATAACATTGGCATTTTCGTGATGATTTTTATTGCCTTCAGATTCATCAGGCAGTTGTTGAACACGTGCTATTTGCTAAGCTCCATATGGGCCCTTTCATGTGTTTTAATCCTGTTTTATCCTTACAAACATCTAGGGAGGTAGACACTCTTCTTCCATTTGGCCGATGAAGATGGAGTGTCTCAGAACCTCTGCTTCCTTTCCCTGCAGCGAGTGCTATGGGTATCAGGATGGTCAACAGGAGATGCGATTTTGTGTTTTGATACCCTGCAAGACTGACTTAAGAATGACATGAAACATCGTATGAAATTATCCTCTGGTAGCCAGGCACAGTGGCTCATGCTTGTAATCCCAGCACTTTGGGAGGCTGAGGTGGGCGGACCACCTGAGGTCAAGAGTTCGACACCAGCCTGGCCAACATGGTAAAACCCCATCTCTACTAAAAAAAAAAAATTAGCCAGGCGTGGTTGTGCATGCCCATAGTCCCAGCTACTGGAGAGGCTGAGGCAGGAAAATCTCTTGAACCCAGAAGGAGGATGTTGTAGTGAGCCAAGATCGCACCACTGCACTCTATCTAGCCCGAGCAACAGAGTGAGACTCCATTGCAAAAAAAAAAAAAGTCCTCTGGAATGTACCTGAAAAACCAACAGGCATTTCCAAGTGCAGCCAGACTTGTGTCCCCCGGGATTTTCTCTGTTCATTTTCTCTGCTGGAAAGGGCTAGCGAGAGGCTCTCGGGTTTGCCATCTGATTGAGCAGGAATGTTCCACATTGCTGTGACTTTAGAACCATCAGCTCTAGGGCAGGACACTTGCAGCTGATCTCCTCCCTCCAACTGTCTCTTCCCAAGCCTCCCCTTTGCATGGTTTTTCCAAGCCTCCTATTCTTCATGGTTCTGGTCCATGATAGAGCTCTGGGTGAGTGGGGGCGGTGGGGGGTGGTGGTGCTGGGGCTGAATTTCTCTCTGTTCAGCTTCTTTGTAGTTTCCTGGGTGTGGTTGTATTGGTTGAAGATCAGTGAGCTATTGGCACTGGCCCAGAACCTCTCACCCTGGAAATAAATGGCTTGTAAAATGGTGCTCTTTTCATCCATTCATTCATCCACTCAATCATTCATTCATTCATCTACTATTTATTTGGTATTTATCCTGTGCCAGGCCATCATATTAGATACACAAGACAGACATGGTTTCTGTCCTCAAGGAACTGATAGAGCCAGCAATTCTGGCATTGATCTTCTGGGATGATGATCTAGGCCAGGTCTTCCTACTTATTCAAAGACAGAAGCATCTAGAAAACATGGAACTTCTTGCAGAATTCCTTAGTTACTGACATATTCCGTTGCTGATAACTAAACATGCAATTCAGGGAGGTCAGATGTCTCTCCCACTTCCCCACACTGGGGATCATGATGGAAGGGGACAGGCTATTATGGAAACTGAATTATGTGCAATGGGGGCGGAGAAGAGGAAAATCCAACTATATTGGGAGCAGTTCAGGATGGCTCCTGGGGAGAGTAGACAGATACTCTGTTCCTGGCCCATGCAGGCCATTCAGTATTTGTTCAATACAACACAATGCTTAAGAGCGCAGGCTCTGACATCAGACAAATGTGAGCTGAGTCCCTGCTTGATTCATGCTAATGCATGAGCCTCAGTCTTCTCATCTGAGAAATGGCGATTAATTTTAGGATCTATTTTTCCAGGGTCGCTATGAGTATTAAACAATATCCTGAATGTAAAGAACTTAGCTGAGGTCTTGGGAATTTGCTGTCATCATCCTTCATAAACTCCGGGGAGACTACCAGGAATCAGAAAAGAGGAACTTCAGTCTGGACTGGTGTCATCAGGGAGGTCTACTTGGAGGAAGCGACATTCTGGTCCTTAAGCTTGGCAAGAACAGGGATGGTATCACTCTTCCATCTTCCTGTTTTCTTAGTACCTGGTATAAATTAGTCCTCAGCATATCCTTGTTGAGTGAATAAATGAGTGACTGACCAGGTTCTTGAAGGAAGAATGGGAAGTGTACGTGGAAGGGATTTTAGGTATTTCTCTCCTTCCAGGGACCATAGTTATGAATGAAGTAATATTGTCTATTTCTCCTTCTATTCTTTTTAACAAGGACGTTACAGTTTTTCATGGTTATACCAAGACTATTCTGGTGTGGAGGTGCTTCTCTTCCCTGGTATGGGGTATGCCACTATTTATTTAAATGACCCCCTGTTGTCAGACACTTAGCTTGTTTCCAAGTTGTCATTATTGTAAGTGATTCTCTGATGATCATCTTTGCACATACATCTAATTATTTCCTTAGGTTAAATTCCTGGACAGAGTCTCATGGGTCACATGGTAGGTTTGTGTAATGTCTTAAAATTTTGGACACAGAGTGTTATTAGATCACCCTCCAGAGAGGCTGTGCCAGCTTCCCTTGCCACCTGCCCATCAGCTTGTCTGCTTGCTAATCTGCTGCCTGAGAGATGGGCTCTCACCATTCCTGCAGCACTTGTCACTGCCTTCCCTGCTCGGCCAAGTGGGAATCGTGGGGTGAGCTCGTCTCTCTGTTCTTCAAGCCTGCTGGATATCTGTTGTGCGATGTTAGGATTACATTAAGTGCGAGGCTGAGAAATCTCTTTGGAGGAGAGAAGCTCCCCAGATGTTGGAGTCAGTGCTGGAGTAAGAAGAGGTGCTCGGGACACTGAGACTGGTTATAGGGCAACCCCTCGGCCCCTACCCTGCTTCCCTGGTCTCCCGTGCAGGTAACCTTGTCTAATCTCTTCCCACCTCACAGGCATAATAGAAATATTCTCTATGCTCTGCCTCTTACATCCCTTTTATGACTCCTCCCACACTTGTCACACTCCTGTCACATTTTTCTGTATCTCCATTGGCCAGTAGCTTGGAAGGATGGAGTCTTAGTCATTTTACTATCTCCAGCATCTAACATCAGATACCAATAATAACCTAGTAAAATGAAGGTAATAATAATAGTAGTAGCTATTGTGTTAAGCACTTATTCTGTGCCAAGCCCTTTATATATATTTTATCTCATTGAATAATCCTAAGAAACGAATGCTGTATGTATTTTTATCAGTATCCTCATTTTACAGATAATGAGGCTAAGGCACAGAGAGGTGAAATTACTTGCCCAAGGTCACATAGCCAGTGAATGGAAAAGGTGGGACTTGAAGCCAACTCCCTCTCAATTGTTCTGCTAGGTGCTTGGTGACTGTCCTAGCCACTAAGTGGGAAGCCAGCGTTTCCTCTGCTCCCTCCTTAATACTAGCTAATTTCTAGGAGGTTTTGACAGTTATACGTACCCAACAGAGATGAGGAATCTGGTTTTTTCACTCCCATGGAAAAGCAAACTAGGGCTTGAGAGGATCTTCTTGGAGGAGTACTTTGAAAGACTGACCTGGAAATAAAGAGCTCTCTCTCTCCTGACCTCCCCAACTCCAATCACACTGCCTGGGGTCACTCCCTTATAAATTCATTCCTTTTCCATCAGGGCTTAAGTCTCCTTTTGAAAATGCAGATTCAATGAAGCTGGGGTTGGGGTGGGTAGAAAATGTAGAATCTTCCAGCAAATATCAGCCACCTCCATCCATAATACCTTAGTGTGCAAAAAGACATCTGAACTTTCTTCTCGAGCTGCTGTTCCTTACTATTCTTTTCACTTGTTCAAATTCAGTCCAGTTCAGGTCCAACCTCACCCCATAGGTAGGTTTTCCAGTCTCTCCCATCTTATTTGGCCCTCTCCCTGCAGCTGCCACTCCAGTATTGCTCTTCTGATGTGATGATCTAGCCCAGGTCCCCCTAAAATTGTTCAAAGACAGCAGCAACTCGAAGATATGGGGCTCCTTGCAGAATCCCATGAACTACAGTCACATCTCACTTATGGTAACTAAACGTGCAATTTGGGGTGGTCAGATGACAGAAAATTTTATGAGATTCTAGTAAGACAAAAGGTGCAAGCATCAAATGTTCTAAGAATAATTCATTAATTCAACATTGACCAGACATTGGATTTGTTCTGGGATCTGACAACTCAGAAATACACAAGACCGAGCTGTGTTCCTGGAATGTCCAGTCCAGTGGGGGAGCCAGTTATAATGTAGGGTGGACAGAGGGAGAAGGTTGGGTTCTGTTTTAGGAGTTCAGATGAAGAAAATACAGTTGGCCTTCAATAAGTGTCAGCTATTTATTTGTTACAGGCTAGAAACAGATTCAGATTCTGGAGAGAACCTGGGAGAGGAAAGGTCCCGCATGCTTACTTGGTTCTTTTAGCCAAAGATTGTGTTTTGGGACTTACTGGCTTAACTGGGAAGCTGGCCTTAAGAGCTGTATGGCAGGGGGCAGAGGGTAGTTAGGCAAACCTAGCATACCCAGAGACATGATTTCAGGACTGACTGATTTTCAGATTTCAGGGCAGATAATGCTATGGAGGTAATGAAAATGACATTAAGTCACTGCTGGAAGTGGGAATATAATAATTTCCTAACATGCTTAAAGGTAAAAATGTAACGTCTAAACATTGAAAAAATACACATCCATAGGCCACCTAACTTCATTTCTTGGATCTCAGCATAGCATGTATCACTCTTTGGAAGATACCTCTCTTCCGTAATAAATAATAATCACAATGGCAATGATAATATATAAAGATGACAGACATGGGGGTGCCTGTGTGCCGGGCTCTGCTCTAAGTGCTTTAACATATATTAGCTAATGTGATCCTAGTGACAACTAGGAGGTAGTGCCATCATTTGCTTTGCAGATATGGCAACTGAGGCAAAGAAAGGCTTAGTAACTTTCTCAAGGTCACACAGTTTGCATGTGGTAGAGTAGGATTTGAACACTGGCAGCCTAGCTCTAAAACCTGGCCTCTTACCCATTTTATTATGCCGTCTCTGCTGTTGCTATCCTGTTGCTCTCCTTTTTCTCTTACTTACGGTCATTTTGGGCTGAACATTTTAATTATATTCCTTGAGGATAGGAGTCTGGGTAAGCATGCAGCACACAGTAGGCACTTAATAAATGGTAGCTGTTATTCATCATTTAGAGTATACAAAACTCATTCCTTTTCATTAGTTCAGTGAAACATTCTGGCTGCATTGGGAAATGGGTGGGGAAGGTATTGCGGTCCCATTTTACAGTTGAGGAGACAGGTTCAGAGCATACCAGTGACATGCCAAGGTCACAGACAGGGAAGTAGAGGAGCTGAAATCAAACTCAGAGTGTCAGAGAAGGCAAGTCCCATTTGTCTTCCCTGGAGGAGCCTTGCCTGATAATGCAGAATTGATTGATTAATAAATAAGGCTTGTTGGCTTGTCTTGAAAGCTTGCTTCGCCAAGTCCTACTGTGTCTTTTCCTAAGGAGTTTAGTGGGCTTCTCCACAATTGGCCTTTTCCTGGTGGAAGGGATTTGTGAGTACACATAGGCCAATCTCAGGGACCCAGCAATCCTTTCTCTCTCTCTCTCTCTCTCTCTCATTCTTTCTCTTGCACGCCAATCTCTCTGCTTCATTTACTTGTTCTACCTCTGACTGATTCTCTGCAATGAGTTGTGCTCCTGGAAAGTTGCCCTGTGACATTTCTTCCCTTTTGTGTCCCTGACAGTAGCCTTTCCATGGAGGCTCATAAAGGAGAAGGAGGTTTAGGGAGTGGATGCCCTAACAGTGTCATCTAGCAGCAAAGCCTAGTGTTTAGGCTAAAGCTTTGAGCATGTGCCCTTTTTCTCGTAGGGCACGCACGTGGTATTGTTCAGAACAGGTTTTAATATGATGGAAGCCTTGGGTCCCTTGCCTAAGAGGGAGCTCAGCTGTGATTCCTAAAGCCGATTTGCTATGGTGTCTTAATGTAGGGTCCGCTGGCAGACTTGCTATTTCGGTTTCCTATGATGTTGTAACAAGTAACCACAAACTTTGTAGCTTAAGACAACATAGATTTATTATCCTACATTCCTGGAGATGAGAAATCCTCAAACCAAGGTGTCAGCAGTGGGATTGTGTTCCTCCTGAAGGCTCTTGGGAGAATCTTTTTCTCACCTTTTCCATTTTCTAGAGTCTGCCCACATTCCTTAGCTAGTAGCTTCTTCCACCATCTTCAAGACCAGCAACAAAGCATCTTCATACCTCTCCCTGCCTTTCTTTCTCTCTCTCCCCCATACTTCCATCATCGCCTTTCCTCTCTGACTCTGGCCCTCCAACCTCCCTCCTACAAGGACCCTTGTGATTACATTAGATTCACCCAAATAACCTGGGATAATCTCCCCACCTTAAGACCCTTAACTTAATCACACTTGCAAAATCCCATTTGCCACTTAAGGTAATCTATAAACCCCTTTTGGGGATGAAAATGTGGACATCTTCTGGGGCCATTATTTTGCCTACCACACTTGCTAAGTGAAATGGGAGCATTCTCTTTTTCCTGGATATCTCAGTGCTCATTTCCTTGGGAGACAGAAAAGCCCAGAGAATCTTGAGAAAAACTGTTCAGATTCACATCCCATTGTCCCCCTCTTTCTAATTTTGTTATCTTGGGCAAGTCACTTGAGTTCTCCATGTCTGATTTCCTCATCTTGAAAATGAGTGAATAACGTCACACAAACTCCTTTCACTGGTGTCAGTTATGAATAGTGCTGGGGAGATAAAGCATGGCACCGGGTAAATAGTAAGCACCCACCCCCTGCAACAGGAGAGAGGACTGGGAATCAGGAATGCCAGGTAGCATAAGGTTCAAATTCCAGTCTCGCTGCTTATACACTAAATGGCCTCAGGCTAGTTGCTTTAGGAGTCTCAGTTTTTTTGTTTGTAAAATGGAAATGAAACCATTATCATCCTGAGAAGGGATTGTTGGGAGGACCAGATGATAATGCTGCACACACGGATTGTGCAGGATGTAGTGGGTAGCTTTGGTTGCTGCAGCTATCACTACCATCATTTCCCATCCTCTTTGGGGTAACGGAAAGTCTTACTGGGCTGCCTCTGCTCCACAAAATGAGGGTAGAGCAAGGCAGCTTGCTGAATTAGGGCCTGAGGAATCTCTTTGCAATGCTCTGTCATTGAATGAAGCCTCGAGAGCATCAGAGCCTGGCCAGGCTCAGCCTTGAGAAGTCTAAATTTCGAGGTGTCTCTCTGCTGCAGTGCCACAAGCTAGTGGAGCTTGCTGCAGCAGCTGGTTCTTTGAACAAAGGGTTCTCCAGAAGCACCTGGGACAGAAGAGGGCTTTGGCAGTGGTGACCAGGGAGGTGGGCAGGGTGGGGCAAGGTCCCCTGACAAGGCAAGGCCAGTTCCTAGATGGCGTGGTCAATGGAGAGGGTGCAGAGCTCCAGTTTCAACCATATTATTATTTTTTAATTTTGCTGCAAAGTCCTTGTTTCAATGAAGGCTTGGGCAGATGCCCAGTATGCAAAACAGTTAGAAGCACCACTCACTGTTCTAGTTGAAACCAGAGTGGAGGGTCAGTTGAGGCCTCTTTTCATTTCCACAGGGACCTCTAGGCAGCCTGGTTTGGGAAAAGCTGACAGGGTCGTGAAAACATAGGCTTTGGAGTCAGACAGACCTGAGATTTGCATTCCTGCCTCTGCTTCTCCCTGGTTGTGTGAGCTAGGGGGTTTCACATCACCTGTCTGAGCCTTCATCCACTTGTCTGAAAATGGGGCGATAATAGCACCCACTTCATGTAGTTGTGAAGTGTGGGGATAGTCACTGTAAAGTGCTTAGTACAATGCCTGACGTGGTGGGGTGGCTGTCTAGGTATACAGCAGGTGGTAGCTATTGCCATTCCCTAAGGGAGAGCTGAATTCATGAGAGGCCCTCCCAGAATACTTACCTAATGGCCAGGGAAGCTGTGAGAAATTCCTTGGGATTGGAAGACAAGAGGCCTGGGAACTACTCAGGTTCTGATTCCACCACCAGCATCCTAAATGACTTTCATTCCTCCCTGGGCTTCTTGAGTCACTCTTCAAATGTTTATTGAGGCAGCCAGGTACAGTGGCTCACGTCTGTAACCCCAGCACTTCAGGAGGCTGAGGTGGGTGGATGGCTTGAGGTCAGGAGTTTGAGACCAGCCTGGCCAACATGGCAAAACCCTGTCTCTACCAAAAATACAAAAATTAGCCAGGTGTGGTGGTGTGCATCTGTAGTCCCAGCTATTTGGGTGCTGAGTCATGAGAACTGCTTGAACCCAGGAAGTGGAGGTTGCGGTGAGGCGAGATCTTGCTACTGCACTCCAGCCTGTGTGACAGAGCGAGACTCTGTCTCAAACAAAACAAAACAAAATATGTTTATTGAGGGCTTCCTATGTGCCTGGGACTGCCTGAGGCAATAGGACACGGGTCCTGGCATTTGAAAAGCTTGCATTCTATACTCAACTCTGCTACTTCCTAGCTCTTTGGCTATGGACAAGCCACTTCTCCTCTCTGGTCCCCAGTTTCTCCACCTGTAAAGTGAGGACACTGAATTTATGTCACAGGATCATCCCAGAAAATAGTTGATAAACGTTTTCCCCTCAAACTTGTCGACTGCATTTTAAATGGACTCCGAGAGAGACATCCTGGAATCATACAACCCTGAGTTTGAATGCTATGTTTATAACTTACTGTGAAGTCTTGAGCAAGGAATTTTATTTCTTGAGTCTCAAGTTTTCTCATTTGCAAGATGGAAATAATGCTAGTGCCCTGAAAGGGTCATGGCGAGGACTTTAGAAGATGATACATATAAAGTTCCTAGCAAAAGGGCTGGCACAGAGTAGATTTTCAATAGCTGCCATCATTTCTACTACCACCACCACCATACTCATCACCATCAACACCATCACTATAATCATCACCATGATTACTATCACGATAACAATTGCTACCACCACCACCACCACCACCACCACCCCCACCACCACCACCACCACCACCCCCACCACCACCACCACCACCACCACCACCACCCTCATTATCACCATCTATAAAATGAAGCTCTAGGCCAGATGCAGTGGTTCACACCTGTAATCCCAGTGTTTTGAGATACTAAGGCAGGAGGATCATTTGAGGCCAGGAGTTTAAGATCAGCTGGGGCAATACAGTGAGACCCATCTCTGCAAAAAAATTAAAAAAATTAGCAGGGTTTGTTTGTGTGCATCTCTAGTCCTAGCAACTGGAGAGGCTGGGGTGGGAGAATCACTTGAGCCCAGGAGTTTAAGGTTTCAGTGAGCTGTGCTTGCATCACTGTACTCCAGTTTGGGTGACAGAGAGAGACACTGTCTTTTTTTTTTTTTTTTTTTTTTTGAGATGGAGTTTCACTCTTGTTGCCAAGGCTGGAGTGCAATGGCACGAACCCAGCTCACTGCAGCCTCCACCTTCTGGGTTCAAATGAATCTTTTGCCTCAGTCTCCCAAGTAGCTAGGATTACAGGCATTAGCCACCACACCCAGCTAATTTTTTTTATTTTTAGTAGAGATGGGGTTTCGCCATGTTGGCCAGGCTAGTCTTGAACTCCTGACCTCAGGTGATCCACCCGCCTCAGCCTCCCAAAGTGCTGGGATTACAGGCATGAGCTACTGTGTCGGCCCGAGACACTGTCTTAAATTTTTTTTTTTAAACGAAGCTCTAAATGGTCTCATTTTAAGTCCTGGCTCTCATGGAGAGAAGTAAGTGACAAATGTAGTAGTTAACCCTGGGCCATCTGAATGGGACGCTTTAGATGTGAGTCTCCAATAGAGGGAGTTCTCCTTCACTTTGCAGAGAAGTTCTAAGCAGATCTTGGTCTGTTTGAGATTTCCTGACCTTCTTCCAATGTGAGCCCTTTCCCAAAGCTAGCAGGAATAGGACCCTTGATATCTGGAGCACTGGGAGCCATGAGCATCCATTCCTCTTTATATATTTCCCCTTTTGATACTTTTATTTCCTTGTCCATACAGCGATTTCACTTCAGAAAGCCAGTCTGGATCTTTCAGGGAAGGATCTTTGGCCAAGACTCATAGTCTGATTGAGACCTAAAATTTCCCTTCATTCTACTCAAACCACATGCTGAAGGGTACGGTTGGCACATACCATCCCAGATGGGCTGTCAATTCTTTTATCACTCTGTCTAAACATTTGCATTGTAGGACAGGTTATGGATTATGGAATCCTAGCAGCTCACAGCTTAGGTGTTCTTATTTTTTGCATTTTAACCTCTTGCTTTCTGTCTTTAGGAAAAAGGTCGTTATATTCTCATTTTACAGATGGGACTTGGAAACATTAAATGACTTTTCCAAGGTTGTATGGGGGCTGGATCTGGCTTCCAGAAAACTATCAAGTGCTTATTCAACTAAGCCATCCTGCCCCTTAGAAATTTCCATTTCCTAAGCCTCAGCTTTTCTGTTATGAATTCTAAGGAATTCCAGGTCAGAAATCTGCAGCAATGGGGGTAAGGACAAGTTAGCTGGGCGATACTTTGAGGGGGGAGAAGCACTTAGGGAGCTTCCCACACTGGGGCCAAACTCTTGTCTGAGCACAGAGGAGCAATGCAGGACTGGGGGCGTGCGGGAGACAGGGGCTGTGAAGTTATAGCTCCTTTGCTCTGAGAGTGAGCGACAGTATTAGAACAAGTGTGTGGTAGGTAAGCTGTCACTGACTGGACTGTGTATTGTTGAGAAGTCCCGTCCCCCACACATCCAAACTCCCCCTTCTCTGCTCTAACCATCCAATTACTTAACTTCTCTGCCTGGGGGTTCACTTGCCGCCCATCCCCTCCTCCGTCGCATATTAGCGCTGTCCATGGTGCTGACCGCCAATTCCCTGGTTGCCGTTCTGAGCAGCTGGGATCTCTGGTGCGCCCAACCACCCCTCCCGGCCTCCCACCTTTCTTTCTCCAGGCACCGCACACATAAATCACGGGTGGGAGGCAGGCTTGGTTCCCGTTTGGTTCCCCCTGCCGCCCCCCTTCCCTTGCTCACACAGGGCTTTGCAGTAGTGGTGGCAGCCGCGGCAGAATCCGGCTCTGGGGAAGCAATTGATTCGTCTACTGCCAGCAGCCCAGAGTTGCCTACGCGGACTGGAAAGAAAGAAGGGAAAGACAGACAGAGACAGAGAGAGAGAGAGAGAGAGAGAGAGAGAGAGAGCGCCTCACAGAGCGAAAACCTTCATCCGTGTGGAGGACAGTCTGAGGGAGCCACTGTCCCTGTCCACTGACTCACTGGCTGGTCCGAGTTTCCTCCGCTTCTAGCAGTGGTATTTCTTTTTGTCTCAGTCCTGCATGATTTAGGGGTTGTTGATGTGTCCGTGTGTCTGTGCATGTACATGTGTGTGCACTGGTGCTTTGATTTTATTTTGGGAAGAGTAGGAGGGTCAAACGAACAATTTTCTTTCAGGCACCTCCGCTGAGCTTTTAAACCAAGTCATTGGGACTTAGCGTCTTCCTAGCCGGCAGGGAAGGGAGGAGTTGGCAAGAATTTGGCTCACCCTTTCCCCCTGCAATCCTCCGGTACGGTAAGTGATATTCTCCTGGGTTGTGGATATGGGCTAGGGGTATTGAAATCCCAATTGTGATGTGTGTGTGTGGTGGGATAAAGGGTAGTTGGGAGGAGAAGGGTGTCGAGGAACGACTATGCTTATTTGCCTACATTCTGCAGTGTTTTATCACCTAAGCGGCATCCCGAAGCCAAATGAGATTTTGGCTCAGTGCCCAGGGAGAGGGTAAAATGTGCTCATGTTGTAGGCAATGCGATCAAGATTGTGGCTTCTGCCCAATTTGCCCTCTCCTTTGCAGCAGAAGCTGGTGAAAGTAGCTTTCAGTTCTCTGAGTTAACCCTTCGTGGGGCTGGCTAGTCTGGCATGGAGGGACTCTGGATGTTCTCACTTAGCAAGTGAGTGCTCATTCCTGGAGGGGAGAGGGTCACCTGGAAGGGTAGCTCTTGCCTGAGCACACTGGGTGAGATTTGCATAGGACAGAGCTTAGATTGTACCATCTTCCAGGAGTAGCTGAGTGATTTAATTGTGGTGGTTTTCGCAAGCTTGGCTGTTCTGGCTTTCCTGAGATGGGAGACCTGGGAGCTAGGAAAGGGCCACACTTTGCTTGGGATGAGTGGTCAGGCAGGCTAGAAGGGAGCAGCCACTGCCTGCAGAGCAGATTATGTTTTATTTTCACAGGTGGTGCTACCTGTAAGTAATTGTACGGGGGAGTGCCCTGGCACTAGCTTGGGAGATTCTATCCTTGAGTTTGTCTCAGATGGAAGGAGGGTGACAGTGCTTGTTCAAATTCTGGGGAAAGATTCCAGGCTCCGACTTCAGTTTTGTTCCAGGACAGACCATCCCCCTGCACTAGTTTCTTTTTCCAAGATCCCAATGGGCTAAGGCTGCACCAACCTGTTAGTGAGTGGGAAGTGGAAGTACCTTGAAACTGAATCCAAAAGCTCACATTTAATTTTGAAATGCCTTTGATGCTAATCTGCGACCCATCAAAAGGGGATTTTGCTCTGCTTTCTGCTTTGATTACATCTACTTTTCTGGAAATGAATCCCCTTATTTTTAGCATCTTTGCTATTATCTCAGGGGCTACCTCAGTGTTCTGCACCCCCAAGGATTTCCTTTTTAGATTCTTGCTCTTGGAGGTGGGAGGAATGAAACAACAGCCACAGAGATTGGCAAGCCTGAAATATAAGCAGAGTTCACTCACTTCTTTTTTTCACTAGCCCCAAAGCCAAGAAGAGATGCTGAAATTCCAGGGCATGTACCTGCTCATGCAGGACATATGGGGCAGAAGAGGAGGGCTGTCCGGTGGTTAGTGCCAAAGATTTGGTCCTCAAAATCCCTAACTTCTCTTTCTAGCTTCCCTTGCTGGGTGACCTTGAGGAGGAAGCTGCCTTAGTTTCCTCACTGGGAAGCCTCAAGTGTGAATAATGAATGTTAGAAAATTTTGTTCAAAAAAAGAACCACAGATCTGGCTATGGGTGACATTTAAAGTATTGAAATTTGGTACTAATTGATCAGAATGGCTAGGGTCCTGGAATAGGGGATCTTTGGGGGGAAAGCCTTTTAATTGCTGGATTATGGAGAGGTTTGGGGGGATCCTAGGGGACTATCAAGAGAGCCACAGAGGCCTCAGGGCAGCATCACCATTTCATTTTTTTATTTTATATTTTAATATTTTTAACAGCTGGTTTGGCCATGCGGTACATGCCAGTCAAGCTGGGATTGCTAGGACTTGGCTGTCCAGATGTGGACACTTCCCAAAGATCTCCCCATTGCCTCACTTCTTTAGGGATGGCCAAGATCCAAGAGGCTGCCCTTCCTCCTCCCCCGTCACATTTGAAGTGGTGCATTGTGGTGCATCAGGGAGAGGGAAACAGAAGCTTCTGGAAAGAGCCTTGGACTTGTGTCAGGAGACCTGGGTTCCAGCCCCAGCTGTCTCCACTTTCTGGGCCCTGGTTTCCCCATCTATGCAATGGGGCAGTCTGTCCCAATGGCCCTAAGGCCCTTTCCAGTTCTGGGTTTCTGTGACTGTGGGATAGGTATATGTGTGAGTGTTTGTGAATGCACATGCCCACATTTCTAGGAAGGGTTAGCACTGTGCTCGAGAATTTATCCTGTGTCAGGGAGTGGCCCTGTTTGGGATGAACTGGGATAGAGGAGTCTCGTGAGAACTTTCCGAGGTTTCTAGAATCCTGAGCTCAGCTGGAAAGGGGTCTACTTTATTCATGGCCTTAGATGCGCAGAGATGCAGATTTCGCAGCACTTGAAGGCTCCATAGAGACTCTTCTCAGGAGTAGCAGCAAGGACTCCTTGGAGTGCCTCTGCTCTGAAAAGATGCATATATAACACACAAACACACAACATCAGGGTGTTGGACCCTACCTAATGCCCATCTGAGCACTGCCCCCCGCTCCAAGTTCAGAACCTCTGATTTAGTCTAACCCTTTCCAGGGGAGCCCAGAGAGGGAAAACAATTTGCCCAAGACCACGCATTAAGTTATGGCAGCAACATACAAACCCACTGTTATGAAGACTAAGGCATTATCCCTTCACTCCTGGCTCCAGCATTCCCTCCTCCCCCATTCAGCCTGAGGCACAGAGGTAGGACATTCAGCAGTGTCTCTACAGCGGTGCTGGTAATCAGGAAGCTTAGCCATGGAGACAAATGTGGACATTTCCTTTCTTGCTGGCAGGAGAGAGGCAGCAGCCAGAGATTCTGTGATTCCACAGGGGTAGCCTGGGAATTCAATCCCACCAGCCCACTCTGCCTTTCTCCTTATTGCTCCATGCACAAACTGGCTGCTTTGTCTGAAGATGTGCAATCGGTTGGGGTGATTGCTCTTGGGCTTTCTTTGTAGGATGGAATATTACTCTTTAACTCTTTCCCCCTCTGTGAATGGGTCCTACAGATTTATGGTTTTCCAGTAAAAACCACCATGATGCATGGACCTGTCTTCTGCTCTTCATCTCCTGTCAGTGGGGAGCTGATTGTAATTGCAGATAAGTTAGGAGTTGATGTGATGGCAACGAGAAGAAAACAGTGTGGTTTATTTCTGTTAAGAGCTGTGGCCATAATCTGGGATAAAAATAATTCTGGGACCCAGTCATGGTGGACTGGAGCTGATGAATTTAAATAATTTAATTTCTACCCAGGATGCAGAGCCTTGATGTGCTGAGAGAGTGAAGGAGGCACTGCAGAAATGGCCCCCTCCTTTCTGTGCCTCACACCTGTCTGCCTCCTTATCCAGCCAGGGGCTGCAGTGTGGGCTCTGGAAGCAGTCAGATCTTAGTTCTAATTCTGACTCTGACATTTCCTTGCTGTGTGACTTCAGGCAAGGGCCTTAACCTCTCTGAGCCTCAGTTTCTTAAATTGGGTGTATTAGAGTAGCATTATATAGGGATTAAGAGGATGGGCTCTGGAAACAAATTTCCTAGGCTTAGATCCTGGTCCTAAGCACTTTATGGTTGTGTCACTTCACCTCTCTGGACCTCAATTTCCCCATCTACAAAATGGGAATAAGAATGCAGTTGTGAGAATGTTAAGAGTTAATGATCACTTTATACCGAGCCTGGCAAGGAGTAAATGTCCAACAAATGTTTGCAGTGGGGGCGATGTTGGTGACGGTAACAGTGAAATCACCCCTGACCAAAACAAGAGTAGGGTGAAGTAGAGGAAGGTGAATTCTTTGGGCCGTGTAACTGTGTGACCCATGAGAGAGATGACAAAGCTCGGAGATGGGAGCTGCCAGCCCCTCCTGTTCCCCACTGCAGTTCCCCAGTTGCTGCAGGTTCCCAGAACTCAGTTTCTTCATCTGTGAAATGGGCATAATGACTCCCTCTTTGTTTGGCTTGTGAGGCTCTAAGCAACTAACAGGGGAGTCATGAACATGGTGGGTAGGCCCCAGAGAAGCGTTCTAGGAGGAGAAGCCCTGCTGACCACTCAGTCTTTTGTTCCTTCAAGTCCCTGGGAGGTTTTTGCTGAATCATCCCAGGCTATAAGCTCTGAGCCATGTATTTTCTCCAGGAAACCTGAGCTTTTCCTCCCTTCCCTGGGAAGTGCTTTTCCTGCTACGGCGCTTCTGTGTAGGAGTCCTCAGGTGCTACAGGGTGAGATCCTTAAGGGCCAAGGCTGTGTGTGCTGTCTTCATTTTTTGGTGTCTGGGTCAGCACACAGCAGGTGCTCAGCAATGACTTACTGAGTGAATGAATGAATGAAGCTCAATTGACTGACTAGTGAACATGTCAGTTTGGGGCCTGTGGTCTAGCCAGAGGCCTGCACACAGTAGGTGCTCAGTTAGTGTTTGTTGACTATGATGAGTCATTGGTGAAAGGTTTGGAAGGACTTGGCTCTTGTCTCCAATTTGTTACAGGTGAAGGACAGGTCTCTCTCTCTTCCTGCCAGAGTGCCCATTGCTATTTATTATGCATTGCACATTTATTGAATACCTACAGTATGCCTGGTACTATTGTGGGCATTGGGAATAAAACGGCAATAAAGATATAATCCTGGTCAGGTGGGGTCATTCATGCCTGTAATCCCAGCACTTTGGGAGGCCAAGGCCGGTGGCTTACTTGAGGTCAGGAGTTCAAGACCAGCCTGGTCAACATGGTAAAACCCCATCTCTACTAAAAATACAAAAATTAGCCAGGTGTGGTGATGTGTGCCTGTAATCCCAGCTATTTGGGTGGTTGAGGCAGGAGAATTGCTTGAACCCGGGAGACAGAGGTTGCAGTAGTTGAGATCATACCACTGCACTCCAGCCAGGGACAAGACTCTGTCTCAAAAAATAATAATAATAAAATAAAAGATACTATTCCTTTTGGGACTTAAAGTAGGTGGCTACCTACGTAATGTGATCTTTTGGGAGGTGTGGTACAAAGAGGGCCCCCTGAGTCACCCAAAGACATTCAGTTCACTGATACCTGAAATTTTCATCATTCAAGTTTCATTCTTTTTCTTAAGGCTTTGCTCTTGGTTAAAGAACAGATGCTTTGGAGTGAGTTAATGCATCCAGCCTTATTAGTCATTTACACTGTAATGAGAAACTGTAAGAGCCTTTCCTAAAAGTGAAGCCGGCTTGGTTTCTTAGAGCAGGGAGAGGGGGGCTACATTACTTGACTTGCAGGCAAAAGAAGGGCAAAGGACAGAGAAACGTGGATGTTCCTGGGTTTACGTTCTGTTGTGGGGTAAAGAGCTCTTGATGGCTGGAGTAATCTGACTAGCCTGAATCAGGTGACTCATCTAACTCAGTGGTTCTCATTGTGGTTCTCCCCACCCTGAAGCAATATCAGTATCACCCAGGAACTTGTTAGGAGGGCATGTTCTTGGGTTCCATCCAGACTTGCTGCACCAGAAACTCTGAGTGCAGAGCCCCCACTGCTGTAAGTGAAGGCATTTTTGTTTGGAAATGCAAAACACTTTTACAGGTGTTAACTATAACAGTTCTAAGTGTGTTGCAAGCCTCTGACATTTTGCCAAGGTGCCCCCTTAACCCCCCAAGGGGCTGAGCAGGGTAAGACCAAGCCCATTGCCTCCTGCACATACCATTTCCTTTCTGCTGCTGAATCCCACAGGAGCATGACCTGGACCTAGCGTGTTGTTCCCATTCCCTGCTAACCTCAGATGGTTCCAAGGAGTCATTTTTTGCTAGGCAGGACCCCAGGACTCAATTTCTTGGATAGCTTCACGGCAAGGCCTTAATTAATAATCAGCTTTCCAACCAGGCCTGGCTTTTGGGATTTGAGGGAACAAAGTTTTGTTTTTGTTTTTATTTTTATTTTTTGAGATAGGATCTTGCCCTGTCACCCAGGCTGGAGTACAGTGGTATGATGATCATAGCTCACTGCAACCTTGAATTCCTGGGCTCAAGCAATCCTCTTGCCTCAGCCTCCCAAAGGGCTGGGATTCCAGCTGTGAGCCACTGCACCCAGCCAAAAGTGATTCTTCTTAGCCCAACTCTGCTCCCCATTTGGGCCAGGAAAAGAGGGGAGGCAGCAGTGCTGAGGCCCCAGGCTGCTGTATGCAATGTCACTGTGGTTTCCTCGAAGTAATTGTCTTGCTGTCATTAGTTTTAATCATATAACACACGCTTAAATCTCACTGTAATGGAGCCCTGTCAGACTCTGGTTTAGTAATGCATCCAGTGAGCACAATAACATGCCTCAGGAAGCCGGGTGTTTTACCACCCCCTGCAATTAATCAACAAGAGGAAACTCATCTGACAGCATCATAATGACGTGTGGTTCGTGAAGGATTTATTTAGAGAGCGAGGGGGGAAAATATCTTCTCATCTCTCAATATAATCTGAGTGAGTTCATTCAGCTGGCTTTTTCTTTCGTTCTTTTCCTCTCTTACTTTTCCTTTTCTTCCTCTTTAATGCACCTACACAATGACGAGTGGTGACTTGTGAATGGAAGCAGCTTTCAGCAGAGAACATATTATGTAAGCAGGTTTTGGTGCCAGCCGTTGATGGCGGGGCGGCGTTCTGGGGCTGCAGAGAAGAGAGATGGTTTCTCAAAGTTTGTTGGGAGGCTTTTCATGCAAGATGCTGCCAGACAGCATCTGTGTGGCCCGCTTCATCGCACAGCCTTCCTGCCTGCACACTTTCCCCTTTCCCTCTCTGCCTGCCTGTGCTTTTCCTCTGTCACTGTGGTGTTAAGTTCCTAAGGCTCTGTCTTTATCTCTCCCTCTCTCTCTCCTTTTCCCTGCCCCTGTCTCCTTAGTTTTCCCACCTTTTAAAAAAATTCCCTGCTTTCTCCTTGCAGTCTCTCTTTTCTCCCCCTTGCTCCCTCTCTGCCTTTCTCTCTCTTCTGCCCCTGGCCTCTCCTCCTTTCCTTTTCTTGCTCTCTCTCTGTCTTCCTCATTCCGTCTTTAAGACACACAGAAATTACTCGTAAAGGGAATGCATTTGTGAGTTTCTGAGACTCCAGGTGATAAAGGCTCCAAGTAGGGTCACCAATCATCCAGCTTTGCCTGGAACTGAAGGCGGTCCTGGGATGGCTCGCACTTGTAATCCCTGCAGTTTGGGAGGCCAGGGCAGGAGGATCACTTGAAGCCAGGAGTTCGAGACCAGCCTGGGCAACATGTAAGACTTCTGTTTCTATAAAAAAGCTGGGTGTGGTGGCACATACCTGTAGTCTCAGCTACTTGGGAGGCTTAGGCAGGAGGATCACTTGAGTCCAGGAGGTTGAGGCTGCAGCTAGCTGTGGTTGTGCCACTGTACTACAGCCTGGGTGACAGAGTAAAACCCCTGTCTAAAACAAAACAAAACAACAACAAAGAAGGGAGAGAGGCCGGGGCACACTGTGATGAGTTGGTCATCTTACCTCCAAGCCAAATGCTTGGAATTTTGTAGAATGTTCAAAAGGCCAAAGATTCAGTTTTCTAGGTAAGTTTTCTGCCCTCCTGCTCTGGTGGCACACAGTGGTTGTAAAGCCCTCCCAGGATTGGCATTCTCTACGTGGCTCCAGCATGGACTATCTAAACACACAAAAGCCTGTCTGTTAGAGCTCAGAGGTCAGTCAGGGGCAGGAGACTGACTCCCTTCCCCTTCCCTAACTCCTGTCCCTAACAAGACTGACCACCCAGCTAGTTATGCGCTCACTGGTCACCCGGGGGTGGGGATCGAGTAGAGACTGCATATGGTTCAATTCCCAAGGTTCTCAAACTTAGCCTGCATCAGAACCCTCTGCAGGAGTTGTTAAAACAGAGTTTCTGATTCAGTGGGACTAGGATGGAGCCCAATAATTTGCACACCGAATGAGTTCCCAGGCGGTGTTGATGCTGCTGGCTCAGGAGCCACACTTTGAGAACCACTGCTCTCTGCAGACTCATTCCCTGATTCCCTCCTTTCCAGACAAGTCTCGTACACTGTCGTACTGGACACTGTTCTAGCCGCTGCAGACTCATCAGTGAGGGAGCCAGAGTTCCCTGCACCCTGGAGCTGACAGCCCAGTGGGTGGCAAAACCAATCAAGTAAACACATAAACAAGAAAACTCCAGAGACCAAGTGAAGTGCCATGGAGGAAGGAGATAGGAAGACGCCATGGAGGATGACAAACAACGGGTGGGGGGAGGGAGGGGTGAGACTAATTTATAAAAAGGGCCACCAGGGAGGCTGAGTTTCTAGAAGGAATCATTCGTGCATAGATGGTGGGGGGAGGGATGAGTCACACCTGGGAGATAGAGGCAGTAAGTGTAAAAGCAGAGACAACTGGGTGTCCGCAAAGGACAGGCCAACAGCTGGTGTGAATGGGGTGAGGGTCACGTGATGGGGACAAAGGGAGAGAGGGCCCTGGTTAGGCAGGACCTCCCAGGGTAGCCAAAGAGTCTGGGTTTGATTTTATTTTGCAAGGAGGGTTTTTTGCCAGAGTGTTGTGACCCAATTTACAATGTTGGTAATGATTGCTTTGGTCTCTGAGTGGAGAAGGGGCACAGAAGGTGGGGTGGAAGGGGGACCAGTGAGAGGAGCCATGACGAGGCAGGGACCAGGTGGTGGCAGAGAAGAAGGTGACCACATTTGGGGTGAATTCTGCTGTAGTACAGGCAGGCTTTACTGATGGATCAGTCACAAGGGGAGAAGGCCAGAGGAATCAGGGTCCACTCTGGTGGGAATGGGACCTATTCCTGGCAATGGTGCAGCACTTGTGATCCTAGGGCCATGGAGAGGGGCCTTGGCTGTAACCAAGAGTTAATGGGTTATGAGGCAAGACCAGTAGTGTGTGCAAAGTCAAGGCCTTTCAGGGAGCTCCGCAAATGCCCATTCCATGCTGACTAAAATGCACGGTTCCCTTTCCCCAGAAGAAAAGGCAACAGCTTGGTTTTTTTTTTTTCCCTCTCCCATGAGTAATGGCTGGATTAGTCTATCAGCATGAAGCAGGATATTGTAACTTGGTGAAGGCGATGACACCCTATGAAGTGGCAAGCTGAGGTGTCCGGTCAAGCATTTCTCTCAAAGACTTGGAGCCCAGGGGCTGCAGGAAAGGCAGCTGGAGGTGGTGGAAGACATGTGCTTCTGGTGTCTGCAGCTTCCTTTCTGATCGTTAGAAACCTACCTGTTGGTCCTGGAGCTAGCTAGGCCCATTCAAAAGGGAACCAGCCACACTGGGCTTGCTCATAAGGATGAAAGTGGGAGAAGCCAGCATTTGGAGCAGGAGCTGGGCCCTTGGCTGGGAAGGAGACTCAGGTCACATGGAGCATGCAGCAGGCTTGCCTTTCAGATGGGTCCTGTCACTGTTTCTATAGATTTTCTTTCTTCCTTTTTCTTTTTCCCTGGAAGGGTTTATCTAACTGGGCAGACTGATGTAGCCAGCCTTGGCCAACTTCTGCAGAGGGGTCCAGGCAAGTCTTCTTGTCTGAACAATGGATGAGTGCTTCGAGGAAAACTCCCCAGGGAGAAATAAATTCTGCACACTCATGTTGGTGACCCGGAGGGGACAGTGCTTTTGATTATAATGAGAGGGGAACTGGCCTCATTGGTAGCCTCTCTGTTATTCATGGAGGACTCTTGTTATTTGCTTCGTAGATTAGAAGAATCTGTGAGGCTGCGAGAGGATGAGACTTGAGTTCTTTTTCACTCCCTGGTTTACAGCCATCATTGATCCTTGGCCTCCTCTTCCTCCGTTTTTCATTATTTATTCTCTTTTTTCCTCATACTCCATTCCCCTCCCTTCATAGACAACCCTATTCTACTCTAGTTATGCACATTTCTTTTATTTGTATATGTCCCTTCAAAACACACATTTTTAAAGCTCTCATAGGTTCTCACTTCTTTTCCACTCAACGCTATGCTTTTAAGATCCATCCACATTACAAGGTGGGCATGTAATCTTTTGCTTCTAATTGTTGCTTTTCTCCAAGGCATAAATCCCCCATTTTTTCTCCATTTTTCTTCTATTATGTGAGTTTCCCTCCAGCAACCCAGAGTATTTCTGAAACTTTTTTCCCCTGCACTGGCCAACTGGGATTCTTTCAGGATAGGAAGACTCATTTTAATAGAGATTTAATGATTGTTTGGGCAACACAGGTAGATGCTTCATTCTTTCCCTTTTGATTCTTTGCATAACGAATGCTAAATATCCTCATGATGCCAGACACCATGCATGCATGGAGGGATGCAGGAGAGAGCAGTGGGGTCTGGAGCCAGGTGGACCTGGGTTCGAATCCTGCCTCTGCTACCCACTGGCTGTGTGACCCTTGCCAAAGTGACTTAGTCTCTCTGAGCCTTTGTTTCTTCTTCTGTAAGATGGGGATAATGCTAGCCTTCATTTTATAAACCTGTTTGAGAGTGAAATAAGATGATGCCTAATGTGCTTTGTGCGATGAAACTTTTTTTCAATAGTACCCTGGGAGGTTAGGTAAATAGATGTTTGTATCTTCTCCAAGTCCTGCTGGGTCTGCCTGCTGTGCTGTGTGTGTATGTATGTGAGTATGTGTATATGGGGCGTGAATGTGGGGAATATGGTGTGAGCACATGTGTGTGAGTGGTCTGTGTGGGAATATGTGACTGCATGTGTGTGTGTTGAGAGTAGTTCCCTGGCTCAGGCTGAGACACTGCTGCCCCCACTCCTACCCCGTGAATGGCTACTTCCCACTCTGTGTGGAGAGACCCTGCTCCCATCTGGAGTAGCCACGCTTGCTCCACACCACCTCTGTCCTCTCCTCAGGGCCTCTGTCTACTCCCCAGGGCCTGGGTTTCCTAACGTAACACTGATATTGCCTCTGGGAATAGTTTGGTGAAAGCAGAAAGGCTCATTTTGTCCTGAACATGCTCAGAGGGTAAAATGCTACAGAGACCAGAAGTGGGGGTCCTTGAGTGGCCAGAGAGGCCCCCAGAAGCTGTCCAAACCCTGGAATTGAGAAGACTCCAGATATGAAAATTCTTCCTCTGGTTGTGATGGCAGCTGGTCTGGAACAGGAGCCTTTGTCCCAATCGGTCACTATGAGATGGTCATTTCTGGTTAACACCAACTGTGAGGGCAGCCCCTGTTCTCCACAGCAGGTTGGTCTCTGACGCCCTGAGGGGCTTCTCACCTGCTTCCAGCATTACATCATCCTATTGCTAGAAACAGCACTGAGCTAAGAGTCTATTCATTTGGGTACACATTCCAGATGTGCCTGATAATTCATCCCCTCCCTCTCTCCCATATAGAGCACAAGAGGATGAATTAGAAGGGAGAGGATGAGTTTTCAGGGCCATGGATGTCCATGTGCTTCTCCATGGAGTCACAGAGTACTCTGTGTGGGCTGCCCTGCCCTTTGCATTACATGACTGACCTTCTTCAATCCTCATGAAGCCTTGGGAAGGAGGCATTATTATTATTCCCATTTTGCAGAGGAGGACACAGGCTACAGAAGATAAGGAGGCCTCAGTTCCCCCAGTTTACACTGTCTACTTAATATTTGCAATTGTGAAGATAAAGCAACTTAGAGTGCTTTTAAAAAAATAAATAAAGTGCTACAGAAATCGATTCTCTAGTCTTTAGCTCCTTCCAGCTTGGATCCAATTCATGGCCATAATTCCAATAAAGGATTGGTTGGTTGAAACCTGGGATGTGTGTGTGCACCAGGCACGTGTGGCCCTCATGACAGCTGGCTGGCTGGTGATACGGCACAGCAGCTAGGACCTCAGCATGGAAAGCCAGGCTCTGTGGGCCCAAGTCTCCGCTTCACCCCTTGCTAGCTGTGCAGACTTGATGATTACTACAGCCCCCTGTACTTCAGTTTCTTCCAGCTGCAGAGTGGGAATACTGTTATTAACAGCAGGTATCTCCTAGGGTTCTTGTAGAGATCAAATGGGTTCCTACAAGTGGAGCTCTTGGGACTTTATCATTATCACCATTATTTTGCAGCAGGCAATACAAACTCTTTCATCTTTGGATTTTCCTAATTCAGGAAGGCTCCTGAAGTTTCTTTACTTATGCTGGTGGTTTCCAAATTCAGATCTGGCTGTGACAAAGTTTCCACTGGCCCTGATGAAAGGAGAGGAACTAGGCATTTATAGGTGGGCAAAATGTTGCCAATCAAGTTTTCATAGGGCAGGGAAAAAAACACTTGGCCGGGCACAGTGGCTCATGCCTGTAATCCCAGCACTTAGGGAGGCCAAGGTGGGCAGATCATGAGGTCAGGAGTTCGAGACCAGCCTGGCCAATATGGTGAAACCCTGACTCTGCTAAAAATACAAAAACTTAGCTGGGTATGATGATGCACACCTTTAGTTCCAGCTACTTGGGAGGCTGAGGCAGAAGTATTGCTTGAACCCAGGAAGCAAGAGGTTACAGTGAGCCAACATCACACCACTGCACTCCAGCCTGGGTGACAGAGTGAGACTTTGCCTCAAAAGCAAAAACAAACCAACCAAACAAACAAAAAACAACAAAAAAAACCTCTATCCTGACATTATCTCTTTTCTGCTTATTTAACGTTAAAATATATTTTTAAAAAATAAAACATTGGCAATGTGTGGTAGCTTCTTTTTTAAACAAAAGATTGGTGCCCACTGTCCCCCCCTTTTTAAAAATAAAAACAACAACAATTCAAGTGGACAGCCCTAAATTTGGAAGTAAATTTTATTCGTCCGAGAAATTCAAATGTCTGGGTTCTAATTTTGTCCAATTGTAAACCTTAGGGGTTATAACATGTTAGTGTGTGTACGAATCTCCTGGGGTATTTGTTTTCTAATGCAGATGCTCAAGGCCTATCCCTAGAAATTCTGATTTAGAGGGTTTAAGGTCACACCAGGAATCTGCAGTGGACAAAGTTTCCTGAGTGATTCAGGAATGGTTCATGGGTCATTCTGGGAGGAGGATGAATCCTCTTTTTCACTGCCTGGGAAATGTGCTTGAGTGTCTCCAGTGAGGGGACTCTGCACCTGCAAAGATGCCCTGTGCATTGTTGGAAAGGGCCAGTTAGCTAAGCCATCCTTCCTGATATTGACTTAAGCCTGAGTCCCATCACTCCTGATTGTTTTGCCTTCTGGAGCCCAACTGAAGGAATAATATTCCTAAGACGGAGTTTGCTCCTTGAGAGCCAAATGCATATTAGGGGGCAGCTGTGTGAGGTTGCAAGTATATGTTCATTTTTTAAAAAGAAGATAATTTAGAAGTGAATGTCTAGTCTCTGAATTGCCATGTGGGACTTCCCTCAACCAACATACAATTATTAATCTATTCATTTGAAAAACATCTATTGACCATCTACTACCATGCAAATCACAGCCCCAAATATAAACTTCTATGTCCATATTTTCCCAATAAAACAGTGAATCTGCCTCTCCTTCCACAAAACGTTTTGCCCAACTTAAATAAATAACCCATTAGGGATGTAAATGGACTTGTCAAGTGTCTTTTTATAATATTAACATTTGATTCATTAATTGTATTATACTCACATACTTAAAACCACGTGGTTATATAAAATAAGCAATAATCCACACAACAGTTCTTTCACTACTGATACATATTGGAAATTATTAAACCAAGAAAGTTAGAAAGGTTTTATTACTTTAGTAAGAGTCATCTACTGCAAATACCTTTCGTTGACCAACACAAAAGGAAGAGATCCCACTTGGAGTTGCACAATGGTTGAAAAGTTGAGAAAGAATCGGCTTAAACTCTTTTGTGTTTCAAAAGAAAGCAAACTGAGAGAGAAGAGAATGCTTAACAGTGTGAAAAACATTTTAAAGAACCTGGACAGACAGTGATTGTGAGCTAGGAGCAGTGGCTCACACCTGTAATCCCAGCACTTTGGGAGGTTGAGGTGGGTGGATCCCTTGAGGCCAGGAGTTCAGGAGCAGCCTGACCAACATGGTGAAACCCCGTCTCTACTAAAAATACAGAAATTAGCCAGGTGTAGTGGTGGGTGCCTGTAATCCCAGCTACTCAGAAGGCGAGGCACGAGAATAGCTTGAACCCAGGAGGTGGAGTTGCAGTGAGCCGAGTTTGCATCACTGCACTCCAGCCTGGGCGACAGAGGGAGACTGTCTCAAAAAAAAGGAACCGATTTTTTTGTTTTCTGAGGAATATTTGGTTGGGGAGAATCCTCATCTTCTAGTCGGTCATTTATAGTATATGATAGGCACTGTGCTCAGTGCTGGGATGTAGCAGAAAGTAATTTAGATTTGGCATCTTCCTGTGAGCAGGTAGAAATGATTCAAATGGCTGTGTAATGATAAATGAAGGCAAAGATTCTAAAGAGAGGGGCACCGTTCACAAAGAAATTTGACCTAATCTGGGAGGGCTTCCCAGAGGAAGTGATGTTTGACCTGAGAGCTGAAAGATGAATAGGAGTTAACTGAGTAAAGAGAGGAGAAGAGAATGGTGTTCTTGGCAGTGGGAACAATATGTGCAAAGGCCCTGAGGTAGCAGTGCAGGATCTAAAAGAAGGCCAGCATGGTTGGAGTGTGAGATGTGAGGGTGAGAAGAGGCAGGTGTGAGATGAGGCAGGTGGTGCCTGCAGAGCCATGATACGGCAATTTGTCTTGATTCTGTGAGCAATGGGGTCTCACAAGCAGAAGGGTAACCTGATGTAATCCATATTTTGAAAAGGCCATCCTGCCTGCCGTGCAGGGTTCACATGGAGGTGCAGAACTTGGGGAGGCTTGATGGAAACTTCAAACGGGCCCGGAAAGGGCTGCATTTACAGGTTGAGCCCTGCACACCCCCCTCCTCTTCACAGCACCAACTCCCTGGAAATGAAGAGGACAATAGGACTCCTCCCCACCCAGAGGGAGATTTTGTTCTGCAATCTACCACAGATGTGGGGCCCCTTCCAGAGAAGCAGGGGACTCAGAGTAGAGGGATGGGTTAGGGATAGTTGCTAATCTCTCTGGGTTCGGATTCTAGCTCTGCTGTTCTGTGGCCTTGAATGACTTACTAAATCTCTCTGCCTCTCAGTTTCTTCATCTGGAAAATGAAGATAACAATAACAACTACATTATTGGGTTGTTTGGGGGAATGTAGCAAGTCAATACATTGTGTTTGGTTGGACTAGGGCTTGGTACTTTGTAGTGCTCAGCAAACATTAGTCACTATTATTTTGACGAGGATGATGCAATCTCCAAGCTTGCTGTTCTAGAAGAGGCCCTGTTAGTCCTTTCCAACTTCTGTCCACTACCCACCTCGTTTAGATCTTTCTTCAAGTGTCACCTTATTTAAAATTGCACCTCCCTCCCCTGGAGGGAGGCACAAATCCATACCTGCTCCCCAGACCCAGAGCTTCTCATCCAGGAGGCCTGGAACAGAGCCCAGGAATCTGCATTTCTAATAAGTTACAGGCAATACTGGTACTGCTGGTCTGTGGCACTTGACACTGTGTACCTGCTACCTACTTTGTTTATTTTGTTCATCATCTATTTCCCCCCACTAGAGTGTCAGCACCACCAGAACAGGATAATTTGACTGTTCTGTTTGCCACTATATCCCCAGTACACCATCCCCTAGTGTCTGGCATGCAGTAGGTGCTCAGTAAGTTGTTAGATACACGAACACTAACGGTGTCAACCTAATGATCCTTGCTCTTATTCAAAACCTTATCCTCTCTCCAGATAACTCTAATTAACTTAATGGGTTATTAAACAGCAACACCAGCAAAGGGGGAAAAAAGTCCTCAAGCCTTGGAAGGGATGCAGGATGGGCAGGGAAGGTGTGGGGAGGCTCCGGGGGGTTTTGTTGATGAAGAATGTGAAGGTCTTTTATAAAACAGCTCCGCAACCTGATCTTTCTACCCTGATTAATCACATTAAGCCTTTGTCAATATCAACATTACATCAGCCCCAGCCGTGGCAGCTGGTGGAGTGGCAGGCTTATTCAATATTTAAGAAGACCTGCATTGCAGGCAAGGGTTTGGGCCGCTGGTGGAAGAGCAAGCAGTAAGTGCTCAGGGGCAGTCTCTTAAGTGGTGGATTATTTTTTAAAAGGAAAGAAACAAGAAAAGGGAAAGGCAACAAGCCCTCAGCTTCCCCTGGCTTTCCCCAGTTTCTGGTAGAGGTGGAGCCGCATGCCTGAGTTACTAGCTCTGATTCAGGACAAGGCAGTGCTGCCAGAAGAAGGGAAACCATGATCCAGAACATTTAGTCTCCTGGGTTCGACTTTCTAGCATTGCATAAAGCGGTGGTTCGCAGAAGGCAATGCACAGACCAGGAGTACCAGCATTGCCTGGAACTTACTAGAAATGCAAATTCTTCAGCTCTGTTCCAGACCCCTTGGATCACAAGCTCTGGGTCTGGGAAGTGGGTATGGATTTGTGCCTTAAGGAGCCCTCCAGGTGATTCTGATGTGCCTTCAAGTTTGAGGTGCACTGGCTTGAAGGAAGGGCGGGATTGCGGGCAGGTGGCTCTTAGCCCTGGCTGTGCATTACAAACACCTGGGGAACTTTAGCAACGTACCCATGCCAGGACTCGCCCCTAGAGTTTCTTCTTTAGTTGGTTTGGATGCAGTCCTTGCATTGACATTTTAACCCTGCCTCCAAGGTGATCCTAGGACAGAGCCAGGATGTGACTATTCGCCACCTGCCTGACTTTGGTGAGTTATCTTATCTCACGGGTCCTCAATGTTAGCATCTGTACAACAGACCCTAAACCTCCCAAACGAAGGATGCGATTTGCAAAGAAATCATAAGACTTAAGACAAATGCTCTTACCTCGTGAAATACTTGAGGGGTGTTGTATGCTGTGCCAACGGGGAGCTCAGGAGGGTTTCCTGGAATATGCCAGTATCTTTTGACCATTCTTGACCATTTCCTTCTGGTGGCCTCACCTGGCTCTTCTCATCGTGGGAATCTGGGGCCACAAAAACCCTCAATATATAAGCATTTTAAAAGAGCACTCCAGGCTTCTCAGTGTGGAGATGGCTGTAGCCGAGAGAGGAGAGGTTGATATGAAGTGCTAAAGGCAGAAAAAAACAAGGGGAAATAGGTATAAATTCAAACCTTATGGGCTGTGGTTGGCAATGAGGATTTCAACGCTAGCATATTATTATCATTATTCCCCAGTGAGAGTTAACAGTTTTTGAGCATTTGCTATGGGCCCGCACCATGCCAGGAGCTCTGCATGCCTCATTTCATCCCATTCTTCCATCAGCCCTAGGAAGAGGGTACAGTTATAACCGGCGTTTTCCAGACAAGGAAAGGGAGGCATAGAGGTTAAGGAACTTGCTTAGCTCCAGGTTAGCAAAGGACAGAGCCAGGATGAGCCCCTGTGACAAGTCTGGAGTTAACCACTCTACGTCGAATAGGTCCCTAGGCTTTCTAGGAAAGGTAATTACTGAGGAGATGTCTCCAGAAACATGGGGTGAAGTGGCTCAGGGCAGAGTTGACCATCACCTTCCCCCCCCCCACCTCCTCTTACCTCTAAATTCTGACCCTTACCACACTGCCTCCTCCTGCTGGCTTCAGTTCAACATAATAAGAGCCCTCATCAAAAAAAAAGAAAAAAAAAGAGCTTGGTTTTCACTTTCACGGTTTCGATGTCCCCATGGCCCTCAGTGAACAAGAACTAAGTGAGAAATTAAGAAGGCCTTCTGGGAACATTTCAGCCTCCTTTCTTGATTTTTCAGACCCCAAACTAAGAAAAAACTCTGCAAGAGAATTGCTTGAACCTGGGAGGCGGAGGTTGCAGTGAGCCGAGATTACACCACTGCACTCCAGCCTGGGTGACAGAGTGAGACTCCATCAAGAAAAAAAAAAAAAATCTGCAAAACTTCACCTCTTCTTTAAGAAAGAAATGACCTTCACGTTTTCCTTTCTTTCCTCAAGAAAGAGCTGGAAATCAGGGCCAAATGAACTTAGTTCTCCCTTGTCTGCAGCTTTGAAAGATGTGAACCCTCCTAAACCCTCAAATGCAGCCCCTATCAGTGACCGATTTTACTGCAGAAACTAAATTGGCAGACTGGCTGGGGATGAACCACTTGCAACTACCCCTTACTTGCCCTTGGCTCACTGCAGACCTTCCACTTCTGAGCATGCTCTGTGGATGCTAGAGACTGACCATACACTTACAAACCCACTTGCTGCTTTGCCCTTGTTCATTTTCTGATCAGACTCCAAAAAGGCTGTGTGCTAGATGGCCCCTGTAAGTTTCTGTCCCTGGTAAATCCCCAAGCCAATGTGTTTACTCTTGGCAGGTATCCCTTCTTCCACTTTTCCTCCTTCTGCCCCCATGAAGGTGATGGCAGAGGAACCATGTCGAAATGCACTATTAGTTTCTTGTGGGAGAGGCTGACCCCAAAACAAGCCCTAAGGATGGTATGTTTTATGTTCCTTGCACTTTTCCTTCCAAATTGGCTATGTGCATCAATTATCTCATTATCTTCCCCTTGAGTCCACCACATCCTGAAAAACAAAATAGAAAACAGCCTAAATTACTAACATCTGTCCTGCTTAATATTCTTCATTGTAAGAGGAAAAGTGAAACTGTAAAAATGCCTCTTGATTAATCTAGTAGTTTATATATTTGTATACTGCATAGTATTCATTATGTATATAATACATTACACTATATTATTTTATATATAATACATATTTTTTGTGTATATATATATATATATATATATAGAGAGAGAGAGAGAGAGAGAGAGAGTCAATTCTTGTTACTCATGATAGTTAAGTTCTGCAAAATTGCTACAAACACTGAACTAGTAAATACTGAACCACATTGCTCCTAGGAGAAATACAGGGTTAGGTTCCTATGAGTTTTGGTTCCAGTATTTTCAACTGATCAATACATATCCTTGCTTTATGTGTGTTTCTGTTTAAAGACACCTCATTTAATATGTTATTGATTCTATTAACAGGCTTCCAGTATCTTCAACTGATCAATACATAACCTTGTTTTATGTGTGTTTCTGTGTAAAGACACCTCATTTAATATACTGCTGAACTTGTGGCCAATAGCATGAGGCTTTTGTTCAGTTTGAAAGCACTGAATGAAGTGTATCATATGCATTATTTTCTCTGTGAGGCATTTCACAGCCTTCCTGCTCTTAGGAACACTCATTGGCACTATGCTTGGGGGCCATTTTTAAACAGCAAAATTACCAACAAAAAGTGCAAAAATGCAAAAAAACATGTGGCAATAAATAGATGCCCTAAAAAGGAGACTTGATTATAGCATGGGAACTGAAACAAGGTAGAGACCTGCTTTCTTTACCTTGAGCTAGAAGCATGCATGTCGGGTGTCTCAAACGCTTTGGTCACTCTGCATGTCTGTGGATGACCATGAAAGGGTCACAGGTATTGATTTTGGGCTTCCAAATAAACTTTAGCCAGTAGGCAAATTTGCAAACACAAAATTCACAAATAATGAGTTGGCTATGCATGTGTCTGCATTCATCATGACTACATTGATGCAAACCTCACTCAAACTAGTTCAAGTGATACAAAAGGACATTTATTTGCTAATGTAATTGAAGGGTCCTCCGCATGGTGGAGGCATGACTGGATCCAGAGGCTCAACAATAGGCCAGAACTGAATTCTCACCATCTCGTCATTCTGCTTTCTTCTGGGTTGGCCTCCCTCTCAGGCCGACTTCTCTGCTCGGTAGAACCCCACCAATTCCAAGTTTGTCTCATCCAGCTTCAGTTTAGTAGGAAAAAATGCATCTCCTTTCTAGGATTCTAGCAAAAGTCTGAGTATTGAGTCTAATTGGCTTGGATTGCAAAACTTATCCAACTTTGAGTCAATTATATATAGTTACGAGGGGGAATATGCTGACTAGTGAGGCAAGAGTCACATGAGAATCCCTGGAGCTGGGAATTGAGGCCAGCCCTGTCAGAACACCATGGTCTGAGACTGAGAAAGGATGGTTTCTTTAAAAACAAAACAAAACCAGGGTGTTGGTACCAGAAGAAGGAGGAACTGATGTCCACTCCCCACACCTTCATGGAATTTTCAGTTTTGTGGAGGATGATTTCTGTGAACTAGTGAAGGCTAAGCCCTGAGCTTTTGAATCCCAAATACAATAAGAATTCAGAGAAGAGTGGATTGAAGAAGGCATTATGGCACAGATGAGAGTTGAGCTAGAATTTTAGGGCTTCCGGGGAGAAACCAGCATTTCAAGATGTGAAAAAAGTTTTACATCATTCTTATGCCATCTTGATAGTTGCATAAATCTCCAGGAGAAGAGTAAGTCAAGTCATACATGGTACATAGTTGGTGGATCCCAGCTTTTCAAAAGTAGAAAGTATATCAATTTCTGATTCTATCCCCCCTTCCCCCCCCCCCCCCCCCACGTACCATTTGTATCTTTATTCATTCACTAAAACTAGGGAGAGGAAGAGAGGAGTAATGTATATGTGCTACTGTCTATGGTGCTGAACTACAGCTCTGGGCTTCTGATTTCCATTTCTTTACAAACCTTTGAGCCAATGTATACAAATTAGTTAGTGTCGTTCCTAGCACACAGTAGGTGTACATTATAGTTCTATTTGGCAGCCTTGATATCTGGAGATGACAACAAAGGTAACTTCATCCTCTTTATTTAACCATGTCCCACAGCAAAGGTAACTTCATCCTCTTTATTTAACCATGTCCCATTGTTCTAAGCAGGTTACAAGCACTAACTCATTTAATCCTTTAACATCCCTGTAAGATAGGTACTGTCATAATTCCTGTTTTTCACAGAAGGAAAGCAAGGCATAGAGAGGTTAAGTAACCATCTTAACATCACACAATTAGAGACAGAGTGGGGACTTGAACCCTGGCAGCTCAGCACCTCTCAGCCTCTGCACTCTTTTGCCTCCAGTGATTTGAGTCATAACACCCGCCTGCCTGGGCGATTGGGGAGACCAAGGGCTTTGTAAATTGTAGGATTGTCCACCTATAGTGGTTGATGCTTTGAGGGTTGTTTTCATGGAGAGAGGAAGAGGAAGATTGTGGTCCATTCATGTTCTCCAGCCAGTACTAGCCAAGGTTTTATTTTCCATTTCTTTCCTCCACCTGGTGCCTGGAAAGGAGAGGGTAATGGATAGAAGCAGGTCTTGAAGATCTATTATTCATGAGAAATAAGAGAAGCTTTTCACTTTTTTTTGAAGTGGCCTTGGATTTCTTAAAATCCACACCCCAGGGAAGTGAACACAGCTGGACTGTGTGAGGCAGAGTGTACTTCCTGTGCCTAGAGACTGTGCTAAAATGTGATTTGGGAGTTGTGGGGTTCTGGAAGAATACCTGGGCGATGCCAAGGGAGAGTTTTGCTTGGGCTACTACAGGACTAGATGCTCTCTGTGTTACTTTTTGCTGCAACCGCAAACAACTTCATGAAGTGGGTGCTGCCACATCCCCCACATTACAGACAAGGGAACGGAGGCTCTGGAAAGTTAAGTAATTTGCTCAAGCTCAGCCAGCTTAGGTGGGGGTTGAACACAGGTCTGTGTGACTCTGAAGCCTGGGCTCTCGCTCAATGCCCTTGATGGGAGATGCTGTTTTGAAATGTGTACTGTGGGTGGAAATGAGGGTGTCATGTTTGTATGATTGTGTGTGTGTGTGTATAGTGGAGTTGAGAGTGGTTGGAGTGCAGGTATAGTGGGTATAGAGTAAACTAGGATATGGGGGGCGTTATGTGGGAGTGGGATATGTGTGTGTGTGGTGTATTTATATGGGAGTGTGCACATGTGTGTAGGGGAGGATGTGGGGTGTGGATTGGAATGTGAGTGTGTGTGTGTGTGTGTGTGTGTGTGTGTGTGTGTGTGTAGCAAGGTGAGAGGACAAGAAGAGCCCTTCCCTGGCCCATCTTAGGCCAGGATACTTCAGCTTTCTGTCACGTAACCAGAAACTGATTCTTCCTGCTTGATCACAGTGTCAGGCCAAGTCAAATGCCCCCTATATGTGGGGCATTTTAACCACATGTAAGAGGGAAGAGTCTGTGAAGTTGAGCCATTCCTTTTCAAACACAGAAAGGAGTAGTTTCGGGAAAACTCATTACCCCCTTTACAACAGCCCCAACAAGTGGTTTTGCTGTTTGTCCTTGATTACCTCCAATGATGGGGAGCCTATTATCTATCAAAGTAGCATGTCTCTGTTTTGATGGCTCTGATGGTTAGAAAGTTATTTCTTATCTCATGCTAGATTCTCTCTTACCGTACCTGTTACGCAGTGGTTCCAGGTCTGGCTAGGTGGCCATGTTGTAAGAGTAGTTATCTAGACTAGTGGTTAAGGCTGCTGGTATTAAAGGGAGAACATCTGGGCTTGTAACTGGCTGGCTTTGCCATTCCTTTCTGGTGATCTTGGGCAAGTTAATGCACCCCTCTGAGTCTCAGAAATGGGAATAACTTCGGAGCCTACCTCACAGTATAGTGGTGGAGATAAAATGAGGTTGTATATAAAAATTGTTCACCTGAAGACTGGTGTGGTTCATTTCTACACTACTTCCCACCTCTGCAGAACTGTGAAATGAGGACCCTCAGGGCAGGATAGTGAACTAGCCAAGAGCCCATGTTCTGGAACCACACTGCTGGGACTCCAAGTATGAAGCCATCATTTATTGACTGTGTTATCTGGGCAAGTTATTATCGTCTCTAGGCTTGGAGGGGCCGGGAGGAAACATAAGTGGGTGCAGGAGAGAAAGGGCCAGGTGGAGAGTCCTCCTGATAAGAGCTATGACCTTCAGAAGAAGACCCCAGCCTGTCTCTCCTCCCTCCCTCCAGTCTCCTGCTGGCGCCTTCCATTGGACAAATCCAACCAGAAGCCAGAAGGCCACAGAGCCTGCTGGTTGTTCCCACATGGGTCAGCCTCCCAGGGCACAGAGCAGGGTGGAGGATAAATGGGTCTGGAGGAGCAATATAATATATCCAGCAAAGTTACTTTATTATTAGGTTGAACCACATGATGCTGCCATTATGCAACCATTTTTGTACTATAAAAATAGAAAATTAATATGTTTAATGCAACAAATAATAAAGCAGGGTGGGCAGGAGTTTCATTTATATAAGACCCATATTTGAGTCATTGGATATTCCACCTGTTACCAGCATGACCTTAACGAACCTTAGCCTCAATTTCCTGGCCTATCAAATGGGAATGCTATGTCTCCTGTCTAAAATGTGTGAAAATGCCTCTCAGATGTGAGGACCAAGACTGCTACCATTTTTTTAAGGAGAAAAATGTTCGGCTCTCAGTGTTGTGTCCCCAAGGCAGAGGAGGGAGCAGGATGCGGATTGTGGTCTTCTGTGGCGTGATGAGATTTAGAGCTGCGGATAAGTCAACTCCAGCTGAGTTTTAATCAGAATGAATTTCGCTCCAGCCTGGGCCTGAGTGGCAGCCAGGGGCCATTAAGCTAAATGACTTGTTTTAATATGGAGACCTGTCTAATCACATTTTCTGTATGGGGCTGGTGTGTCTGTGTGCGCATGTGTTGAGTGCAGAGATAAATCCTGGGCCTTTGCCTTTTCCCTGCTTACCACAAGGTAGCTGGGGCAGAGATAAGCTAGGTTAACAACATGACAAAAGCGTTTCCTCTTTACCAAGGAATCAGGTAATTGGCTGGACCATGCGGGGAGCCCTGAAGAGTGTTCCGCTGAACAGTGTCTGGTGGTAAGGTTTTGTAGACACAGGGCTCACAGAGACTCCCATAACCCAAGGAAGGAAGAAAAAGTTTTGGTTTCCCCTATCCAGCAGGAGACATTCTCCTCGGGAAAGACAATTCTGGATGCTCTGCCCTGCTTCCAGTGGAGTCCTGTACTGTGTTTATTTCTGTGGGCTCATTTCAAATGCATGCCCTGTTGTGACCTACTGGCTGCATGTCTTCTAGCAAATGACTTTACCCCCCTGGACTTCAGTTTCCCAATCTGTAAAATCAGGTCATGAAAGATCCTGTTTTCTACAATCGTTACTGAGATCAAATAAGATGTTGCCTGTGAAACATTTAGTGCAGCTCCTGGCCGGTAGAAAATACAGGCAGACTGGGTTGGGTGGTACTGCGTTAACCATTTCCGAGGTCTCAGATATGTTTCTCACTCATGCTACTTGGATATGGTGAGGGAGCAGGAGATGTCTTCAGAGCAAGGACCTAGGCTGAAGAAGGCTCTATCTTCATATATACATGATTGTTAAGATGGGAAAAGGGTAATGTGATGAACTTCAATGCACTGGCTTTGAAGTTTTCTCTTGGGGATCTTCTTTGGCCAAAATAAGCCATGTGGCCATTCCCAGCTTCCCCAGGGAAAGGGAGGGGCAATCACACCACACAGTAGAGAGCCGGAAACATTTAGTCATTGGCACTAAAGACAACGATGGTGCTCAACAAATGACCCATGCTTGAGAATTACCGTATTATTAGTAGTATATTACTATCACTGTTATTTCCATAAGCCATCATTATTTTCCTCCATGTACTTACTCTGGTTTCAGAAACCCGGAGATATTTCATCCCAGTGCAGAAACTGGACTCCTGTCTCTTAGGAAAGCATAATTGAGATTATTATTCAAAATAAATTAAGGATAGCTTCCACTTGACAAGGGAGTGTTTTGTGCCAGGCCCTGGTCTAAGAACTTCGGATAGGTGATCTCATGTAATCCTTACAGTTGCATTTTAAGGTGGGTTCTGTTTTTGTCCCTGCTGTACCAATGAGGAAACTGAGGTGTTGGAAGGTGAGTAAACTTGTCCAAGGTGACCTGACTCATAGATGGCAGAATGGACTTGAACCCCAAACCCATACCCTTAGTCACCTTGCTGAGCTGTCTGCTAAGAGCAGGAATCTTAACCTCTGGATCTTCACATGCAAGTTGGAGTTGGCTGAGTGGAGATGCTACGTACTATCGTTGTTGATCTACAGAAATAGGGATTCAGCACTGGCCCCACTTTCTCTTTTTAGCCCTGTTTCCCCTTCTTTCCTGCCTTCCATCTACCCAGGCTCTGTGTCCATGGGTCCTTCTATTTCCTAAATGTTTCATGTCCATTGCAGCCTCTAAACTCTGTTTACTCCATTCCCCTTTCATTCCTCCATCCTTTCCTCTCACATACCTCAGCTCAACCTTCAAGGTCCAGCCCAAATGTTCCCTTCTCTGGGAGGACACCCCCATCCCCACCCCAACCCCAGGCAGAACCAATCCCATGTTCTGTCTGCTCCTAGGGCATTTTATATATTTACAAAATATAAATGTTTTCTAGAAATGCACAACTACGTGCACGTGCGCACATTCAACCCCACACACACGTGGCCTTTTTGGAGGAGGAAAGACATTAGTCTTCGCTTTTAATTAATGCCAGCTCTCTCATCCTGACTTTTAATACTGCTACCTCATTTGTTTTATTAAGTAATTAGTTTTGCTTTTAATTAGTGTTGTTTATTGTCACTGAATTTTAATTGTCGTTGTAGGGTCTCAGCAGGCCTTGGTGAGGATGCATTAAAGCATTTTCTGTCCTCTAAGGAGCTTGGATGGCAGTGCCTCTGAGGTAGAGGAGGGAAAGATTCAAGGGGGTTGCTGAAGGCTGGTATATTTTTCTCCAGGCCTCAGTCAATTCCAGTTGTCTTTGGAATCTCTGTTTGCTGCAAGGTAGCTTGGTCTCACATAGAAGATACACAGAGAAAACTCAGGAAATGGCAGGCATTTGATTCATTGGATTGGAATTTGACTTCTCAATTTAAGAAGAACCAAACAAACAAACAAAAAAAAAGAGGGTGGGGAGGGGACATATTGGCTCATGGTAGCCAAAAAGGCCACGATAGATTCAGGCATGGCTGGATCCAGCATTCCAACAGCATCACCAGGAATCAGACTATCTCTCAGCTCTGCTTTTATCTTTTGCCAGGCTTTTCTTGGGTGTCGACAAAAGTGTCAATAGCAGGTACAGACTTCTATTCTATCAGTTTAGCAGCCCCAATGGAAAGAGAATGCTTCATTCCACATAGTTCCAGCAAAAGTCTTCGGGAAGGGCTTTATTGGGGCAGCTCGGGGCATGTACCTATCCTTGAACCAGCCACAGCTGCCTAAGGGGTGTAATACACTGATGGGCTAGGCATGGGTCATCGGCCCACCTCCAAGGACTAGGGTTGGATAAGCCCCATCTGGACCACACAGATCGATACTCAGAAAGGATGGTTTCCCAAAAGAAAAGTGGGGTGCCATCACCCAACCAAAGGCTATCCAGATAAATGCTAGCGAGGCAAAAACAACAGATGTCTACCCTGGACATCCACTGCAGTGTCTCATTCAGGCTTAAGAAAATACCTGGGATTTAGATCTTGGTATCTCTCCCCAGCTCTATCTTCAAATAATACTCACAGTATCCTCCCTGCCTGGTATTTGGAAAACACTTTAGATTACAAGGACCTTTCACATGAATTAACTTATCGGCTCTTCAACAACCCTGCAAGGCAGGCATAAGAAGAATACATTTTGTTTTTTGAGATGGAGTCTTATTCTGTCACCCAGGCTGGTATGCAGTGGCGCAATCTTGGCTCACTGCAACCTCCACCTCCTGGGTTCAAGTGATTCTCATGCCTCAGCCTCCTGAGTATCTGGGATTATAGGCATGCACCACCATGCCCAGCTAATTTTTTTGTATGCTTAGTAGAGACAGGGTTTCACCATGTTGGCAAGGCTGGTCTCAAACTCCTGGCCTCAAGTGATCTGCCCACCTCAGCCTCCCAAAGTCTGGGATTACAGGCATAAGCCACTGTACCTAGTCCAGAATAAGAATTTTTACATCCTTGTTTTACAGATGCAGCCTAGAGTCATGCAGAGAATAAAAAGGGGAGGTAGGATTGGATCCCAGTAGTCTGGGTCTGAAGCCAGCAATTGTCTCACTGAAAGAGGCTGCTGCATCAGCCAGTTTTTGCTGTTTAACAAACCACCCCACAAAATAGTGGCTTAGAACAACAATCATTTATTTACCATATGATTCTCCAGGTTGGCAATTGGGTTGAGCTCAGCTGGGTGGTTCTCTGGTCTAGGCCAAACTTGGATGATCTTGGCTGGGCTTGTTCATGTGTCTGTGGTCATCCTGTATGTTGCTTGGGACTGGCTGGTGTGTGACAGGGCAGCCACAGTACCATGGACAGCTGTGGCCTCCTGCCTTGTGATTGCTCATCCTCCAGCAGGCTAGCCTGGTTTCTCCTGTGGTGATTGCCAAGTTGCTAAAAAGTAGCAAAAGAGGCCAGGCTCCAAAGCGCTAGTATTTCTACACCTCTGAATGTATCACATTTTCTACTATCCCTTTGGCCACAGAAGTCTCAGAACCAACTCAGATTCCATGGGTGGAGAAATAGATTTCACCTCTGGAAGGTAGGAGCTGAAAAGGAAAAGGATATAGAAAGGGAAGACATGGCGCTATTTTTTGTGATCAACTCACCTCATCTGCAGTGAGCTTACCTCTCTATTTCCTGAGCCGGGGGAAAGGGGATGAGATGCACTTTTAGGGAGCAATGCTGGTGGGGGAAATTAGGAGCACTGTGAAAGCTATGGAAGCATTTAGTGCCTTTCCAATCCCATCATGTAAGTTATGGACCACTTTAGCTGCTAGAGACAACGAACACTGATGGATGATTATGGGGATAATGATAATAATGGCAATAATTAATACTTACTGAGCACATCCTATGTTCTGAGTACCAGTTGACTTTCTTGCCTTCATCTTCAAACCTCATTCTTCCCCCAAATCCAGGAGACAGTGTAGTAGAGTAAGCATTCAGCCTGGCATCAGATCTTGTAGGTACAAATCCCAGATCTTCCTGTTACCAGCTGGGTGGGTAAGTCACTTACCCTTTTAAGCCTCAGTATCTACATGTGCAAAATGGAGATAATACTTGTACCTTCCTTTTTTTTTTTTTTTGAGATGGAGTTGTGCTCTTGTTGCCTAGGCTGGAGTGCAATAATGCAATCTCAGCTCACTGCAACCTCCACTTCCTGGGTTCAGGTGATTCTCCTGCCTCAGCCTCCCGAGTAACTGGGATTATAGGCATATGCCACCATGCTCAACTAATTTTATATTTTTAGTAGAGACGGGTTTTCTCCATATTGGTCAGGCTGGTCTCGAACTCCTGACCTCAGGTGATCTGCCCACCTCGTCCTCTCAAAGTGCTGGGATTACAGGCATGAGCCACTGTGCCCAGCCAATACTTGTACCTTCCTTAATGGGTGTTTGGGAGAGTTAAATGAAGCCATCCATGGCAAACGTTTAGCCCAGGGCCAGGCACATCCTAAATAGCCATTATGATGAAGTAGGTAGTGTTGGGATGAACATATTCATTTCGCCAATGAGGAAACAGGCCCACAGACATTATGTATCTACCCAAGGCCATGCAGCTTGTAAGTAGCAGAGCAGTGGAGGACGAACTCTGTGCCTACTTTAAAATCTGTAAAATGGGGACTGTCTTGTGGGGTTCTTTAAAGACTCATGGCAGGCACCATCTTGCTATATGGTAATGGGAGAACCCTATGGAGGGGACAATGAATTTGCTTTGTTGTTTCAAGGCCAGGAACACAAAGTCACCTTTGTCTCTAGGACCTCCGAGGCCTGTCTCTGGCACCAACCAGCTCCGGATGGAAGGAGCCAAGCTCTTGTCATTTCAGCCTTAGCCAGCTTCAGGGAAGGCTGGGGGTGTCCCAGCTGGCTCTAGGAACAAGGAGAAGCCAACAGCAGCCTGCGCCATCTGGATGTGACTGGATATGTAAGGGCTGCTGGGGTCCCATGAGAGAAGGCAGGAATGACCAGGCTGGCAGGCAAGTGAAGGGGCACTCGGCTCCGTCAAGCACAGTAGACAAAGCAGGAGATCACCGTCTTTCTCTCTGGTGTCCCAAGTGTCCTTGTCATAGTAAGGGTATGCAGAAATCCTAACAGCCTGGAAAAGAGTCAAATCTGGATGAGTATTTGAGATGGAATGGAATATACTCAGCTTGCATCACTGTTCAGAGGCTTTCTGGGCCTCCTGCATCTCTCAGGCTGGAAGTATACATGGTCCTCAGGATCTGACACCCTCCCTGACCACCACTCTGATCTCAGCTCCCTCTTACTCTCTTTACTCCAGCCACTCTGTCTTCCTTGCCATTTCTCCAACTTAACCAAGTACATGCCTGCCCCAGGGCCTTTGCACTTACTTTTTTCTCTGCATGAAATGCTCTCCCCGAGATGGCCACTTGGCTCAGTTTATTACCCACTTTGGGTCTTTGCTCAAATAGCATCCCTCAGTGAGGCTCCCTCTTACCACCTATTTAAAATCACACTCCCCTCGCCCCCACCGCCCACCACCAATTCCCAATAGCCCTTCCCTGTTTTATTTTTCTCTAAAGCACTCATCACCAGCTGACACATTCAATATTCAACTTGTTCGCTTTTTGTCAGTCTTCCCTACTAGAAGGTATGTTCCATGAGGACAATTATTTTTGTCTTTGTTTGTTTTAATGTTGTATCCCCTGTGCCTAGAACAGTGTCTGGCACATAGTAATAGTAGATGTTCCATGAATATTTTTAAATTCTTCCAATTTCCCAAGAGAAGCTGGCAATCTGCATTTTAAATACAATTCTGTGCTTTTAAGATAGTGATTTAATTTTACCCTTTAAAAAATCCTCTATGAGCCAAACAAAACATTTGCAGCCTGGATTCTGTTCATGGACACTCCCCTTTCCCCCAGTTTGAGGCCCTCCATTTAAGTATGTTTCCCACCCCATCAGATAGTCTGAGTTTTTCCAGGTACCTAATTGAGTAGTGATGTACTGCACTCAGCGGAAGAGAGGAGGGGCAAGGAGAGATCGAGAGATGCAACTGTCTGGGCATTGTCCAAACTTGTGGCTGCAGGTTCTGCTGCAAAGCATCTGGTTTAATTCCAAGACTGTTGGGATAGGGAGGCCAACTGTGGCATTGAACTCCATGCAGACAGCCACAGCTCCCGTTGGTTCCCTGCAGTGCTCTGAAGTGCTGCATAAATCCCCTGCCAGCCCTACCCTGCTGGGTCACGTTCAGACACCTGCCACAGCAGCTCAGAAACTGAACAGGCTGCGTGTTGCTTTTTCCATTCAACTACAGCTAGCAGAAAACCTTGGAGATTCTGGGGGATGGAACTACTGTCCCTTCACTAAAGACAGCTAGGGGAGAAGCAGGCAGAAGCAATTTGGTGCAAAATAAGGTGCTCAAAAAATGTAAGTCATTATTGTTGAATCAAGTATAGAAGAAATAGGAAAAGTGAATTACCACTTTGCGAGTGTTTGCTGTGTGCCAGAGAGTGTAGCTGGTGTTTAAACTTCTCGGTGGGCCAAGCTTCTGCAGTGGTCCTAGAGCTGGAAATCGGTACCATTTCTGTGACACTTACATTTATACTTTTGCTTCCGGTATGGTTGGTTTCCTTCTCCTGGTCCTCCCTGGGCCTCAGGCCTCCTCCTATGATGATGATTTCTCTGTAGTGAGTGATGGGAAAGTGGGGAGTGGTTTGAGAATGTCCGAGGCTCGCCACTAGAATTCCTGGGAGGTGATGATGTGTCTCCTTTACCCCAGACCTACCTTCCTTCCTCCCAGGGTCTCTAAGGGCCGTGTTTTCTCTCTGCTACAAAGCAGCAGATGAAACTTTCAGTTGCAGGTTCAGCTTTCTAGACCAACAGCAGCCGAGGTAGCTCATTCCTGGGACTGAGCCTCTTTGCACCCAGCAGGGGCCAGCGGTTCTCAGGTGGGGGGCTCCAGGGAAGCCTGCTCAGCTCTCGCCACAGGCAATAATGAGACATTAAAGTTCTTTTTCAGCAAATTTCTTTCACAACAGGAGCTGTCTCTCCTTTCTGTTTTTGAGGTGGAAACAATGAAATGCCATATTAATCTAGGAAGATTATGTTAACCACGTGCAAGCAGATTAAATAGCTTTACTGTAAGGAAACTTCTCTGCTACGGGTCCAACCAGCAATCTCCCTCTGGTTTCCCTACACACCGAGATTGAATAATTACGAAGGATACAGGACAGGAGAGGGAGGTCACTGTGTGCTCACCTCCCAAGTTCTCATCTATTCAGCGTTACAGAAAACAAGACTACAGGGAAATCAGGACCCCCTAGACGCACCGATCTACTTTCCATTTGTTTTTAAAACAATTACTGCAATTTCCATGTGGTCTCTTTTCTCTTACTCCTGGCTGGACCTTCGAGGGGTGGGGTTGGCGGCAGGTTTGGAGAGAAACGAAGCCTGGCTGAGTTCAGCCGGAGTGACAGTGTTGACAGCGACTCTTTCACACATTCAGCAAGTTTTCATTACGTACCTTCTAGGTGCCAGACACTATGCCAGTGCTGGAGATTAAGCAGTGAACAAAATGGAAAAAGTTCTGCATAGCCTATGTATTGGCAGGGGGATTCAAACTCTAAGCAAAGACACAAACATAAAAATAAACAACTCATATTAAATTGGGGTAGTGCTAAGAGCTAGGAAGAAAATTGAGAGTAAAGGAGGCCAGAATGGAGAAGCAAGAAGAAAAACTATTTTTATTTATTTATTTATATATATATATATATATATATATATATATATATATATATATATATTTCATTTTAAGTTCCGGGGCACATGTGCAGGATGTGCAGGTTTGTTACTCAGGTAAACGTGCGCCATGGTGGTTTGCTGCACCTGTTAACTCATCACCTAGGTATTAAGCCCTGCATGCATTAGCTATCTATCCTGATGCTCTCCCTTCACTGACACCCCCGTAGGGGCTGTTTTAAATTGGGTGGTCAGGGAGGCCTTCTTGGAGGAGGTGGCATTTAGGAGCAAATCTATACAAAGGGTGAGAGTGAGCTGAAAAAGGATCTGCAGAAAGGCTTCCAGGCTGAGGGAAGAGCAAGCGGGAATGTGCTAGGGATGTTCAGGGAGCAGCAGGAAGGCCTTTGGGGTTGGGAAAGAAGGCATGAGAAGAGTGGGAGGAAGAGAAGGAGACCACAGGGAGCCAGACTGTGCTAAGGGGTTTAGACTTTAGTCTAGGAGCAATGGGGAGCCACTGAAGACTCTTGAGCAAAATAGTGACATAACTGACTTGCTTTTTGTGGGGAAAAGGGAAGGACGTGAAGCACACACATCTTAAGAGTTTAGCTTGATGGCTTCTGCAGATGTCTATGCCTGGTTAGTGGCTACCCAGGTCCAGATATGAAATATCTTCACCCCATGGAGGCCCCCTCCTGCCCCTTCTGAATCAATAGCCTCCCGAAAATAAGCAACTTATTTGCCTTGATTTCTGTCACTGCCAAATAGCTTTGTCGTTTCTTAACTCTATGTCAATATCATCCAACATTGTGTTGCCTTTGGTTCCTGGCATCTTTCACCAAACATGACGTCTGTGGGTTCATCCAGGGTGTTACGTGCACTGTATCAGAAGCGTCTCTGTCATTGCTCACCAGCATTCGCTGTACAAATAAACCACAATGGCTGGGTCTGCCCCCTGTTGGTGGGCATTTGGATAGTTTCCAGTTTTAAGCTATTATGAATAAAGCTGCTGTGAACATTCTTGTACATGTCTTAGAACCTAAGCACTTTTTTCTTGAGTATACACCAGAGTATACTTCTTGGGTATATACCTGAGTAGAATTCCTTGGCCACAGGGTAGATGGACTTTTAGCTTAATAGATACTGCTAAACAGTTTTCCAAAGTGGTGGCACCATTTTGTTTCCCAGCTTTATTGAGCTATAACTCACAGGTAATATGATTCACCCATTTAAAATGGACAATTCCACGGCTTTTAGTATTCTCACAAGAGTGTGCATCCATCACCATGATCAAGTTTAGAATACTTTCACTGTCCTTACAAAGAAATCCTGCACCCCCAGCACCTCCCCAGCCTGGGCAAACACGAATCTAATTTTTATCTTTTATAGATTTTCCTATTTTGTATACTTTATATAAGTGGAATATCACAATATATGGCCTTTTGTGTCTGGCTTCTTTGACTTAGCATCGTGTTTTTAAGGTTCACCTACATCACAGCCTATGTCAATACTTCATTTGTTTTTATGGCAAAATAATGCTACATTGCATTGATACACCACATTTTGTTGATCTGCTTATCAGTTGGTGAATACTGGGCTTTTTCTACTTTGTGGTTATGAATAATGAATGAAAAGATACAAGGGTAGATGAAGAAAAACCAAGGAGGAGTCAATTGCATTGAGTCAGGCAGAGATAGTGGCAGTTTGGATCAGCATAATAACAATGCAGGCTGAAAGCAGTAGGCAGATCCTAAGTTTGTTTTAAAGATCAAGCCAATATCATTTTCCAATAGCTTGGATATAGAGTATTTTTTTCAAAAGACAAAGAGACATAGGTACAGGGAGAGGAATATCACACACCAGAGCCTATTGGGGGATGGGACCTTAGGGTTAGGGGAGGGATAGCATTAGGAGAAATATCTAATGTAGATGATGGGTGGATGGGTGCAGCAAACCACCATGGCACATACATATCTATGTAAAAAACCTGCACATTCTATACATGTATCTCAGAACTTGAAGTATAATAAAAGAAAGAGAGAGAGAGGAAGGAAGGGAAGGGAGGGAAGGGGAGGAAAGGGAGGAAAGGAAGGAAAGGCAGGCAGGAAGGAAGGGTGGGATGGAAGGAAGGAAGGGTGGGAAGGAAGGAAGGAAGGAAGGAAGGAAGGAAGGAAGGAAGGAGGGAAGGAAGGAAGGAGGGAAGGAAGGAAGGAAGGAAGGGTGGGAAGGGCAGGAAGGAAAGCCAGGGATGACTGTAAGACAGCTAAATCAGATGACTTGCTCAGTAGAAAGACCCTGGATTTGAGTTAACTCTGACGCACACACTGCTGGAAGTGAGGCAGCCTTTCCTCAACAGTGAATGAGAAGAACTTGGATTAGGTGAGGGAGTTCTTCCCTCTGGTCCACAGGGTAGCTGTGACTTCCAGCAGGACAATTTCCCTCTTAGGGTCTCAGATTCCCCATCCGGAAAATGAAGAAACTAGATTTAGTTTTCTTTCTTCTCTATCTCATTGGGTGCGTGACATAAAGCAGGGACTTGAGAACTAAGAAGTGGCTGAATGACAAGGTGATGTCCTCTCTGGGTTCATGTTTTCCAGGAGCACTAGACGTCTCCCATGACTGACACCGTGCTCAGCAACAGTTCTAACCGCTGGATGTACCCCAGTGACCGGCCCCTTCAATCAAAGTAAGTTGCTGCATCTTCCTGAGAGTGGCTTGTTTTGAGTAAAGGTTTTGACAGTTCTACACTTGAAAAAAAAAAAGAAGAAATAGCTTCCTTCCCTAAGACAGGGGGAGAGGAACCTGAAGGGTTTTGTCATGAAAACGTCTCCTTTATTTCGACTATTTGGCAAGGTTGAAAGAACAAGATTAAATTCTGAGTCTCGTGCTTCATAGAATAGGTGGCCTGGTGGACTGGAGAGAGAAATGACCTGGTGGTTAGAACCAGACTTGGGTTCTAGTTCTGGATATGAGCTAATTTACTGTGCGATGATGGGCAAATATCTTCCCCTCTTGGGCCCTTAGTTTCCTTATAGCTCAAATAAGGAAGTTGCACTAGATTAGAGATGACAAACTGGCAGACCGCAAACTCTGACTTGCAGAAGTGTGTTTAAAACAACAATAACAACAACAAACAAACAAACAAACAAAGACTCTGGGGCCTGATCATGTAAAAATTGGGAGACTTCACATGAAAGTCCAGATTTCTGCCATATCTTCAAAAGATCAGAAGACCTGAAAACACTGGACAACAATTTTGCCCACAGTTCAGCAGAAGTCACGTAGCAGCTGATATCTTTGGACTGGCAAGAGCTCTCAGTTTTCCACAGTCCCCATCATTTCTTGTTGGTCTCTAATCCTGGCCCACTGTGGACATTTCTGTTACCCACCCATCCCACTTGGTCTCCCTGGAATAGATGGCCTCTGAGTTTCCTTAACTGTGAACTTCTGGGGATCTTATATTAGACAGTATTTTAGGGTCAGTTTAAGAGTTTAAATTCTGGGTAGGACAGTTGAGGATATGGTTATTTTTGTAAAAAGAATAGATGTGAGGGTGTAGTTGTTGTGGCCCAAAGAATGTAGAAAGGATTTTTTTTTTGAGACAGGGTCTTGCTCCGTTGCCCAGGCTGAAGTGCAGTGATGCAATCATAACTCATTGCAGCCTTGACCTCCTGAGCTCAAACAATCCTCTTGTCTCAGCCTCCTGAGTAGCTTGGAATACTGGAATGCACCACCATGCCTGGCTAATTTTAAATTTTTTGTAGAGATAGGGTCTTGCTATGTTGACCAGGCTGATCTCAAACTCCTGGGCTCAAGTGATCCTCCCGTCTTGGCCTCCTGAAGTGCTGGGATTACAGGTGTGAGCCACTGCCCCCAGCCTACAAAGGCTTTTTGGCAAAGATTTTTCCTAATTGGAGAGCAGTGTTTCCCTAAACTTGGTCATTTGAGCGCCACCTTTACAATTTTTAATTTATCTATGAAATATCATTATTATTATTCTTTCTTAATTGGCTACTTATAAAACGTAAACACTTCTATTTAACAAGAACTTTTTTATCACAAATGGATGTAAGTGGATAATTAGTTCATGCTTTCTATGAACAAAGGTAACCATAAAGATAAAAAATTAAAAGAAACAATGTTATTGCAGTCTAGCTATAAACTGTAGCCTCACAGAGTCTCTGAGCCTGAGACTTGCTTTCCACCTAAAAAGGCAGCTAGCAAGTGGTAGAGAAGTGTTAAAGTCATATGAGATCCCATCTGAGACGTTCTCCTTGAAGTACATAAGGTTGGAAAGGAGATTGAAATGAGAATGTCTTTCTTATTAATTATTTAATATTGCCCTGTCATTTACTGTCTGATTAATTTCTGTTCTAATTTCTATTAAATAATCCTTTCCCATTTTCTTAAGCTTATTCTATTACTCTCTAAATACTTGGGTTGCATATTTACCTCATTAATATAAAACTTCCCCCTTTTCTAATGTTAGTAATTTTAAATGTGATACACAAAGTACCGCATTCAAATGATCCCACAAACTTCAACATATAGTAGTTTAATTGTTTCTCATTTCCATGTATTTTAAATTTGTCTTATGATTTCTACTTTAACCCAAGAGTGATTTAGAGATATATTTAAAAATTTTTAAATGGTTGAGGATTCTTAATTTGTTACTTTTTGTGTTATTAATCACGAGTTTAATGGCATTTTTGTTGGAGAATATGACCTATATGATGCTTAGTATTTGAAACGTGTTAAGATTTGGCTTATAGCTGGATCTTAGGATATACTCAACAAATACATAAGAAAAAATGTGTGTGCTATAATTATTGTTTGTAAGGTCACTCACATATCAAAATGAGATTATTAATTGTGTTCATAACATTTATTTACATTCACTACTTTTTAGTCTACTTGTATTACGTTGAAATCTCCTTCAGTCACCATGGATCTGCCAATTTCTCCTTGTGGTTCTGAGATGGCTACAGATTTGCAGTTGATCTATGTTACTGAAAAACTGAACCTTTTATCATTATGTACTGTCTCTCTTTATCTCTAATAATGATTTTTTGTCCCAAACTCCCTTTCACGATATTAAAAAACAACATCAGCTTTCTTTAGCTAGTAGTTTTTTTATCCTTTTATTTCTAATCTTTCAGTCCTCTTACATTTCAGGTAAGAGAATATAAAGGGTATTTTTTAGCCAGATTTTGTTTCTTTTGTTGTTGTTTAATTCAGTGTGGTAATCTTTGTCTTTCAGGTGATGATTTTAATCCATTTACAGATAATATAATTATCAGTAAACTCTTTCTGTAAAGGACCAAATAGTAAATGTTTCAGGCTTTTCTGGCCGTGTAGTCTCCATTGCAGCGACTCCACTTTCACAGTTCTAGTACAAGATCAGCCATAGGCAATGTGCACACGAATGGGCATTGCATTTTTTTTTTAAATAAAAACAGGTGGCTGACTGTATTTGGCCCGTAGGCTATAGTTTGCTGATCTATTATATAGTTTAACTTTTCTACTCTCTTGTGGCTGTCATCTCTTTATCTATAGTTCTTTTATTTCTTTCCTTGACTTTTATTTTTATTAATTGGTTAATTGGGCTTCAGTCTTTACATATTCTATTTTTTCCCTTTATTGGTTTTGAAGTCATATGGTTCATTCCTGTGATTTCCATGGCTATCCTTAAAATGTTACCATTCATAACTAATCATATCTGGAGTTACTCACTGTCTCAACATCTTCCTCTAGACAACACAAGGTGCTTTAAACATGCTAACAACATTTTAATTCCCACCCTCCCTACCTATATGCTACTCTTCTCTAGTATCTTTGTTTAATCCTTGATTTAACTCCATATTCTGGATATGAGCTAGTTTACTGTGTGATGTATTAGTCTAACATTATTATTTCATACTGGCATTTTTTAAAAATTGCCTGTCTTCTAGTTTTTTGGTTCAATGTTCGAATCTTCCTGGATCTTGGTCCTTCTTGGGCCACTTTACTTATTCCTGAAGTACAGCTTTTCATTTGGTAAAGTTCTGTTGGTAAGCTCTCTCAGACTGTGTGTATCTCAAAACATCGATTTATCTCTTGTTATTGAAGGTTACATCATTCTAGGTGGACTTTGAAGGAATGGTTGTGCTTTCAAGTGTCTGTTAAGAGTCTTAAGTCAACAAATTGCCTTTCCTTTGTAGATAATTTTTCCCTCCACGTAAGCCCATCTTTTTGATGTTCTGTAGTGCGATGTGCTTAAGTGTATATTTCTTGTTGTTTTTTTTTTCTACTTGGTGCATATTGTGCTTCCTGAAACAGCAGATTCATGTTTTTCGGCATGAAAATTCTAGAAATTTTCTAGTTCTAGAAAATTGTCAGCCTTATCTCTTGAAATTTTTTTTCTTCTGTTCTCCCTATTTTCCCTAACTGGAATCTGTTAGATAAATATTAGAACTCCATGTTGCTTACTCTCTCTTTTTTCTTTGAGTTGGCGTCTTGCTCTGTCTGTTCTTGCTTTTATATTTCAAATTGCTTTACCTCTCTGCTGCATTTTGGGTAATCTCTTCACACCTTCCATCCTGGTATACTCTGTCTTAGAGCATATTAATTTGCTATTAAACCACCCATTGCATTTTAGAATTTAGCAGTTACATGTTTAATTTCTAAAAATTATTTTTCATTATTTTTAGTATCTTCCTGACCATTTTTCAATCTTTTGCCCCTTGCTTGTTTTTTAATCCACATTTTATTTATTTAAATATTTCACATATAGTAACTTCACATTCTGTATCCAATAATTATTATACCTGAATCAGTGGCATGCTGGGTATACACGATAAAAGCTCATTGGAATGGATGTTAAATTTTCAGGAATTTTGCGAGTCAGTTAATAAATGTGGCCACTATTAAAAATTGTTATAATTTTAAATTATAACTTAATTATAACTTATCCCTGGCCAGGAACTGTGGCTCACACCTATAACCCCAGCAACTTGGGAGGCCAAGGTGGGAGGATCACTTGAGGCCAGGAGTTCGAGACCAGCCTGGCCAACAGGATGAGATTCCATCTCTACCACAAATTAAAAATTAGCCAGTTGCAGTGGTGCATGCCTGTGGTCTTAGCTACTCAGGATGCTAAAACAGGAGAATTGCTTAAACCCAGGAGTTCAAGGCTGCAGTGAGCTATGATTATGCCACTGCACACCAGCTTGGGTGACAGAGAGAGACCCTTTCTCTAAAATGAATAAAGTTATATTTATAATTAAATCATATTACACACAATGGTGATAACTATTCAAAATTAATCATGTTTCAATTATTTTATTAGGTTTTATTAATTAATTAATTTTTTTCTGAGATGGAGTGCTGTGGCACAGTCTTGGCTCACTGCAACTTTCACTTCCCAGGTTCAAGTGATTCTTGTGCCTCAGACTCCCCAGTAGCTGGGATTACAGGCACGTACCACCATGCCTGGCTAATTTTTATATTTTTAGTAGAGACAGGGTTTCGCTATGTTGGCCAGGCTGGTCTTGAACTCCTGACCTCAGGTGATCTGCCTGCCTCAGCCTCCCAAAGTGCTGGGATTACAGGTGTGAGCCACTGCGCAGGACCTGTTTTACTACATTTTGATATTCTCTGTTATTTATATCTACTATGCCTGTAAGGTGGAAAGACTATATAAAGGTATGCTGCTGCATGTTTATTCCCAGCTCTTCATTTAGTCACATCATGTTGGCATTTGAAATCAGCCTCCATGGGGCTCTGTCCCCAGAGATTCAGTTGTTAAACATTTGCCAGCACACCACTGCCTGAAGCCTCTGACCATCTAAGTCTGTTGTTTGTCATTCCTGCAGATTTTCACTCATAATTACTCGCTCTTTGAATGCTCAGACTGTGAGAATCGGAGGCCCCTGCCTTGGGAACATTTTTCTTCAGAGATATTTACACTTGCTTCTGCCAGGAGGGAGATGTTCTGCTCATCCAGAAATACTTTGGCTCCCTTTGAGGGTCCTGGCTCCACGTGGGGGTCTCCAATTCAGCTTCCCCACCCTGTCGGGAGCTTTGCATCAGCCCCTGGAGTGTAATGTTGGTATTTGCATTGGTTTATTGCTCACAGCTCCCTGTTCTGGATTCAGTTTGCTGGATTTCCTTTTTTAAAAATTTCTTATAAAGGTATAATTAATGTACCTTCAATAGTATAAAATTAGGGTAATTTAAATCACAATTTTATAATTTTATATATATATATTTTTAGAGATAGTGTCTCACTCTGTTGCGTAGTCTGGAGTGCAATGACACAACCATAGCTCACTGTAGTTTTGACCACCCAGGCTCAAGCGATTCTCCCATCTTGGGCTTCCTGAGAATCTAGGACTGTGGGTGCATATCACTGCACCTGAATAAGTTTTTTTTTTTGTAAGTAGAGATGGGGTCTTGCTATGTTGCCTAGGCAGGTCTCAAACTCTTGGCCTTAAGTAGTCTTCCAGCCTTGTTCTCAAAATGCTGGAATTACTGGCATGAGCCACCATGCCCAGCCATAAGTTGATAATTTTAAACATGTATATACCTATGAAACCATTAGAGTTATCAAGATAATGAACATATCTCTCACTCCCCCAAAATTCCTTGTTACCCTTCATAGTTCCTCCTTCTTAACCCTCCCTCTCTCCACCCATTCCCAAGTCGTCATCACTATTTCGCTATAAATTTGTTTGCATTTTCTGGAACTTCATATAAATGGAATCATCCAGTGTGTACCCTTTTTTGCAAGGTAGCTATCTGTCTTCTTTAATTCAGTGTAATTATTTTGAGATCCAATCATATTGTTTTGTATATCAATAGTTTGTTCCTTTTAATATCTGAATAGTATTTCATTATGTGAATATGCCACAGCTCATTTACCCATTCATCCATTGATGGACAGTGGGTTTGGGCTAGTACAAATAAAACTTTGTATTGACACATATTTTTATTTATTTGGGGTACTTACCTAAGAGTGGAGTGTTTCAGTCACATGGTAGATGCTGGTTTAACTTTTTAAGAAGCTGCAAACTTTTTCAAGTTGGTTGTACCATTTAAAATTTCCACCGGAAGTGAATGAGAGTTTCAGCTTCTCTACCACCTCAGCAGCACTTTGTATGAGCAGTCTTTTTAATTTTAACCTTCTTGATGTGTGTATAGTGGTATTTCATCATGGTTTTAATTTGCATTTCCCTAATAATTAATGGTGTTAGACATACTGAGACTGGATTCCGGGGCATGGGAGAGGCTCAACTCCCTAACAAGATGTGTTCTTCCAGGCTCTTGGTCCCTCACTCACCCAAGAATGGGGAATAGGACTCCACCAGGTGTGGTAGGCTCCTAAGTAAATAATGAACCCCAGAGAATTTTGCAGAAAGTGATTTATTTAGGCAGAGAGAAAGAAAAAGCAGAAATAAATAGAGGGAGAGCAGCTTGCACAATGTCATGGGGGATCCAGAAATGGAATCTGCACCAATGTGGGGGAAGGGAACTTTTAACCTGACAGTAATTCCCACCCCATTCAGATTTTCTGTAAAAGGAGTTCCTTTAAACTTCCGCTGGAGTGATTGATCTTTGATTCCCTCCCCCCACACCCCTCCATGAGTAAGTTAAAGACCTCTAAGCTCCAGGATGGAGACGTGGGTGGAGGTATGGCACTGGGAATTTCTTGCCTTTGAAACTACACCCCCTTGTGGACCTGGGAAGAGAATACATTCCCTCAATACTTAAAATTTTTTCCATTCATATAGCTTTGTTGAAGTATCTCTTCAAATCTTTTGTCCATTTTTAAAATCAGATAATTCATCTTCTTAAGTTTTACATGTTTCCTTATGTTATAGATAAAATCCCTTGTGTATATACATGTTTCAAATACTCTCTTCAAGTCTATAATTTACCTTTCCTTTCCATGCAGAGTCTTTTGAGAAAACTTTTTTTGTTTTCCCTTTTCTAAGATGGAGTCTCATTCTGTTGCCCAGGCTGGAGTGCAGTGGCATGATCTCAGCTCAGTGCAACCTCCACCTCACTGATTCAAGCAATTCTCCTGCCTCAGCCTCCTAAGTAGCTAGGATTACAGGTGTGTGCCACCATGCCTGGCTAATTTATTTTTGTATTTTTAGTAGAGATGGGGTTTTACCATGTTGGCCAGGCTGGTCTTGAACTCCTGACCTTGCGATCCACTCACTTCTGCCTCCCAAAGTGGTGGGATTGCAGGCATGAGCCACCGAGCCTGCCAATGAGAAAAAGTTTTTTATTTGAGGTCTATTTGGTTGATTTGTTTTGAAAGAGAGAGGGATCTTGGAGAATTTCCTGCCTTCTAGAAATCCCAGAGCTGCATTTTTAAACATTTGCGCTTTAATTTTTGTAGGATCTAATTATATATTGGTGAAGGGTCTTTTTGAATATTTAGTCCACCCATATCCTCCAAAGCAAATGCTTCATGTCTGGTTACTACTTCTATCTAATACCTCCTCCAGTTCTACAAGCATTACAGTTTTGAAGATACTATTGAACTCTGTTGCTTTCATTTTTCATAGGAAATTGCTAGTTTCCAAGGCTCTTTTCATGATGTCTTCTTGGAGCCAAACTTATTTTGTAGAGAATATTTCCTCAGCCAAAAACGTGTGTCTCTGTAAGATAAACAGTTGCTTGAAGGGTGGATGGAGTAAAATACTTATTTTATTTAAGAAATGTCAGTTAATTAAAATCCCATCCATCAGAGTTTACTTTAGTCAATATGAAGCCAAACAATTTGCCTTACAATTAAATTAAAATTATCCAAACAGTCTGGACCCCATTTCATTAAAGCGCTCCTGGGCTCCCATGAAACATCTTGGCATTCTGAATGCATTTGGCTGGCTTGATTGCTGCTGCCTTTTCTTCAGATATTAAAATTATTTTCCAATAAATGCTAGTGGGTGAATTACAGTCATCACACATGCTAGCTAGTCTGCTGCAGTGGTGGTGAACTAATGCAGACACTTATAATTGCTTTCTCCAGTAAATTAACAAATCTGGTCTTAATTAACTGCTGGTTAGCCAGATACACTTCCTGCTTTTGTTATTTTCAAATGTCTTCCTCTCTCATCCTCCTTGAATTTAATGATTACGTTGGAAACCAACAACCAGGGAATTTGAGAGAAATGAATGCACCTGCTCCTTGCTTGGTTAGGGCAGTGGTTAAGTTCTTCATGTTAAGAATGCATGGGGAGGGCTGGGCATGGTGGCTCATGCCTGTAATACCAGCACTTTGGGAGGCCAGGCTGGGTGGATCGCAAGGTCAGGAGTTCAAGACCAGCCTGGCCAACATGATGAAACCCTGTCTTAACTAAAAATACAAAAAATTAGCCAGGCATGGTGGTGGGCACCTGTAATCCCAGCTACTCCAGAGGCTAAGGCAGGGAATTGCTTGAACCCAGGAGGTGGAGGTCACAGTGAGCAGTGAGCCAAGATTGTACCTCTGCACTCCAGTCTGGGTAACAAAGTGAGACTCTATCTAAAAAAAAAAAAAAAATACATAGGGAGAAATGCTGGCCTTTCACTGTTGACACTTCTGCCTAGCATTCAAGTATTCAAGCGAGAGAGTGCCAGACATGAGAGGTGGAAACTGAGGCACAAAGGGAGGATATGACCTGCCTTTGGTTGCATGCCTCATAAATGGAGTTGCTGGCCTCCTGTCTGGAGTGGAAGAATTTGCTTCCCTCAACTGGGCACTACTAGGTCTACTGTGCAGGGCTCATTGCTCTACCTGATATGGTCCTTGTCCCCCACTGGTTGACATAACAGAAACCAAGAATAATGATGGCCATGAGATCATTCAGTGATTTCTTTTCAGTGCCACAAAACCATTATTCAAATACATAAATGATCAGCTCAGTTAATTAATAAGCCAGACTGGCTGGTCAATTTAATCAAAGATGTGGGTTTCATAACCCTAAGTTGAAGCAGCCTTGTTTTAGATATGCTGAAATAAGGTAATAATGGCTGAAACAAAATGGAAGTAGGTCATCGTAGTTCAAACTATGTGAGCATTGCATCCAGTGTTGATATTCTTAATGATTTCTTACCTAACTTTATTCATTTCTTTCCTTCTCTCCTTTCTCTGCCTTCCTTCAGTGATAAAGAACAGTGAGTATTTTATAATACTTCTTTCTATAAACTGCATTTTATCTCTTTTTCTGATCAAGGTGGCTTGCCCCTGAAGAGAGATTGTTAAAAAAGGAACTAGCAAATTTTAAATATCTTTTTAAAAAGCTAAGTTATAAAAAACACCCACACCCATCTTAAGAAAAATAAAATAAAATAAAGGAAACCTCACACCAAACTTGATAAAAGGATGGGAGATGTTTCTTAGGTGAACCCTCAATTCTTGTTAGTGATTTGCAGGATGTCAGCAAGTTTATTGACCACTCAGTGCTCTTGTTTCTGCGACATTTTGCTGGGGAACACTGTTCTGTGATAAGGAAAATGTGAACTCTAATAACTGCTATCATTAATAAAAGATGATGAGGAACAGGGCAGGGCTGTGGACTGTTATGTGCTGTACACTGGGTCTTTGTCATCTCATCAGAGGTCATCCTGATTTCCCAGAAAACACCTTTGACACAGAGGCCCTATCTTTTCTCACAACTTTTGTATTTTTAATTGGATTCATTTCCTAAATACGCATGACAGATTGGATGCCAGGTCCAATAACTGGGCAGCCAGGCTGAACAGCAGCCTCATCTTCAGTTGGGTGCATACATTCAGAAACGATGGAAAGTCATTTTTACCTCCCGTCCCTGCAATCGTGGATTCTGGGACTCACGGTTCATGTGGCTTGGGACATAGCCCTTCACCTCCTTGAGCCTTGGTTATCTTGTTTGTACAATAGGCACAATAACGCTGCCCCACCCCATTCTCGCTGGCTGATGGTTAGATCAAATGAGATGTGCAGGAAAGCTTTATCAACTGTAAAGCCTAATCAAGCAAAATGAGATGAAGCTACAAATAACAATCTTGACTTACCCTTATTTTTATATAGAGGGATCTTGTACAATTTATTTCAGCTTTTTTTGGACCCAAATAACCACATTATCAGGGCTAGAATGCTCTAAAGATTTAGTTAACACAGCTAATACTGAGGAGACCCAGAAAAATTCTTCTTCCTGCCCTGTGCCTCAGTTTCTCCATCTGTCAAATGGGAGCTTTGAATAGGCTGACTTGTAAAGACTATTTGAATACAAGTTCTGTTGTTGGCTGGTAGAACCCTGGAAAGGCAAGATGTGCTTTCTGTGAAATCATGAACATATTATTCAGACATGATGGAGACAGATGCTGAGTCCTTGTCAGATTACAAATATGAACATCACAAGAGAGAAGTTCATGACTCCAGAGAGAGGGTCTCACGGCTCTTAGAGGCATCATGAATGCTGCAGGTGGAAAGGTAGCATGTTCATCCTCTACCCCTCTGTCCTTCATCCCCAGGCTCCTCCCTTCCCTCCCTTCCTTTCTTCCTCCCTTCCTCTATTATAAACACTTATACCAAGTACTTACTAAATACCAAGCACCACACTAAGCACCAGGGATACACAGTTAGCCACATATAAAGATATGTCTAGTGGAGTCTACAAACAAATCAAGGGTCAGTCACCAACAAATGTACTCCAGTATGTACAGAGCTATAATCATAGAATCACAGTAGACTGTGGAGCACAAAGACAGCCACCTAGCTCAGACTTGAGGGTGATGATGGAGAGCTTCCTGGAAGAAGTGAAGCTGAGACCAGGAGAGGGAGGATCGCTAAGTGGGGAAGACAGAGGAGCTCCCAGTGGGGGACACAGCATCTGCCAAACCCAACTGTGAGAGAGAGCGTGGGATTTTATAAGAACAGAATGGAATGCAGTCTGGCTAAAAAGATTAACAGGAGCCCCAGGTCCCCTTGGCATTCTGATGATGTAGGGGACCCACAGCATCCCTTCTGCACCCCATTAGTCTGGTTGGGGTAAATTTCATCCAAAGGGGCCTTTACACCAGCTGGGCACATGCAAAATGTCCCGTGGTGTGGCTGCCCCTCCTTTTCTTCAGGATTCATTAAAATCCCATTCACTGTGCTGTAAAGAGACTTCTTGCAGACACCTGCCCATGTTGGCATCCAAGGGGAAGGGAGGGGGAGAAGAAGAAAGGAAAGAAAAAGGATTAATTTTCTGCACAACTCTGCTGTTGAATGCTTCAGAGCCTTCATGCCCCGACAGCACTTCCATCATCCCACTCCTTTGGGGAGTTATAATTTATTAATAGAGACATCTGGTGGGTATTTATTATGTGACTATTGTGTGCATACAATGAAAAATCAAGGTGGGAGGCAGGAAGGATATGGGAGGCTGCCCTTTGTAGTATTTCAGGGGGAAACATCTATGAGGGGCTTCCACCTGGAGGCTGATTTCCTTTTGTCTCAGGGGCTGCTGATGCTGGCCTTGGTGGGTGGCTTCATTCTGATCCGCTTGTAGTGCACCTGAGCAGGTGCCTTCAGTTAGCAGATGCAGTCCATCAAGAAGGCTAGGTCCTCAAGTCCTGGACCATCCTCTCTCCACTCATGATTCTCAGTAACTCCCTTTTTCCCTTGTGAGTCTCAGGTATCTTTAGGCTTTTTCTTAGCAGCAAAACTCTTTCTTTAAATAATATTTTATTCAGAAGGTAAATATTTGAGACAGATAAGAGTAAAGCTGGATAAAGACCTTTAGTGGCTGAAAGCATTAAAAATAGCACAGTAAACATTATACAACTGCAATTTAACATCATGCTAAACTGTAAAATAAGTGTAGGAAGTCTAACAAGTTTCACTCTTTTTTTTTTTTTTTTGCCATGCTGAATAATGTATCAGTTAGCTTTTGCTATGTAACAAACCATCTTAAAACTCAGTGACTTAGAACAGTTATTTGTTGTCAGGGATCTGGGCTTGGTGAGTGGCTCTGTGGACCTTGGCTAGGCTCGTTTGTGCATCAAAGGGTTGGCTGATCCAGGATGGCTGTGGCTGGAACAATGCGTTTCTTTTCCACATGCCTCACTCTGCAACAGGCTATCCTGGGTCTTCTCACGGTGATGGCAGGGTATAAGAGTAAACAGAAACATGCAAGGCCTTTGGAGGTCTTGCCTCTGGACTGGCACACCATCACTCCCCTGCATTTTATTGTCCTCAGCAAGTCCTAAGTTTGGGCTAGATTGAAGGAGTAGGAAAGTAGACTCTGGGGCCAGGCATGTGGCTCACGCCTGGAATCCCAGCGCTTTGGGAGGCGGAGGCGGGCAGATCGCTTGAGGTCAGGAATTCAAGACCAGCCTGGCCAACAAAGTGAAACCCCATCTCTACTAAAAATACAAAAAATTAGCTGGGTGTGGTGGCACGTGCCTGTAGTCCCAGCTACTCAGGAGGCTAAGGCAGGAGAACTGCTTGAACCCAGGAGGTAGAGGTTGCAGTGAGCCAAGATTGTGTCACTGCCCTCTAGCCTGGGCGACCGAGTGAGATATCATCTCAAAAAAAAAAAAAAAAAGGAAGAAAAAAAAGAAAGTAGACTCTGACTCTTTGGTGATCAACTAAAACATCAAATATTAATTTATTTCCCAATGTTTATCTCTTTTTTCTAAGATTTTTAATTGGCCTAAAATAATTTACATATTTTTGGGGGACATGTGATATTTTGGTACCTATATACAATGTGAAATGATCAAATCAGGGTAATTGAAATACCCATCACCTCAAACACGTATTTATGTTGAGAACATTTTAATTCTAATCTCCTAGTTATTTTGAAGTATACAATAAGTTATTGTTAACTATAGTCATCCTGTTTATTGTGCTACCAAATATTAGATCTTATTCCTTCTATCTACCTGTATTTTCGGACCCATTAACCATCCCAACTTTATTCTTTCCTCCCCTGGAAATGCAAATTCTCAAGTCCCACCCCAGATCTTCTGAACCCAAATTTCTGCAAAGGTCCCGGAAATCTGTATTCTGGCTAGCTCACCAAGTGAATCTTAGTCACGCTAAAGTTTGAGAAATGATGAACTCTATCACAGGCCACCCCACTGGTTTACATCATCTTTTCCCAGTAAAAGTGTTTAGGTTCTAGAGTGGGCAAAAAATGCCTTCTAAAATGATAAAGGGTGTATTTTGGGTAGAGACACACAACCAGTTTCCTGCTTCCACCTCAAAGGCAGCTCTGAGCATTTCTTCCCACAGCCAGGACAGGGCACATTGGTCTTTGCAGATTAACCAATAGTAGACAGTCCCTAGAGAGCCCCCAAGTTCTTCATCATCTGGGGGAAATGTGCTTGTTTCCCTTCCCATTCACATCACACACACCATGTGCATTTTAAGTCAGTCATGGGCTCTTGGTGTCTCTATAGTTTACATTCCCCTAATTAGACAAATCTACTGTGATCCTCAGAATGAAGTCCAGTTAAGCCTGGTGTGATGACTACAGGTGTATACCTGTAGTCCCAGCTACTTGGAAGGCTGAGGTGGGAGGACTGCTTGAGCCCAGGAGCTCAAATCTAGCCTGGGCAACATAGCAAGACCTTGTCTCTTTAAAAAAAAAAAAAAAACCCTCATTGAAAAATATATACAAACAAAAAAGATATTTGGAACCAACAGTCAAAAGTTCCTTAGATTAAAGCTTCCTCTAAACTAAAGAGCCACAGATAATTAAGATGAGGAGGGTAGGGGGTCTGGAAGAGTTGACTGTGGCCTGGGAGAAAGTGAGATTGAACCATCTGGCTGCCTTTCAGAAGAGCAGGATAGCATGGTGGTTCAGAGCACAGGCCTTCCCTCCTGGGATTGGCTTTGCTACAAGCTGTGTGACCTTAGGCAAGTGATTAACCCCTCTGAACCTTGGTATACTCAAGAGGAGAATAATGTTTACCTCATATTTCAAAAATTCAACAAGACAGTAAATGTAAACCTTATGGCATAAAATTATTCTTCATTTGAAAGATGAAAAAATTAGAGTCAAGAGAGATGAAATACTTTCCCCAAAGTCACACAGTGCCAGGGTTTGAATGCAGATTGGTCTGAATATAAAGCTTAAGTTTTGTTTTGTTTTGTTTTGTTTTGTTTTGTTTCCATTGTGTCCTAACATCTCAGTAGATTCTGGTATGGGATTAGTGCATCCAGATTGAGAAAGGAAATCTGGGAGCTACAGGAAGCATTGGTCTAGGAAGGATGCTTCTGAAAGTTCATTTACTCCAGCATTCATTCCTGCCACTTAAAGCCAGCTAAGTTAGTTGGTTTCTCTCTCCTCTCTCTCTTTGTCTCTCTGTCTCTCTCTCCTGAATAGCTAAATCAACTAGGCTTGTGTTTGTGCAGATGGGCAAGGAATTGATCTGGATAATCCTACCACCATGGCTTTAAGGTGTCAAAGAGATTCCTGATTTCAAATGCCAGTCAGTGATCCAGGCTGCATGTTTTGTTTCGTTCCATTGGTTTCTTCCTACTCTGGGTCAGTGACTCCAGAGCAAAACATTCTATTCATTCATTCTTTCTTATGTACAGTGCTATTAGGTAATTTTTCACCAAATTCCCACTGTGGCAAGGATTTGGGACCCAGTTTCATACCAAAAATATTTAATAATAATAAGAAAAAGAAAACACAAGTTCACCTTTTTCGAGCATTTACCAAGTCCTAGGATCAGCGCTAAGCACTTTATATACATGATCTAGTTGACCGTCATATGAGCTTGATGAGCTCACTGGTGAGTTTTCCCTTTAACAGATGAGGAAACTAAGTCTCAGAGATGCTACGTAACTTGGGCCTAAGGTTGCACATCCAGGCCGGGAGGTGCCAGAAAAAGAATCAGAGCTATGTGACTCTAAAGCCTACTCCTGTACGCCTCTCTTAGGTTACTGTATCTTCATAGCAGCCAGCACTGTCATTGTAGGTAGCCATCAGTTCTGCTTAGGTCGAAGGGCTACTCTGTCAGCAGCCAGCTAACAAGTGGCTGTGAAAATGCCAGCACTCACATGGAGAGGCAGTCCCACAAAACTGTGGAGCACACCTCCGTTTGCCTGCAAAGTTCCTGGTGCAATTCATCCCTCACTAAAATGTTAGGCATCCTGGTAGATTAAGAGGATAGTCACAATAGCAGGGCTGCTGTTACCTGGGTGCTTGGCATGCACTTTCACATTTAATCTTGTCAAGGGCCTGTGATGCAAGCCCTATTAACATTCCCAATTAACAGGCCAGGAAGCTGAGGTTCAGAGCAGGGCAGAGGCCCAGCACATACTGGCAACAAGTGTCAGACCCAGGATGCCACTCATTAACTCTGCCCAGTAAACAAGGGCTCACATTGGCACACAGTAAGCCCTCTGGATATTTTCTGGATTGGATACAATCCTCTAACTTGTCCAAGGGGAGCGATACTTTGGTCTCTGGCTTTGGTCTTTAATAAGATCCCAACATTGGACTCTGGCTCTGGTCTTAAGGACACAGAGCTTCCATCCTGTGTCCAGAAGCCCTTGGCAAGGGTCTTATCCTAAGGACTGATGCTTGAGACCCTCATGCCTACCTGGTTCCCCAACTCAGGAAGACCTAGACAGGCCCTTTCTGTTCCCTGAGAGCAAAACTTTGGTCTGAAAAGGTGATCTTGTTTCTGTCTGTTTGCTTCTGAAATTAAAACAAGAAAATCCACAGGAGGCTCTCAGGTTCCCACTGAGACCAATCGACGACATTTTCAAACACGATGAGCTGTTTGTCAACTACGTTCTGGAGCAGAGGATGGGGGAAGGCTTTGGAAAGTGCCAGCAGCCTCCGGCAGGGCTGCTCATCTGCAGTCTGCAGATGGAGACCGTTATCCTAGGCGGGGCCTCTCAGGGACCCCCCCCCCAGCCCCGCTTATGTCTCTGGAGCCATGTGTGTTCAGACACATGTATTTCCTGTGCGTGCTGACACTGGCAATGGTGTGGTGGTGGGGTGCGAGGCACTGACTTTAGGTCAGGCTGGCTCCTGACCAGACTGTAAATTGCAGGAATGTGTCCTTGGAGGGTCTCCACTGGGGACTAGGCCTAGATTCTCACATGTGTTCAGTTTTGGTCACTGAGCTGCTTTGTAACAGCAGGAAATAAACAGAGGGGGATCAATGGAGAAATCCAGGAAGAGAGGTGGGGGCAAATAAGGGAGAATAGGGGCAGGTGAAGTGTCCATTTCCGTGGAAAACTGATGGGACTTGGGAGACGGCTGAATTCTGTTATGACTGGGACTCTTTGGAAAGGGTAGGTGATCTTCATTATACAGGAGTCCACTGAATCCTCTAAAAGTAATGGGGAGACACATCAGGCTGAAGGATATTGGCACACCAAATGGAAGATCTTCCCAACAGCATGGCACAGACTCTGCATAAAGAGAGTGAGGCTTCTATCACAGGAGGCATTCAAGCAAGGAAGGAGGGACACCTGCCAGGAATGCCACAGCAGGCAAACTTCAGAGTGACCCCCACCTCCTGGTGTTCATGCCTTTGTATAATGCCCTGCCCTTGAGTGTGGGCAGGACTGAGCCTTGCTTCTAGCCTATAAGACATAGCAAAGAGGATGAGCTTTTGGGATCACATTATGTTATATAAGACTCTGTCTCAGATAACAGGAACTAGAGATTCTCCTTGTAGACTTGATGAAGGAAGTGGCCCATAGGATGGGATTAGAGATGCCACATGGTTAGGGAATGCAGGCAGTCTCTAGGACCTGGGATAGGGACACTCTCAACAGCCTTCAGAAGGCCATGGCCCTCAGTCATACAGCTGCAAGCAAATTAATTCTGCCAACAACACAAATTTGCTTAGAAGCTAATTCTTCCCCTGTCAAGCTTCCAGATGAGAACATGGCCCTGCCAATACCTTGATTGCAGCCTTGTGAAATCCTGAGCAGAGGACCGGTTAAGCCAAGCCCAGACTCCTGACCCACAGAAACTGTGAGAAAAATAAATGTGTGTTGGCTTAAGCCCCTACTTTGTTCTAATGTGTCATGCAGCAATAGAACATGAATCCAGACACGGTGAGGAGGATGCTGCCAGTCTGTCTCTATTCTCCTGCAGGACTGGGTTTCTCAGTTATCTGATAACAAATCATCTCAAATAAGTGGCTTAAAATTACAGAAACCATTGATTATCCCTCACAATTTCTGTGAGTAGGAATTGGAGGGTGGCCTGACTGGGCAGCCCTGGCACAAGGTCATTCATGCAGCTGCAGACATGTCACCTGGGGCAGCAGTTATCTGAAGGCTTGATAAGGAATTGAAGAGCCACTCGTGTAGCTGGCAGTATGGTGCTGGCTGTTGGCAGGAAGCCTTTGTTCCTCTCCACATGGGCCTCTCCATGGGGATGTTTGAGTGTCCTCACAACATGGTGGCTGGCCAAGAGACCAAGGTGGATGCTTCAGTGTCTTTGATGACTTGGAAGTCACACAGTGTCATTTCCACTGTATTTAGTTGGTCACACAGGACCAGCCTTTATTCAGTATGGGAAGGGACTGCACACAGGTAGATATGAATAACAGGAGGCAGGGAACCCTGGGGACCATCTTAGAGGCTGGCCACCATGCTGGTCTTCTTTCCCTCCAGCATGCTGCCTGTTTGCTCTACCCTAGCCTTTTGCAAAGACCATTCCCTCTGCCAGACTCAATCTCTCCCCACCTTCCATCACCCCCTCAGCTTATCTTTGAGGTCTCAGCAGGAATCAGCCACAGCTTTGTGAGGCCCAAAGTGTATATACTTAAGGGGCCCTCTTCAAAATAAAAAAGACAAAACTGTCTTGCTTCAGCAAATTTTCCTAATCACATGACCATTACTAGGGCCCTTTTAGGGCCTCCGGAGGTGCCTGTGTGAACAGAGGGCCCTGAAGCTTCGTCTTTGCCAGGATCACAGTGAATTCTCCTCACTTCCTCAAGAAGCTCCTCCCAATTTCTAGGCTGAGTAACCTCCATTGCTTCAGTCTCTCTGCATGTCACCTGTATAATTAGGCATTTAACATCTCTTCTGTCCACCAGGGACCAGGTCTTATTCAAAAACTCTTTTTATGTACTTGCTGTCAGAGAATGATCTAAATGTCATGGACATAATAGAGAACGAGGGCCAGACAAGGTCCCTGCCATCCTGTAATCTATGTTCTGGTCGGGGAGAAAGGGGCAATAAATATATAACAAGAAAAAATGTAAAAGATAACTTCAGCTAGAGACGGGTACAATGGAGAAAGTGAAGCAGGGCAATGAGAGATCAAAGACAGCCTCTCTGAGACCAGGATGAGAGGGAAGATCCTGGGAGGTAAGTGTTCCTGGAAGGGGGAAGAGCAAGTGCAAAGGTGCTGAGGCAAAAACAAGACTTGGGTGTTTAAGATTGAGCAGAGAGGCCAGTGTGGCTGAGCTAGTGACCAGGGGGAGCAGGGGCAATGAGAACAGAGGGGCAGGTAAAGGACAGACCAGGCAGGACTTTGCAGAATAAGCAAGAAGTCTGAATTTTATTTTTATTAAGGTAAAATTCACATACCATAAAAGTAATCATTGTAAAACATACAAGTCAGTGGCATTTAGTATCTTCACAATGTTGGGCAACCATAACTTCTGCCTCATTCTGGATTTTATTCTAAGTCAACCGAGACATCACTGGAGAGTTCTGAGCAAGGGGTTGGAGCAGTGTTAGCACGTGCTCATCCCAGAGGCACCCCATCCAAGGCTACATGTGGGAAGGCAAGGTGTGTTTCCGCCAGAATTTCCCCAGGCCATATCCTCCTTCCTTTTCTGGAAACAAGACCCCAAGATATCTGCTTTCCTTTTCCTCAAACTCTTCATTCTCTGCTCTTCAGAGCAAGCTAGCTAAGGTGGGGGAATGGCAGAAGAGGGTGGGGGAGGGAGGGGGATGGGCTTTTAATTTCCAGCTTCCAGTGTCAAAAGGCAATTTCATGCCTGCTGCTGTGATTAGGCCAGCAGAAAGGACTGAGGCTGGCGGGTAATGGGGGGTTGCTCCTGAGGATTCAGAGTTCCTGATTTTTTCCCTCATAGGGACAAGAATTTCTAGTGGTGTTCAGCCCTGTCTTCCACCCCAGTGATGCACCTCAGAGCCTGGGATACCAATCTTTCATAGACCACAGCCTTAACTGTTCCCAGCAGCTCTGATTCTCTGAACCATTGCCAGGGCCACAGGTCCCATTCTTTCCATCTTGAGGAGGGTAAATGTGAACACTGCCTGGGTCTGAATCCTGCCGCTGACACTTGCCAGCCACACAAGCTTGGGCAAGTGCTCAAATTTCTCCACGCCTCAGCCTCCTCACCAGGAAATAGGGATACAAACAGTCCGTGCCTCTTAGGGGTAATGTGAGGGTTAAATGAGGTAATGCAGGTGCACGGGTGCTTGTATGAGAGATAATAAGCTGATGCAGGCATGCAGTGGGCATGTGTGAGAGATAATTAGGTAATGTGGGCACTGGTAGATGTTATGTCAGTGTTCGCTTAAAAAGAAAAGAAAAGGCAAAAAAGAACACAAGATAGAACTCAAAATGTTACCAGAGGCTTTGAGGCTAGAAATCTGAACATTTGTGTGAATTCAAGAGATTTTTAGAAATGTAGTTGGCAACTAGTTTAAATTTATTTTTAAAAACCCGGTAGCCCCCAAAAGCCACCTCCCTGCCAGGCAGATGCTGTGATCAACCTGGGACCAAGGGCTTTGGGCTGCCTGTCCTGAATCATTTCCACTCCAGTTGTACAAGACTACTGTTCTGTCTTTTCTGAAACATCTTTATGCTCCAGGTTTCCATGAGCTTGCTGAAAATGTGGAATGTCTACTATGTGTTACGCGCATAAGCAAAATAAACTCATCAGAAGCCTAAGAGGGAAGTATGTGTCCCATTGCATGGAGTAGCAGACTCAGGCTCTGAAAGATACGATTCTTTTGCCCACCGTCTCCCAGGCAGTCAGTTTCCAGCAGAAATTTGAACTACTATTTTCTGTTCACCTCACACCTTCCCAAATTGCCTTTCAGGCTCCAGGCAGGCTGGTCTGTCCATCCCAGTGGTCAGCCTGACAGGCAGAGGAAGCAGGAAGAACTGACCGATGAGGAGAAAGAAATCATCAACAGGGTGATCGCTCGAGCTGAGAAAATGGAAGAGATGGAGCAGGAGCGAATCGGGTGAGGTGATGCTTCCCATCCACCTGAGAGCCGCTGAGGCAGGAGGGTGTGCTGGGCTGGAACAGGGCTGCCTCTGGGCTTTGCCATTTGTGACTTACGGAGCCACCTCCAGCCCCCTTTCCCACTGGCAGACGTGGGTTCCTTATTGAATAAGGTGGGAGAGTTGGGAGAACAGAAAGGGGCTAGAAGAGAGAGTGGGATGCTGGTGAGAGGTTCTTGGCTGGGGGTGCATTGAAGAAGGGGCAGGCGAGGGGTCTTGTGATACAGAAAGGGGAGATTGTCATTGGAGGCTGCAAGAAGTGGTGTGGGTGTCAGCATCAGGTGTCTCAGCTAATCACAGCTGCATAGCTGCAGCCAGGCGTGCCAAGCCCTATTGTATTGATGATAGCCACGTAGGTGTCAGAAGGTACAGCCGAGGGCAAGGTTAGGAGGACAGGGAGTAGGTGAAAAAGAGAGTGTGTAAAGAGAAAGCATGTTTGAAATGAGTTATATAAGGCAGTTGGAGAACCCAGTCCTGTAACAGTCTGACAGCATGTGAGCAAGGAAGCAGAGGTTAACACGATAGGTCAGGACTCCAGGAACCAAGGGGTCCCATGCCAGCTTCTCACTTGCCCACTCTGGATCTTGGGCATGTTGTTGACCTCTCTGAGCCCCAATTTGCTCACTGGCAGATTGAGGGAAATAACCGTAATTATCTTATAAGACTCTTGTAAGGGCTGAGATGATGCATGCACAGATCCTGACCCAGGCTCTGGTGACACTATGCATTTAATAAATGGTAGGAAGGAGAGGAAAGTGGGGCTCAGAAGGCAGGGATAATGAAAACATGTATGTGAGAGAAGCAAGGCTTATGAGAAGGATGTGTGATGAGTGAAGAGATGTGACAAAATCAATGAGCAGGGACAGTACTGGAGAGCAAGGAGTGGCATGGGTGTGGGCTGGAGCTGGGGGAGTGGGGAAAATGTGGGGCATCATCAGGGTGCGAGGGGTGACTGAGAGAAGGGAGTAAGGGTATGTGTTTGGGGGGGTTCTTGGTATAAATGGAGACTTTGGCTGCTGGGATACAGAGAGGCCGTGGGAGTCGTCTTCCCAGACCTGAATATCAGGAAATGGGAAGGCAGGATGCTGGGACATCACCTCCACTTACACCCTCCCCAAGCCCTTCGACCCGGGGCAGCCATTGCCAACTGTTTACAACAGATTTAGGCACTAAGGTGCCCACTGATCTTCCTACTCAGGCACTCAGCTGGCGGTTATGAAAAATGATGCTCTGGGCATGCAGGAAGTGAGTGCCTTTGACTTGAGCCTCTGCAGATAATTGCACTCAGGGCAGGTTGGGGAAATCAGAGGTGTCGTTGACAAGTGACAAACACCTGCCACAGGATGTGTCAGCTTCACACTTGACCCTCTGTCGGCCTCCTTGGGCGGTTACCAAAGGGATGATAGGTCAGAGGAGCTTGCTTATGGGGTTAGGTTTTTATTTCGCTTTGCTTTTTAAAAGATATTTTGAGTGGAAGGTTCTCCAGCCTGGCAGCGTGTATGTGTGTGCATGTGTATGCATGTGTGTGTGTTCGTGCGTGCACATATGCACATGCATATGTGTGTGCGTACATATGTGTATGTGTGTGTGTATTTTCATACAATGATAGGCCTCAGTCATGAGGGAAGGAAAATATGTATATTAAGGCTAAACAGTGAAAGCAAGAACTCTGTTCAACCTTTCTCCTGCATGGCGCTTACCACCAGCTATCACATTTTATATTCTACATATTTCCTTTGACTATTATATGTCTTTCCCCCTTAGATTAAGATTCCCGAGGGTAGATATTTTTGCCAGTTTTGTTCACTGCTGTGTTCCTAAGGTCTGGTATATAATAGGTGCACAGGAAAATATTTGTTGGGTGAATGAATGAACATGGAAGATGAGGTTGTCTCCCAGCTTCTTTCTACGCTGCCTGTGGCCAAGAGGCTTGGGGTTTATAGTCTTGTCCAGGGTCCAAACTCCCAGGGAAATACTCTGGCTAGCTAATGTCAAGGACTGTCCCTTGTCCAATCAGCTGCAGCCAGGCGTGCCAAGCCCTATTGTATCAGCATGGCCACTGGGCCGCCTCTGGAGGTCAGGTTACAGAGGTCCTTGTGAACTGAGCAGATCCCAGCTTAAATGATTTAGAACAGGGCAAATGGGGTCCCTGCTTTATTTTTGATGCCCTGCTGCATTCTCCCTACCAACCTGGTGACGTGGCAGCAGAGCATTGCAGTTAAGAGCTGGGATTGCAAAGTGAGGGAGGCCTGGGTCCAAATTTCAGTTTTGCACTTACCCCTTGTGTGCCCTTAGATAGGCCACTTTAACCTCCCTGTGCCTATGAGTTTCCTCATCTGCAAAATAGGGCAAACATTGTCACATACATCTGGGTATTTAATTAGCATGCAAAGGAATATTGTGGTGCCTTGTACAAAGTACATGCTTAATAAATAGTGGCAGTTATTTAATGGTGAGGTTTTGTTTTGTTTTAATGACAACGCTGATTTTTCATGCTCGCTGAAGCCTTTGTTCCAGAAGTCTGTCCTGAGACTCGTGTTTGGCAAGCCCTGAAATTCTAGCAGCCCCTGGCTTCCCCTGAAGGAGATTTGAGAGGCTTCCAGGGGAGCTTGGGCCAAGTCTTTGGTGACAGAATGTCCCTTTGCTGAGACAATGTGTTTTCTGCCTGGCTTCCCAGAGTGGGGAGGACAGCCCTGGAAGATTCCGGCTGTGGTTGTTCCACAGCGCCCTTCCTGCAGCCAGCCCTTGCTGGTAGCATCGCCAGAGGCAAACCCAATGCTATTTGTGTCTTATAAGCTCAAACCTGCCCTGATTCCTGTTCCCCACCCACACTTCCCTGGGAGGGGATCAGAGAGGAGTCAGATGAAAGCCATGTGAAACATCAGACGTGGAGCCAAACTGAAAACAGGGGGTGCTAACTGGGGCTCCCATTGCAGAGCGTGAGGATCTCAGTTATCCCTTGGGAACTGTTTCCCCATCCATCGAATGACTCAGTCTCATTCTCAGGATTCTTTCTGCTCAGACTCTACAGTATTTTGGGGGTGTTGGGTGAGGGACCTCATACCCTATTGCTGGCTGCACCTCTCAGTAATGAGCTCCTTCTATGTTAAAATTGCCAATGTAGCTGTGTCCCTTACTGGGCCCAGACATCAGCTCCTTGATGCTGAATGTTCTTTTCTATTACCTGAGTGAAAGCTATCTGGGAAAGTTATGAAATCACTGTCAATAAACATGATAAATAATCATCACGATGGGTGCCATTTACTGAGCACTTACTATGTGCCAAGCCCAATGTCTAAAAGCTTTACATAAATTAACTCATTAACTGTTCCTCTCAACCCTGTCAAGTAAGCTATAATTATCCCAATTTTGCAGGTGAGGAAACTGAAGCTTAGAGAGTTTGGACCATTTGTCCAAGGTCATATGGAGGCAAGGTACACATCCCTAGTTGGCTGACTCTCAGAACTATCCTCTTAAATCTCTGAGATGTGTTTCCTGAAGATGTGTTTCCAAATTCCTAGGCTCTGCAGAGCATGGACATGTTAATTACTCAGGTTTGGAGGGGACATTTTGAGGGCTGTAAGTTGAAACCCCTTCTGTGCTGACCCAATGATTCTTTCCAGCTCTTATTAACCTGTCTGTACCTTCCAAAGCTGCCAGAGCTAGTCTGCCTGCTGCTTTGGTTCTGAGAATTCCAGGAGAGAAATCCCCTCAGGCTTTGCCTCCCTGGGGCAGTTTTGCCAGAGTTAGCTGCCCCAGGGAGTCCCGGGCCATGCACAGCAACCCAGAACTGCTTCACTCCATGGAGCCCACGTGCCAGGAGGAGTCTAAACCTTCACTCACCACTCAGCTCACAGCCCAGCTCTGTTCTCTTCAGCATCCCAGGAGGGAGAGATGATGGCAGAAGAGAAACACATTAACCAACCTCATTTTGCCCCCACATTTCTTATATAAGAGCTAAGTGGGATTTCAGAGTTCATTTTGCATGCCTGCCTGCTATAGACTTCTGTTAGGACACTTTGCTTACAAGAAAGGAAACTAATTCCAGCTAGGTTGCTTCAGTTATCTATTACAATATAACAAACCACCCAAAAGTTTGTGGCTTAGAGCAAAACAATGTATTATTTTTCATGATTTTTGCAGGTTAAGGATTCAGACAGAGCTCTGCTGGGCAGGTTTTTTGCTCCAGGGGGAATGGGCTGGATTTGCTCACTCAGCTGCATTCAGTGGTTGGGCTGGGCTGGAAGCTGCAAGAAAGCTTTACTACCCTGTCTGTACCTTGGTGCTCTCCAGGGAGCCCCATCTTTGCATTCATCTTTCCTTATTTATTATTCTGGCCTAAACTCCTTTACATGGCAGTTGGGTCCAAAAGAAGCAAAGATAGGTGTTGCCTGGTCTCTTAACAGGTAGGTCTGGAACTGGCAGGGTATTACTTCCACCACTTTCTGTTGAGGACAGGAAATAGATCCTATCTCCTTATGGGATAAATGGCATGTGTATGCAGAGGATGAAGGCATAATTGGTGCTATCTTTATCACATTCTGCAGAAAGAGGAATTTAATATAAGAGTTCAGAGGTATCTCAAGGGATCTAAGGACAAGAACACAACCTAGCCTCATGAAAAGTCTACTTCTCATCCCACGTATTAGAAAATATAGCCACACTAGGTAGATATTTCCAGTTTCTATAGCTCTTCTTATTTCAAATTCCAAATTCCCAGGGAAGGACCTCTGATTGACCTAGCTCACCCTAGATGCCAGCCCCTTATCCAATTGGCTGTGGTCAGAGGTGCCAGGGTAGACACACATGGCTGCCGAGTTCTTCTCCTGAGCATAGAAGGGCCCCTTTGTGAGTTGCAAAGACACACCTAGGTTACCCACAGGACTTTTAGAATGTATTAAGTTTGGAATTAGACACTTGCCTCCAAAATTGGTTTGCATTTCCACCTCTCTCCCTGGCATTGGTAAGGCCCACTTTATCCTTATTATATTTCTTTCTGTCCAGAGCCTCTCAAAGGCATTTGCTCACATATCTTGCCTGTGAAGGGATTGGCAGCTGGGTGGCTTCCATTCAAGGTCAGCTTCCCTAAACAGATGGGCCCAAAAAAGTAATTAGGATTTGTCATTAGCCTTGGCATCCAGACACTGCGATGAAGGAGGAAGTCAGACTTGTTGTTGACAGGATCTGTTGCACCCCTATCACCTTCCCATCTTGGTTCCACCTTCCCTCATGTTTTTGGCACATATTTTTTTCCAAAATATGGACAGAGGGAGAAGTGAGTGATAATGCCTGGAACTTGCTACATCTAATTAGGTAGACATCTGTCCTATGGCTTGACGAGCTGACCATAAGCCAGGTCATACTCTTGTCTTTCTAAAGGAGGACTCCTCTCCTGTGTTCTTAAAGTCCTAAAGATTCTATGGATGGGAGTCAGGGACTTGGGGGCATTCTGATATTATAAACATTTATGGATGTGTCTACAAACATTTTTTTCCCCAAAAGAAATACAGATTTCATCACATTTGGGGGGACTCTGATCCTCCGGTGTCAGGAATTATTGAGTTGTACCTCAGTTTCCTCAGGGATTGGACCAGTGCTTTTTCCAATGTCCAGCTAGCCCTGGTGTGTCATAGAATCTGTTTGTATAGGGTGAAAATAGGGTTGGGCACAGTGGCTCATGCCTATAATCCCAGCACTTTTGAGAGGCCGAGGTGGGTGGATCACTTGAGGCCAGGAGTTTGAAACCAGCCTGGTCAACATGGTGAAACCTCATCCCTACTAAAAAATTAGCCAGGAGCCAGGTGTGGTGGCACACACCTGTTATCCCAGCTACTTGAGAGGCTGAGGCTCGAGAATCGCTTAAGCTCAGGAGACAGAGTTTGCAACACTGCACTCGAGCCTGGGTGACAGAGCAAGACTCCATCTCAGAAAAAAAGAAGAAGGAAAGATGTACAACACATTAAGGAAAGTACCTTAAGACATTTGGGTGAATTTTCTTTTTTCATACACAAGGAAAGTTTTTCTTTTCTTTCTTTTTTTTTTTTTTTTACTCTGGAGGCTGAGACAGGAGAATTGTTTGAGCCTTCCGGCAGAGGTCACAATGAACCACCTAGATTGCACCACTGCACTCTAGCCTGGGCAACAGAGTGAAGCTTTCTGGATTCCTTAATTAGCTCGATGCCTGCCGTAAAAGAGAGAACACATATGTGTTGAGTGAACAGTGCATACTGAGTGAACCATAAACCCAACTAAGGCGCTTATCCAGTCTCTTTACCTGTACAGCCTCCCTCATGCCTCGCTGACTTCATCTGTAAGTGGGAAGTGGGATGGGGCGGTCTTCAAATCCCATCTATTTATGTTTTGGGACAGATAATTCTTTGTGTGGGGGCTGTTTTGTGCATTGTAGACTGTTCAGCAGCATCTCTGGTCTCTACCCACTAAGATGCCTGATTTAACACCCCACCCAGTTGTGACAACTAAAAATGTCTCCAGACACTGCTCAGCATCCCCAAGGAGCAAAGTCACCCACTGTCGAGAACCACTGCTCTAACCCTTTTGTTGGTGGAGAAGGAATGGGAGACTAAATGGCCTGCGATTTTTCTTGGACTCATACTCAACTTCTAGCAGAATAATCACAACAGACTACTCTTATTGGCATCATGTGCCAGCACAGTGCTCACAGCCTTACGCAGATTCATTTATGTAATTCTCACAGCAATCCTACATAATATAACATATTATAATCATTCCCATTTCACAGAAGAGGAAACTGAAGAACAGAGAGGTTTAGCAACTTGCCGAGAGTCATACAGTTAATAAGTGGTGGGATTGGAATTATGAATCTGGGCCGGCTGGCTCCAGGATTAGGCTCCTATTCTACTGTTCCTTAGAGAAACAAACATTTATCTCTAAGCCCTGTGCCAGGAACTTTCAAATATCATATATTTCCTTTAATCCTCATGAGGTCCTCACTGAGAGTCAGACCATCATCTCTGCTTTACAACTGAGTAAACTGAAGCTCAGGGAAGTTAGGGCACTTGCCCAGAGACACATAGTCTTTGCGTGGCCAAAGGGAAAGGCAATTGATAAATGATTTCAGGGAATCAGAGAAGTCAGTAATTTACAGGGTATCTCAGACATTTATTGAAGTTAATTGATTGTTTTATATGTTTCTTCTTCCTATGTTTGTTCATATGCAATTGAACAGTTCATTCCTCTTTACCACAGTGACTCTTGTCCCCATTCAGGCCTCAGCACCACATTCTCCCAACTCTATTTTCCATGATAGGAAAGGGCAGCGAGAAGGGTCAGAAAGAACCACAACCATAAACGCTGACATGAAACAAAGATTCCATTCTTCTAGCATCTGGGAAGCTAGACTGAACTCCCAAATCCATCTCTTCCACTCAAGCTGTGTACACTTGGGCAAGCGAGTTCCCCTCTGTGTGCCTTGGTTTCCCCATCTGTAAAATGGGAGTGAATAGTAGAGCTTATCTCCAAGATTGTTGATGGCTTAAGAAAAACAATGCATGTAGAGTACTTAGCACAGCACCTGGCATAGTAAGCACTCAAACAACAATCACAATTATTGCTGTTCCTGGGTTTGTCGTGACACAGCACCTTGCCCAGCATGGACTGCACTAGCCCAGCTGGGCTCTCCAGTGGTCTTCCTCTCTTGGTTCCCTCATCTCCAACTCTGAATCGAGGTGACCCTCCTCCCCAAAGTGCCAAGGCCCAGGCAGGAATCACATTCACCAATCCCTCAAGGAGACAGACTGGGATCTAGGGCTCCCCAGGTATTGACAGTAACAAACAACAGGAGGAATTAATGAGTCTGAAATGCACACGGCCCATATCCCAGCGTGTGGTTTCCTGATGGAGCAGCTCAGTTATTTAAGGACAGGTTCCTGAGAGACCCTGGCACCGGAGCCTCAGGCCAGCCCCCGTCAGAGCAGCCATTTCCCCATTCACAGCAGATGGTCCAATTTTGACTTCAGAAAGTGCCAACTTTAATAAATTCAACAGTAATATCCCCCTACTTGGCAATTAGGGTGAGGTGAAGAGAAAGCAGGGATTGTGGAATTGATGATGTGGTGTATGGTTTTGTGTGTGTGTGTGTGTGTGTGTGTGTGTGTCAGAGAGAGAGAGAAAGAGACAGAAGCAAAGATGTGAGAGAGACAGAGAGAGAGAGAGAGAGAGAGAGAGAGAGAGAGAGAGAGAGAGAGACACAACATGGCATCGTATCCATTCTCCCACTTTGGTGAAATTGTGGTCAACCACTGCTTCTAAAGGCAGCTGCTCTGGCTCCATCCCATTGGTTGGTGGAACCCCAGCTTTTAGCCATGTCCTCTGCTGATTCAGAGATTGGCACATAAACCCATCACACTGAGCAAGCAGGGTGCAGGGTGTCTTTCCTGGGCACTGCTGCACACCACATTAAGCCTACTTTCTGGTGCAATTGTCGAACCATTAGCCTTTTCTTTGACATTTATCAAGACGTTGCAGCAGTACAGGAAAGCTCAAAAGTAGTTACCTGAATGTTTCTCAGGTCAGTTTGGGCTTTTTGTGGGAGGCTGAACATCAGAAACAAGCAGCTATTGGTCCTTCACTGTGCTTATGACTTTGCTTAAGAAGGCAGCCATTGGATCTGATCTCTCTGCAAGAGCTCAGTGTGTACAGACATGCATATAAAGGTATATTCTTTCATGTAGGTTCTGATTATACATGTGTCTCTCTGTGTGTGTATGTGTGCAGACTCATAGGCACATGTACATATGCCTCTACAGGCATGGCTGTGGGCATATATGTGTGGGTACATGTGTCATTTGTGTGTGTGTGTGTGTGTGTGTGTGTCTGTGTATGTTTAGAGATGGGTACTTGAGTCCTATAAATTTCTAATCAATGCAGCCCCTTTAAAAGCTTTGGAAAGTTAGATTTCATAGGCAGATGTTAGCATCCTGGTTACCCAGAAAAAATGTGAGTACAGGGAGTTATAAAGCCACAAATTTTCAGACTAAATAATTAGCAGCAACCATTACTGAATAGTTACCATGTTCTGGGTGTTTTGGAAACACTATCTCATTTTACCTTTGCAACAATCCTAGGAGGTAAGGACTTCGTTTTTCCTAATTTACAGATAAAGAAATTGAAGCCCTGAAAGGTTAAGTAGCTTTCCTGGGGTCCCAGAGCTAGGACGTAGCAAAGTCCAGACATGGACCCAGGCAAGCTCACTCCAGAATTGGCACCCCAATGCTGTGCTGGCAGGCCTGTGTATAGGGAGTCTACACTCTCTTAGGGCTGCATGTGAACACCTGAAGAAGGTGATTGGAACTCAGAGTCAGCAGCTTGGCTTGTCTGACATCCACAGCCAGTCAGGGCGGAATTGTTCTGCAGAGGAGAGCTAAAGTTGGATTCAGACCCAAGTCAGGTTCTGGGTGACTGATGGGGCAAATGTGGGTGTGGCAGGCCAAACAATGGTCTCCCCCAAAATGTCCACATTCCAGTCCCTCAAGCCTGTGCATTTGTTACCTCGGGTGGCAAAAAGGTCCCTGCAGATGTGATAGTTACGAATCTTGAGATGGGGAGATTACCCAGGTGGACCCCATGTCATCACAAGGGTTTCCAATGAGAGGGAACAGGAAGGTCAGAGTCACAGAGAGATTAAAAGGTGTCCTACTGCTGGTTTGAAAATGGAGGAAGGGGCCATGAGCCAAAGAATGCAGCTGACTTCTAGAAACTGGGAAAGGCATGGGAACAGATTCTCTCCTAGAGCTTCCAGGAGGGATGAGGCCCTGTAAACACCTTGATGTTAGCCTTGATCTCCAGAGCTGTTAAGATAAATGTATATGGTCTCAGCCTCTAAGTGTGTGATACTTCGTTCCAGAAGCCACAGAAAGCTAATATAGCAAGTGACTCCTTGAAACCTGCTGGCATGCAATGGCATTTTGTGGCCCTCCTTCTAATACGCTCTTCGTGGCTCTCTTTCTGATATGCTCTTTTACCACCGCTGAGTTATACCCATTTGGACCAACCCTGTATTTTCAAAAGGCCTGCTCAGCTGTATATATAAAGACCAGAAACCTGCCTGCTTCATTCTACCTGGAACGGCTGCAGCATCTGAAACTCTCACTGCACTAAGCCTCCCAAGGGCTCCATTCATTTCTCCAAGAGTTGTCTCTAAATGGGGCTGGGCATGGTATCTCACACCTGGAATTCCAGCACTTTGGGAGGCTTTGGTGGGAGGATTGCTCGATTGAGCCCAGGAATCCAAGACCAGCCTGAGCAATATAGTAAGACCTCATATCTATAAAAAAATAATAGCTGGGCATAGTGGCATTCACCTATAATCACAACTACTTGAAAGGCTGAGGTGGGAAGATTGCTTGAGCCCTGGAGTTTGAGGCTGCAGTGAGCTCTGATCATGCCACTGCACTCCAGCCAGGGTGACAGAGGCAGACCCTGTCTCAAAAAAAAGAGGGGAGAGGGAAGTTGAGTCTCCTCCACTGAAAGCCCTTGCATGATGCCCCATCACCCTTCAACACAAGACCCTGCATGAAGTGCTCCCTGCCATCTCTCCAGCCTCATCTCCTGCCATTCAGCCTCCCAGCCATGCTGAGCACCTCTTACTTCCTTCACACGTGCTGTTCCCTGGTTTCCTCTGAGGACCCATCCTGACTGTTCCTGTCCCTCGCTTGTGAGTTCTCACAGCTGCTCATACTTGTCCTTCAGGGTACTTAAGATGATTATGGCAATTTGCGTGGTTTTTAAGACAATGTCTGATCTCTCACTTGAATGCCAGCTCCATGAGGGCAGGGATCTCATTGTTTTGCTACTGTTGGATCCTCACTGTCTGCTGGGCACATAGTAGGTGCTCTATAAATGTTTGTCAAGTGAATGAATAGCCCGTCTGCCTCCATTTAGATGGTAAGGTCAGACCAAGTTGGGAACCTGCTTCCCACCACCTCCAGAGGCCATCCATTGGTGCCTAGAGGAGGGGACATACTCCTTCTGGTGTCTCTGGGAGCATCCTGGAAAATGGGATGTGCCAACCCGACTTCACTAAGTAACCAACAGCTTACCTTAAGCACCCAGCCTGGTGATGGATGGTCCCAGGATGCCAGGTGTGAGTAGTCATCATAAAGTTAATCAGGCATGTAAAGACATAGTAGTGAGTGTCAGCCACTTACAGGGTTCAGCCAATTGGGCACTTAATATGGGAGAAGGGGATGGAGACATTAGGTAAGTAAACAAAGCCAGGCAGGCAAATAACACCAGGCGGCTAATGCAGAGAGGGTCTACTCTCAGCCGTCAAGAGTCCTTCATTTAAAAAAAAAAAAAAAAAAAAAAGGAGGAGGAGGATAAATCTCAATGTTTCAGTCTCAGGATCTGAGAATCCAGAATGCTGCTCGTGAGAGGAAACGTGAGGTGCATCTCATCTAACCCCTCTTATTAGAATTGAGTTTTTTGAGGTTATTTACTGGATAAAAGGTAGGAATCAAACCCATGTCTTTTAACTCTTGGCCACATGATCTCCATCTTCAAAAATGCACTTTCTTCTCTAATGTAGAAGTAATACATTTTCATTTTAAGAAAGTATAGAGGAGTCCAACTAGTTGGGTGCATTAGAGGGGAGTAAAAGTTACCCCTCACCCCTCACCACCTGGGGATAATCACTGTGACTATCTTGATGGGCTTCCTTCTTGATGCATATATACAGACTTGAGTGCACACAATGGAGATATTCAGGTGAGCATGTTTTAAACCCAAACTCACACCCTGTTCACAATCCTGCACCCTGAGTTATTATTTTTTTCCCACTTAAGACAGTAAGAAGAGCATATTCCCATGGGATGTGCCTCACCACCTCCTTTCCTATTTCTTAAAGTGTATCCAGGAATTCACTAGCAGATTCAAACAGGGAGCCACTTTAAAATGCAGCCTCTTAGGCCTCCCCCAACCCCATAGAATTATTCTCTGAATATTGAACATTCTCCCCAGGTGATCTTGATGTACCATACATTTTGGGAACATTCCCCCATGCCCTGGCTCTCAACAGGATTTCATGCTTAAATACTGATATCCAGGCTATATTAGATCCATAGCTGAGGTTTAGAGTCATGGCCAGGTGCTTGCGTTTTTCTTAATGCTGGCTGCTTGACTGCAGTGAAGGTAGAGAGCATCTACCATACACATCTAGGGCTTCCCTGCCAAGACTGGTAAAAAGACATCTTCCTTCTCAGGTGAAGATGCTGAAATGTTTTATTACCAGGATAAAGACCCATTTGTGATGCATGGTCCACCATGACCCAATTTTGGCTTGGCTTCTTGCAAAGTTTTATTTCCTCATTTAAAATCTTAGGTTGTTGGGGTCTTCCATGTTGTGGTTCTAGCATTTGGGGCAGCAGGGTGTCCTAACAGGCAGGCTGCAGGGAGCTCCCTGCTCATTGCCAGTCTTCTGAAGGAGAAGGAAGATCTGTGTGTCCCCATCTCATATGCATCCTTTTTATTGGTCTGTACTGAATTCATGAATAACAAGGATCCCTGAGCTGAGACAGTTGAATAATGATCTCAACTCTGTTGCATGTCTGTGTCATTTGCTGCTGCTGATAGGAGCTAATGAGACACTCTTTGAATAACATGTGTTCATGGGGCCTTTTGGCATCCAGGAGTCGATGGTGAAATAAGCAGGCATTAGGTGGGGAGGCCACAGTGTGGGTTTGCAAGTGACGGGGCAAATTCACAGCCTTCATTTTCCAGGAAGAGGCAGAAAACCCTTTTAAGTTTCCTTAAAACACACTGTGGTTTAGAATTGGATCTGTCCCACGCCCTGTTCCTGAGCTGCTTTGGCAAAGCTCAACATGAGGCAGGAGGCTGTGGGAATTCATGGAAAGCAAAGATGATTGACTGAAGCAGAGAACTAGATTCTAGCTGTGGCTGAGTGACCCACGCAAGCGGCCCACTCTCTCTGTGCTCTGAGACCCCCAATGGTGGAGTGAGAAGGACAAAAGCTATTTTCTGACTAAGGCAGTGGATGAAGATGAAAATAGTTGGGAGCAACTGTGTATGAGAAAAATGTCCCCATGTAACTGCCATCCCCTGTCCCCATTAGCCTACCTCATTGTCTCATAACATTTTATAATTTTATGGCATTGAAAGGCATCCTGAGGTTTATCAACTCTAGTCAACTTCAAACTTTTTTTTTTAAACTCTGGGACCAACTTTCTAAAGGAAATCTAATTCAACAGTCCAAACGAATGTAAGAGATAAACGCAGACATGCTCTGTATGGAATGAGGTTTGGTAACCCCTTAAATTCTCTCCCACCATGCTGCCACAGAGGCCCCTAAACTGGCTCTATGAAACGCTTGGGGTACCACGAAGCACAGTGTGGCAACCACTGATGCAACCCATGCCTCCTATTTTCCAGATGAGGAAACTGAAGTCCAGAGAGGCAAAAGCCAGGGCTAAAATCCATATTTGTCAACTATATGTTGAGGGTTCTTTGGGGAAACACAGTGGTGAAGCATCGGGTGGGTATCTTGTCCCAACCTCAGGCAGTAAGAGTTAGATGGGCTGGAACCAGCCAGGGTGACTGCATATGTGCAGCTTGGCACTTGCTAATGATTGAGGGGCCCTTGGTGAGGAAAATGCAGGGAAATTGAGCAGGGTGGAGGTTGCACTGTTCAAGGCGATCCCCATGGTTCTACATGGCATGTGGCTATATGGTGTAGCAACTGAGAATGGGGACTTGGGGGCTGGATGGCCTGGGTCTCAGTCCCAGCTTTCACTACTGCTTAGCTGTGTAACTGGCATGAACCACTTAACCTTTCTGTAACTCAGTTTTCTCATGTAGTAAATGGAAGCAAAAGGAGTCCTTAGCTTCTAGCCATCTGTAATCCCAATGCTTTGGAAAGCTATGGCAGGAAAATTATTTGAGAACATGAGCTTGAGACCAGCCTGAGCAATATAGTGAGACCTCATCTCTACAAAAAGGAATTTTTAAAAAATAGCCAGTCATGCAAAATAGCACCATTGCACTCCAGCCTGGGCCACAGAGTGAGACTCGGTCTCAAAAAAATTAGGTGGGCATAGTGGCACATGCCTGTGTTTCCAGCAACATGGGAGGCTGAGGCAGGAGGACCACTTGAAGTCAGGAGGTTAATGCTGCAGTAAGCTGTGATCACACCATTGCACCCTGACCTGGGTGACAGAGCAAGGCTCTATCTCTAAAAAAAATAATAGTAATTCATAAATACAATAAGAAAATAAAATTAAAAAACAAATCTGTGCCTGGCACATAGTAAGTGCTCAGTAAATACTGGAGTGTGTTACTGTTATTACAGGAGTTCTGAGACCAGGGATTGGGAGCTTGTTTTTGGTTCCTGCCCACTCTCAACATCCTATAGAAATAACTTCTAGGGAGGACAGGGTGGGTCGGGGGAAGATGAGGAAGAATCGAGAAGAGCGTGCTGCCTTCAGCTCTGCACACTTTGCCTCCTCAAGCGATTCTATGCAATCTGGGTCACAGTGGAGGCTCCAGAGCATGCAGGCTGCCTTTGACTCTTCCTTGGGCAGGGCAGCACCTCTCTTGAATGGGAGAAGCTGCTTTTTATAGCATTGTAAGTTGGAGCACTCTGAAGGCGTGGCAGGAACAATGAGGGCCATGGGGAGAGTAAGCATTAGGTGTCTGCCAGGGAAGGCTACCAGGGACCCTCTGGGTGCTGTGATGCCCAAGTTCCCTCCCATTGGTTCTCCCCACCCATGGAGAGGTGGGTGGGGTCCAGCGCTATCTGGGTTCACTGGCTGTGTGTCTAGGAGGAGCCCTCATTTGATAGAAGGGCAAGGAGATGACTTCAAGCTGGTGGGAAGTGACAAAAAAAAAAAAAAAAAAAAAAACAACGAACTTGAAGTAGAAACAGGATGCCACAGTTGTCATTCAGAGTGTGGCCTGAAACCAGTGGCATCACGTGGCACCACCTGGGAACTTTCTAGAAATGTAGCACCTCAGGCCTCAGACCTGGAGTTTTAGAATCTGCATTTTAACAGATCCCCGTGTCGTCTGTGTGTACATTAAACTTGAGAAGTGCTAGGGTAATGTGTGTGAAACGTGGGTTCTCGGATTTTGTTGTTGTTTTTTGAGATGGAGTCTGGCTCTGTCACCCAGGCTGGAGTGCAGTGGCACGATCTCAGCTCACTGCAACCTCTGCCTCCCAGATTCAAGCAATTCCCCTGCCTCAGCCTCTTGAGTAGCTTGAACTACAGAGGCACACGACCATGCCCAGCTTTTTTTTTTGTGTGTGTGTGTTTTTAGTGGAGATGGGGTTTTGCCATGTTGGCCAGGCTGGTCTCAAACTCCTGGCCTCAGGTCATCCACCCAACTTGACCGCCCAAAGTGTTAGGATTACAGGCATGAGCCGCCATGCCCAGCTATGGGTTCTAGTTTTGGCTCTGCTACTTCCTAGCTGTGTGACCTTGGGTATGTCATTTAACTTCCCCGTGCCGCTTTCTTCATCTGTGAAATTGCATAATAGTAGTACCTACCTCCTGGAAGTGGGTGGCAATGTACCTCATGCCATGCTAAGCATATAGTGAGCACCACCAAAGTGTAAGCTGTTATTACGCATGACTTGATGCTCAGTGCAACTTACTTTTGCTAGATACACGTGTAGGGAGTGAGATGCTCTCGTTCATTCATTCGTTGATTCAACCAGCATGTACAAATCCCCACTACAGCCTAGGCACTGATCTGGCACTGGGCACACAGCAGGGAACAAGACAGACAATGTGTCTGGGATGGGGGAACTCATGGTCCCGCGACAAACCAGAGACTGTTTAACAACCAGCCGAATACTTATTACAGATAATCTCTGTGGTTAATGCCAAAGGTGACAAGTGCTATGAGGAAGTACAAGGTTGCTAGTAGAGTCAATAAAATTGGTTGTCAGAGGAGGATCTCAAGAGGGAATGCTATTCTAAAGCATGAGGACACCCTAGCCGGGAAAATATGAAAGTGTGTATGTGTATGCAACAGAGAGAGACAGAGAAATCACAAATGTGTGTGTTTGTTCCAGGCACGAGGAACTGAATGTGCTCTGCTGCTGAGGCAGACAGAACTGAAACTGAAGGATCAGTGTAACTAGAGCAATGATTCTAAAAGACATTCTTGAGCATGCATCAGGATACCCTGGAGGACTCATTAAAATACAGATTGCTGGACCTCTATCCAGCCAAATTAGAATCATTTAGCTTCCAGGGCATTCGTTTTCAAACAGGGGTCTTCCTGCGCTCTGTTCACCCTCTACCCTTTCCCTAAACTGTCTGCACTTGACAATTTTGGGGCAGAATTTCTGATTCCATTGGGCTGAGGTGGGGCCCAAGAATTTGGTTGGGTCATTGAATGTCAGGAGAAGAGGGAGTCAAGGAAGACTCCCTGCCCAGGGATTCTGGTTTGAGCAAGTATGTAGAGGGTGGTGACATTTCCCAAGACTGGGAAGCAGGTTTGCTGGAGCTGGGGTTGGAGAGCAGCCAAAATGAAAAGTTAAGTTTGAAAGCATAAGTTTGAGATGACTGTGAAGGCATCCAAGTGAAGGCAGCATGGAGACAGATAAATAGATCTAGTGTTCAGAAGGCAGTTTCTGGGAGGAGGTGACAGGGGATAAAGGACTAGGTAAGGTTCATAATCTGAAGTCAGTAGAACAGATGGGAATTTTGAGGGCTGTGAGAGGGGGTCTTTGGCATTCTGAAATGTGTCAGAATTTTATGTATCTGTGCCTTTTTCTGGGGAAGAGTTCACAACTGTCATCAGATGCACAAGAGCATATGGCTCAGAGAAGGTGAAGACCGTCATCCTGACACTGTGGGGTATACTGGTGGCCCCCAGTCCTACAAAGTTCTTACTTACCTTGTTTCTGCTTCCAGGCGCCTGGTGGACCGCCTGGAAAACATGAGGAAGAACGTGGCTGGGGATGGGGTGAACCGCTGCATACTGTGTGGAGAACAGCTGGGGATGCTGGGCTCTGCCTGTGTAGTATGTGAGGACTGTAAAAAGGTACCATCACCCTCTTCTCCCTTCTTCCCTGTGTAGCACCTGCAGAGGGGAAAGTCCTAGGTTCCAGGTGTAGGGGTCACTGGGTCTTGGGGGTAGAGCTTGGATCCTGAAGATTATTTGCCAATGTATGATTTTTTTCTGGGATGCTTGCATGCCCTACTGCCTTCCAAGGCAATCCTGATCCTGGTTTCTCCCTGGAAGCCACTCTGATCCTTCTGTCCTTTAGAGCTGAGCTTCATCCAGGGTGAACTTGGGAGGCTGTGACAGGACATGAGCTATGACTGAGCCTGAAGGTATCCTGCTTGTACCTTAGCAAGTTATATGTGTCAGTTTAGAGAGCATGTTAAGCACATATTTATACATGTGTGTATGTAGAATGCTTTCAGCATTCTTTTATCTTGTGTTATGATACAAGAAACTGAGAAAGCCTCTATCCAGCCAAGTTAGAATCTTTCAGCTTCCAGAGCATTTTTTTTCTCAAAGAAGAGTCTTCCTGAACTCTGTTCAGCCTCTAACCTTTCCTTAAACTTTCTGCACTTGACAGTTTTGGAGCAGAGATACAGAAGTTCAGTTGGGATCTGCTGAACTCCAAGGGTTCAGTTGGACAACTGAGACATCTATAATGCCATCATCTCCAGCTTGATGTCCCATTTCACATGTAGAATGAAATATTGGCAAAGTTTATTCTGAAAAACTTGCCAGTCAACTCAATAGTGAGAATTTTGTGACCCATCAAGTTTTCCTAATTGCCTTAACTTCCCGGAAATTCAATAAAGAATAGTGTTCCATCATACAGCCATGGCACGCACTTAGATATCTTCCTTCCCTTGGGGAGTTAAAGTAGTCATAGTCTAGGGTGTCGCAGATCCATTTTGGAAATAAAGAGAAAATACATTAAGATACAAAATGGATATATGGCCATTCCTCTTTAGAAAAAATTATGTCAATGATCTCCCCTTTGTGGATGATGAAAATTCAGATCCCACAGGGACACTTAGAGAATTCCTTCATCCAGTGCTGGAAATGATTTAAGTTCTTGTTACTGGAAATAAGACTCAAATTGGAACTTTATTCTAACTGGCCTTGCTTGTGGAAGGAAGTGTGATGAGTGGAGGAAAGTTCTTCCTCTTTATATCCACCAAGAGAAAGTGGGGGGATACATTGCTGTGCCTCCCATGCACATGGCTCATCTGAGTGTGTTGGCTGTGTTTCAACCACAGAACGTCTGCACCAAGTGTGGAGTGGAGACCAACAACCGCCTGCATTCTGTGTGGCTCTGCAAAATCTGCATCGAGCAGAGGGAGGTGAGTGCCCTGGCTCCATCTGGCTCCTAGATTGCCCTCCTTTCTTGGCCAGCTTAAGAGGTGTCTTAAGAGGTTGGTATGAAAGGACCCGGCTCAGCAGCGAACACTGACAGAACAACCTCCGAGTATCTGGAGGAATTTCTTTTCTCCTCCTCTGCTTCTGTGATTTTTTTCTTCCTTTCCATCCTCTCTTCTTCCCTCTCTGTTCATTGCCCTCTGGCCTCTGTTCTTTCTTTGTTCCCATTTCTTGCCTTATGGATCTTCCTCTCCTAACACCTTTCCTTTCTCTATTTCATTTCTTATTTCCATTTTATTCTTTCCTCACACTGTCCTCTTGTTTGAGCCCTTTTCTTCCTCTAATCCTTACTGCCTTTTTCTCCTTGTTTTCATCTTGTTTCTCATATCTTCACACCTTTTTCTCTGCAATTTATCTTTACTTTGTCTCTTTTTCTTTCTCCCATGGCATCCTTCTCTTCCCCAGTCCTGCTTCTTACTCGTCTTACTCCAATTAAGTCCTTTCTCTTTCTCCCGATTTCTTCATCCCCCAGCCACTGCTGCAGAGCCCTGCCTTTGAGACCATGTTTAAAAAACCGTGTTCCTGGGCTGGGCGCGGTGGCTCAAGCCTGTAATCCCAGCACTTTGGGAGGCCGAGACGGGTGGATCACGGGGTCAAGAGATCGAGACCATCCTGGTCAACATGGTGAAACCCCGTCTCTACTAAAAATACAAAAAATTAGCTGGGCATGGTGGTGCGTGCCTGTAATCCCAGCTACTCAGGAGGCTGAGGCAGGAGAATGGCCTGAACCCAGGAGGCGGAGGTTGTGGTGAGCCGAGATCGCGCCATTGCACTCCAGCCTGGGTAACAAGAGCGAAACTCCGTCTCAAAAAAAAAAAAAAAAAACAAAACCGTGTTCTCCTCAGTATCGGTCAGGGGGCTGGCAGGAAAGCATTGGCACACTTCAGTAGGGTAATCAAAGGTTTGATAAAGGTGTTATTGACAAAGGTCCAGACAGAGCTAAGAGAAATCAGCAAGGGATGGTGAGTTACCCTAGCAGCGTTGTTGTTTCCCCTCCTAAGACTGAAGGGATAGAGGACGGAGTGGTTCCCAGACTGGAAGATAGGTGTAGCCTAACAGGAATGCAGTCACTGTCCTACTAGCAGGGGGCTGGGAGGAGCCAAGGAAATAAACACCATAGTCCCACCCTCCTCCTTACTACAAACTCCTTATTTGCCCAGAGAACTCTTCAGCAATCCAAGCCTTCAAGAGGCTTTGTTGTAATTCCTGGTGCTCTCCTTGACCAAATAACCTGAAGACAGAGGTCAAGGTTTATTTGGTGGAGTCCAGTTAGAGCCATCCATTCTGGTCAGCCTCCTGGGGCACAGAGCAGGGTAGAGAATGAATCTGATGAGGCAGTGGAAGATGTTTCACACACTGCCCTGGGTGTGCTGCTCTGTCCTGACCCACAGGGCCAGGAGAAAGGCCAGAGGTCTTGGGGAAGTTGTAGGTAGATCACCCTCTTTATAACAACCAGTGTAGTGGAGAGCATGCCACATTTAAGGGATGGAAGACTTGCAGGTGAGCCCTTGTTTTTCCATTCTCTGGCTGTGTACTGTTGGACCAGTCTTTAACATTTTGGATATTCTACTTTCTCCATCTATAACATGGGTAAACTCAAGCCCTTTATACTGAGTTTTCAGGGTGGGTGGGCTGAATAAATATGAATTGTGCAGGGCTCTGTAGTAGTAAGAGAAGCGTGCTGGCTATTGTGTCAGTGTGCTTTGGACAAAGAGGAAAGATAAAAATGGGCACTCGTGAAGGTAAGAGCAGCATCGCTTGGCTGCCACATCTTCCATCCCTGTCTCTCCTCCCCAGGTATGGAAGCGTTCTGGAGCGTGGTTCTTCAAAGGCTTCCCCAAACAGGTCCTCCCACAGCCTATGCCTATAAAGAAGACCAAGCCCCAGGAGCCTGTCAGTGAGCCTGCTGCCCCTGAACAGCCTGCTCCTGAGCCCAGGCACCCTGCCCGGGCTCCAACTCGAGGTAGAACAAAGCAGGTTCTTCAGATCTTGGCCACCTGGTCTACCCGAGGGGTGTCCTGACATTGTGTCTGTGTTTCACCCAGTTATTGGAAAATCTGCTTCTGGACTTGGGTCTAGGGCTCTTATATCTCCTTCATAGTTCACCATAAATCCTTATCCAGAGGGTGGCACAATGAACTCTCCAGCAACTCCAGGCTGCCCAGAGGCTTCGTGGTCATCCCTGGTGGAATATCTAGTGTATAAGAGGTAGAAATTAAAATTGGGAACTTAGAGTGACTTTTACCACCAAGATCGCACTGGAGCCTGGGAGAATACTGGGTTTGCTGAGAAGCCTTCCTGGACCCTGATATTTCTCCTACTATCCATAAGCATGTCTGACTTGGACTAATTAAAAGTGAAAGATTAATAGAGGGAAAGTAGTAAAAGAAAATTACTACTACTAAATTGCTGCTATTGACATTATCACTGTTACCCAAATATTACGATTAATTATTAAAATGATTAAGAGGGAGAAGCAAAATGGCAAAAATTTTAAAAAGCAGCCATAGTAAAAATACATTTTAGTTGTATTAGGCCACCAGGGCTGACCAGATAAAGCCCTTGCAATAATTTTGGTTGACACTAAGTGATAAAATCTGGACTAAATGACAGTGCCAGATTGAGTGCAGGCAGTGCTTCTGAAAGGAAGGGTATAGTTGAATGTCTCAAATATGGAAGTGTCCACCTGCATTTCTCATAAGATAACTTATCAAGGTACTTAGCACAATGCCTGCCACCTAAAAGGCATTCGGCAAATGTTTTCTTCCTGACAAGGCATGACCAATTTCTAGTCCTTTCAGGGAATCGTCAAATTGTCAGCATATATTGCATCCCCGAGGAGTCCCCAGTTTTCACCACTAAAAGATTCCATCTTCCTCGTTCTTCTAGGCTGAGAATGCTGTATAGCATTATTGTTCTTTATTAAGCCTGTGTATGCTCATATGTGTTTGTGCATGCAAAGGAAATAATGTGAAATTGTAAACAGGAGTTAGATCAGGGGAGGTTGGGAGGAAGACAATTTTTTTAAATGTTCTTGGGCAATAGTCGATGAACCCCTTTGTAGGCTTGAGTGCTGGTTTTCCAGACACCAGAAAACTGTTACTCCTCATCATTTGTGTTTTCTTTCTCCAGGTGACAGTGAGGATAGGAGGGGCCAAGGTCAGAAGACAGGTGGGTTCTGCTGACTCTGTTTTGTAACTTGAGACAGGCATTCACCTCATTCCCTTGATGCCCTTTGCCATCCAATTCATGTTCTTCTTTTCAGGCCCTGATGCAGCCTCTGCTCCAGGGCGAGGAAGCTATGGGCCTCCTGTGCGCAGGGCCTCCGAGGCACGAATGAGCACATCTAGCCGGGATTCAGAGAGCTGGGACCACAGCGGGAGTGCTGGAGACTCCAGTCGGAGCCCAGCAGGTGAGCAAGATGGTCAGATCCAGAGACAGCTTGCTGGATAGGGAGACTCAAAAAGAATGAGGGGGAAAATGTTTTTATTCATTTATTTAGCCAGCACTTATTGAGCACCTACTATGTGCCATGTTCTATTCCAGATACTGGTTCTAGTCTATGGCAGAGGAAAGACAGGATTCAGAAACAATTCTGGCTCTAGACATCTGTAATTTTGGTTAGATCCTTTTCTTGCTGTAATACCATATGTCAGAAAGCATGATTTTTTTGTCTCCTCACCTCAACAAAAACAAAACAAAACAAAAAAAACCACCCTGGGGGAAAATGCCCTTAGGGTTTGAACAAAGTAAGGATGCTTCACTCTCAAAGATCTCTCCAAGTCTTCCCTTGGCTCTGCTGTCTGGGCATATGGCATAGGTCAGCATGGCCAGGATGTTACTGACAGGTGCTTGTACTGGGTACCTCACATTTCTGGCCTCACTCATGGTGGGTTTATTTGGCAAGAGTGCCCACTGGTAGGAGTCCTTGAGCGCAGGACTTTGAAGGAAATTTCTACCATATTGGAACGTCTTTCTTTCGTAGCCCCTTGTCCAAGACCTCAGAGCAGCTTCATTTCTCATTCAGGAAGGGGCTATGTCTGGGTCTGAGTCACGTTGGCTGAATACTTGGGTCCCAGGTTGACATAGGACTTTCTCTTCCTGAGCTGTGTGTGTGTAGCTTAGCACTTCACATCCTCTTTATTGGCAACAGAGCTGGGCACGTACATACCTTGTGCTTCCTCATCTGCCCAGACCCCTCCCCGCAATGAACCTATGGTACAGATGAACAGAGAAAGAGGAATTTCTCAGATCCTCAGCATCATGTAATGTTTACAGGGTGTTTACTATGTGCCAAATGCCGTCTCAAGCTCTTTTCCATATATTATCTCATTTAATCCTTGCTGCAACTCCAAAATCCACATATGAGACTTCTGTTGTTCACATTTTACAAGATAGAGAAACTGAGCCTCAGAGAGGTGAAGCCACTTGCCCTAGGTCACATAGCTGATAACTGGTTAAAATGAGAATTAATTCCATATATGTCCAACATGAAAGCCTGTACTTTTTCTATTCTCTTCCAGAGGTTAAGTTTCTATTGGCAATGCCTTTTAAAGTCATTTTAATTGTTGTAAAATATATATAACATAAAATCTACCATTTTAACCATTTTCATGTATACAATTTAGTGGTGTAAAGCATATTCACACGGCTACACAACCATGCCACTATCCATCTGCAGAACTTTTTTGTCATTACAAACTAAAACTTTGTATCCATTAAATAATAACCCCATGCTCTTCTCTCTGCCCAGCCCCTGGTAACAAGTATTCTTGATTCTGAACCTATGGTTTTGACTACTCTAGGTACCACACATCAGGAGAATCATACAGAATTTATCCTTTCATGATTGGCTTATTTCACTTAGCATAATGTCTTCAAGGTTCATCCGCATTGTAGCATGTGTCAGAATTTCTTTCCTTTTTTACCCATTTATGCTGGTGGTTGCAATTTTTTGTGTGAAAAATCAGACCTTGGCGATGACTTTGAGCAGTAGGATATAAATAACTGCCACAAGATTAGCTTTCCAATAATGGAACACTGGGCTTAAATTAAGAATACACAATATTCTATTGTGCATTTATATATAATACGTATATACACACATAATATAGTATACATATATACACAAAAGGCTATAATAGTAAAATGGCCTTTTACTAATATGTAATAGTAAAATGGTATATATTGTATATTAATACATATAGTGTATATACACATAGCACATAGACTAGTGGTATATATGTATATACATGTATATATACATATATATAGTGATGTGTGTGTGTACATATGTTATATATATACATATATAACATATATACACATATATAACATATATATGTATATATATACACACACACCGCATTTTATTTATCCATTCACCCATCAATGGGAGTTTGGGTTGTTTCAGCCTTTTGACTGTTGTAAATAATGTTGCTGTGTGCCTGACATACAAATATCTATTACATTCCATTCTTCTCAATATATACCTAGAAGTGAAGTTGCTGAATCACATGGTAATTCTGTGTTTAATTTTTTGAGGAGCCACCATACTGTTTTTCATGGTGGCTGCGACATTTTTAGATTCCAACCAACAGTGCGGAAGGGCTCTAATTTCTCCGTGTCCTCATCAATATTTGTTGTTTTCTGGGCTTGTTTTTTTTTTTTTTTTTTTTTGCCAATCATTGAGAGCTTGTAAGGTTGCTGAGGTTGGTTGGCCTTGAACTCTTGGCCTCGCCTTCGCAAGTGCCACGACATCCGGCCGGGGCCACTTTGGGCCCCTCTGGGCTTGTTTTTAATAGTAGTCATCCCAATGGGCGTCAAGTGGTATCTCCTTGTGGTTTTCACTTGCATTTCCCTCATGATTAGTGATGTGGAAAACCTTTTCATGTGCTTTTGGCCATTTGTATATTTTCCTTGGAGACACAGCTATTCAAGTTATTTGTACACATGTTATATTAGATAGTTTGTCTTTTGTTGTTGAGTCATAGAAGTTCTTTGTATATTCTGGATGTTAATGTCTTGTCAGATATAGAATTTACACATTTTTCTCTCATTTCATGGGTTATTTTTGTCTCTTTTATAGTGTCATTTGATGCGCAGAAGGTTTTTATTTTGATGAAGCCCAGTTTATCTTTTTTTTTCTTACCTGTGTTTTTAGTGTCATGTCTAAGAAATCATTGTGTAATCTAAGGTCATGAAGAATTTCCTTTATGTTTTCTTCTAAGAGTTTTATAGTTTTAGCCCTTATGTTTGAGTCTTTGATCCATTTCGAGTTAATTTCTACATATCAAACCCTGCTTTTAATGTCTACATTGTTTTGTCTTCTGAGGACAAAGATAGTCACAGGACATTTCCGAACCAGATTTGAATCCCCTGTCCCTCAAGAGTCAATGTATATGTTTCCCTTTCTCTAGCTTCTAGCATCCACCTGCTCCACCTTTAGCTGGGTTAGCTGCTACCTTCTCTGAGCTCCCAGAGTAGTGAGATGCAGCCCTAATGCAGGGCTTATCACCGTCAAAAGCATTATAGCCTGAATATCTCTCCCTGGTAATACCAGGGACGTGTCTCTCTCCATCAATTTATTATGTTTCCAAATACTTTAAGCACCTACCATAATTTTATCTCTTGCTCCTCGTTTTTTAGCCTATACTGATTCCTAGTTGATTATATGCTCTGAAAGCCTTGCAGATTTGAATTAATAATCATAATAGCAACTTAAACTTTTATTAAGCCCCTACTCTGCCAGGTATGTGATTAAACCCTTTGCATGGGTCATATCATTGATCCAAACAATAGTTCTTTTGGGGTAGGTACTATTGTAGTCATCCTCACTTAATAGATGTGGCAAAGAGGGGTTAAAAAAAGCTCAAAGTCACATAAAAGTAATAGCAGGGCTGATGTTTCACCCAGGCAGTTCACATGCAGAACCGATACTCCTAGCTGGTCTGTTATTAGTTGTACTTGAGGGACTGCGAGCAGCTCAGTAAAACAAACTCTCTTGTTTCAGGGCTTAATCCTGGAATCTCAGGATCCTCTCTCATACACAGTGTGGAAATCCCTTCAGAGAATCTCTAAAAGGGGTTTTATCACCCACATACTCTCTGTAAGGGGTGACTCCCTACTTCATGGAGCAGCTTATTCTATTGTTGATAAGCTTCAGGTATCATTTACACATTCAACAAGATCTGAGATAGACTTGGACAGAAGTCTTTTCTTGGGGGCTTCCTGGTCATGTGACCTTGGGCATATTTAACCCCCACTACCTCAACTGCAAAATGGGGAACACAATACCATGCATGGCATTGAGTTGTGAAGATCCCGTGAGGTGATGTTCAAGGCCTGTTGCGTTTGAATAACCCAATCATTGTTGGCTATTGTGGCCTTGTAAACTCATCATCTCAGTGTCTGTCTCCTTCCCGTGACTGGGCTGTGCACTCCTGGAGGGTATAATATGGTAGTTTGTTCATCTTAGCACAGGGCTTGGCACTTGGTGGATGCTCATTGGATGCTTGTTGAGTGAATGAATGAATGTACAAATGAACATGGCCTCAAATGAACAGACAAATGGCAGTGCCAATGTAGGAAACTGGGACAAGACTTGGTGATTTGTAAGCCCCCAGACAAAGGTAGTAAAGTGTCCTCTGTGATGTGCATTCAAGCATCCATCTGGCCAAAAGTGCTGGATTCAGGAAAGATGGCATCTAGCCCAGTGAGATAAGAGAGGGCAGGACACTCCTCCCAGAACATCACACCTTCTGGGTACCAGAAACTGCCACATTCCTCATTCCATTCAGTCTCTCTCTGGGAAGCAACAGCACATAAGGGACTCTGGCACAGACTCCAGAGACCGACTGCCGATGTTCAGACCCGACTCTGCCCTAACCAGCCAAGAGACATTGGATGAGCTCAGTAACTGCTCTGTGCCTGTTTCCCCATCTGTAAAATGGAGATAATAAGGCCCCACCCCATAAAGTTATTAGTGTAGAGATTGAAGAAGTTCTCATATGTAAAGTCCCTCGCACATGGTAAGCACTGAATAAATCTTAATTTATTATTATGAGTTAAGTGGAGCTGTTGCCTCCATGAGGCATCAAAGATTCAGAGAGAATGAGTGACCAGCCCAAGGTCACACAGCCAACATGGGAAACAGTAGGAAGGCAAAGCCAAGTCCATATGAAGATAGAGACACATTCTTTCAATAATAATAAAATAATTTCACCACCTGGTATGTGTTGGGTTTTTAGTACATGCCAAGTACTGTTCTGAGCATTGCCTGTATCATTGCATCTCCCCACAGCTCTATCAGTTGGGTGATATTATCCCCATATACCAGGTGAGGAAACTGAGGCCCAGAGAGGACAGGTCACTTGAGCAAGGTCACACAGGTAGAAGGAGGATTAAAGAACCTGTGCTTTTTGACAACTGTGCTGCTGTTGTGACTTGCCAGAGTTTGAGTATTGAGAGGAAAGAATGCACTGAAGGCAGAAGAGTCAGAAAGAGCTGAGAGAGTGAGGAGCTGCCTCCAGTGGAAGTCAAGAGCTGAGAGAGTGAGGAGCTGCCTCCAGTGGAAGTCCAAGGGGCTCACTCCACGCTGGCTGAGTGGTCCCAGGCTCCTTCCCGTTTGTGTGTGTGTGTGTGTGTGTGTGTGTGTGTGTGTGTGTGTGACACATAATGGCTGTTTTCTTTCCTCTGCAGGTTTGAGACGGGCCAACTCAGTCCAGGCCTCCAGACCTGCCCCAGGCTTGATGCAGAGCCCAGCACCACCTCAGCCTGGGCAGCCAGGTACCTGTTACACGCCTGCTGGCACCTGCCTGGGCTGTCACTCAGCTGTGACCCCAATACCTCCCATCCCTGCTTGCAGAGCATGCTGAGCTTTCTGCAAAGCTGCGGCCACAACTAAATCCTAAGCTCTTCTAAGACCCTCAGAATGAATAATCCTCTGGGCTGAGAAGCTGGATGGGAATGGGAGGAGGAGGAGGGGAGCATCTTATCCACCCAGTACAGGAAGTGATGGTGCCTCATTCACCAGTGTTTCCCACCTCGAGGACCAGCACCCCCATTTCACAGAGGAGGTTCCCACAGAACTGGAGCTTGGGTCCAGGCCTTTCTAAATCCAAAAGCTCCCTTCCCAATGGGACTGTTCCTGCAACCTCTGGTACCTTTCTGCCTTCGGGCCTGTGTCCACACCTGTGAAGTGAGAAGGAAAAGGTGAACACCCAAATGATGCCACCCTCTCTGCTCCTTCTCTCTTGCTCTCTTCTCCCTGCTCAGGGACCCCAGGAGGCAGCAGACCAGGTCCTGGGCCAGCAGGACGCTTTCCAGATCAGAAGCCAGGCAAGTATCTGCTTCCTCCCAAGCTTGCCCAAGTGGCCACCTCTCCTCTACCTCCCAAGAGAGAGCAGGCAGCTGCCAGATCTTGACTCAGCCTGTACCTTGAGAGCTGTCTGATGAGATCTTAACAGCCCCCTGAGTCTAAAACTCTAGATAACCCATACTAAGATTAGATAGATAGAAATGCCAACACATATAGTTCAAAGCATAGACTGCCTGGGTTTGAATTCCTGCCCCTTCACTTCCTGGCTGTGGGACCCTGGGCAAGTTACTTAGCTTCCCTGAGCCTCAGTTTCCTTATTTATTAAATGGGAATAATACCAGGACCTACCTCACAGAGTTGTTGGCAGGATTAAACAAACTAATACATAGAAAACCTTGGTGGGCTGCCTGGAATATACTAAGCCCACACTGAGTGACAGTGATTACTACTAATATATGTGATCAATATGCATCACCATCATGTGTATCGATCATAGATAGCTACAGGGTATTTTTTTCTTTCTAAGGCACCAGGCACTGTTTTAAGTGCTGTACCTATATTTGTTCATTAAACAAATACTACTATTTGGGTAACTTCAGATATTATAATTCCTGTTTTACAGATAAAGAAACTGAGTCTCTGACACATTAAGTAATTTGCCCCAGGTCACACAGCCAAGATTCAAATGCAGGCTGTCTGGCTCCAGAGTCCACATCACTGATCTGTAACCCCATGAGGTCTGTTTTGCTTACATCTGAATCAGCTTGAGGGGCTTATTGTCAAACACAGATTCCCAAGGCCCTGCTGCATATCCACTGATCCTGGGCGGGGCCTGGGAATCTGCATGTTTAAAAAATGTCCCTAGATGCTGCTGTTATGAAACAGGGACTCAGCTGCATCTTTCCTGTCCTTATCTCCCTGTAGAGGTGGCTCCGAGTGACCCTGGGACCACTGCCCTACCCCGAGAGGAAAGAACTGGGGGAGTCGGGGGCTACCCAGCAGTTGGAGCCAGAGAGGACCGAGTGAGCCACCCCTCCCGGCCCTATTCCCAAGCATCTGCAGCTGCCCCCCAGCCTGCTGCAGCCCGCCAGCCACCACCCCCAGAGGAGGAGGAGGAGGAAGCCAACAGCTACGATTCAGATGAAGCAAGTAGGTGGGACCTAAAGGAGAAGTATTTTGGAAAAATCGCTTCAGGAGCCAAGCCCAGGGAGACAGGAATGGCTCGGGGTCAGCCTTGTCTACCCCCAGCCCCCTATTCAGCCAGGCCAGATAACATCCAGAAGTACAGATTTGTGTTTCTAAATTCACAAAATAATATCAGCTTCCTAAAGATTAAGTGCTACGTATATTTTTTATTGTGGTAAAATGCAAATAACATCAATGGTACCATTTAAATCATTCTAAAGATTGCAATTGGGTGGTATTAGCTATATTCTCGATGTTCAGTCTACCAGTTCCTCAAGACATTAAAACAAAATTATTATATGACTCAGCAATTTCACTCCTAGGTGTGAATGTGTATTTTAACAGTTTTTAAAACTCTTTAATGTATATCTTCTATAAGTAATTTATTAATCATCATTTAAAGTTTACTGGGCATTTTCTCTTGCCTCCTTATTAAATGCCTGCAATGTACCTGCCCCACTCAGGCCCTAAATCTCAAGGATTCACACACACACACACACACACACACACACATCCCAGGGACACACACACACACACACACACACGTCCCAGGGATATACGCACATGCACACACACAAGTCCCAGGGACACAGACACATACACACACACACACACACGTCCCAGGGACACACACATACACACACACATCCCAGGGATATACTCACATGCACACACACACACACACACACACACCAGTGACATCTTTTCCCCCTGGTGTGCCTGGGGCAGCCTTTGTGAGCTAGATGAAGGCAGGATTGACAAGTGTCTGCATCCAGTATATGTTGGTGAGTAGGGGCATTTTCATTTGCTTCTGATCAGGTGGGAAAACTGGACCCACACAGAAGGAACAGATCAAGGCTGTGACCAGCAACATGGCCTTGATGTGCCATGTCATCTCTCTCCATTGTAAAATGAAAAGCACGGCACCACCTCCCCCATAGGCTCAGGGGCAGATAAACTCAGATGCCTTCCAGGAAGGTGCTTCATAAACTGGCAATCATTATTATTACATAGTGTTAAACACACACGAGGAATTGTATTAGGCTTTATAGACATCAGAGGTCATGAAAGTCAACACGTGTTGGGCACAAAACAATGAAAGTCAACACGTGTTGGGCACTAGTTTTGTGCTGGGCACTGTTCTGAGTGTATTCTATGCATTTGCCCATGTAATCTTCCTAGCAAGCTTGGGCATAGTTGCTTTGATGACTCCCATTTTACAGGTTGAGAGATGAGGCTCCAAGAGGTTGAGGCACTTGTCCAAGCTTACCCAGTCAGTGCCAGGAGGGGCTGGCAGTCAATCGCACTGCTGTAGCAGAGCAGAGGCCAGGTCTGCATGGAAGATCAGCTGTCCCCCTTCATTCCCTGTGCTCTCCCATGGGTCATGGGTCTGCCAGCTCAGGAGAAAGGAATGAGAGGAGTCTAACCGCCTTGTCAGCCACAGGCTGGTTCTGCTATGGAAATGCCTTGTCTATCCACCCTTCTGCCTTCCCTCATCCTGGTCCTTCCCCAGAACACTGGCCACTGCTCTTTCCATCTTCCTGAAATGTTCCCAACCCACCAAGCATAGATGAGTCATCCTAGCCTCATGTCTGTCCCTGTTATTAACTTATCCTGGCAGTTTATTACAAACCTGTCTCCATACTCTACACACTTACTCATCTCTGTATTTGACAAGGGTTTATTGAGCATATACTAAGTGCTTCAAGCTGTTCTAGGTGGTGAGGCTATCATGGCGGGGCGGGGCGGCGGGGCGGGGAAGATGGACATGCCGGCTATTCTCCTGGAGCTAACATTCTAGTGAAGAGAAACAGTTAACATACTAATGAATTCATTTCAAACGGAGGCAAAACACCATAAAGGAAATAAAATATATTGAGTGATTATGAGGGTAGCTACTTTAGGGAGTGATCAAGGAGGGCATCTCTGAGCAGGTGACATTTAAGCTGAGATATTGACAATGAGAAGGTAACAGCCATGTATGGATCTAGAGAGAGAGCATTCCAGGCAGAGGAAACAGCAAGTGCTGAGACTCATTTATTCCTTCAGCAAATAAGTGAGTACCTACAACTACCATGCTTACTGGGGACACAGCAGTCAACAAGGTAATCCCAGCTGTTGCCCTCATGGGGCTCTCAATCTACAGGACAGAAAGGCATTACCTAGGCAAGTGCACAGATGATGAGCTGATCACAGATGTCGTGAGTGCTCTAATGTAGTAGAAGGTCTACCAAGATGAGGCGCTCACAGCAAAAACCAAGTCTTCCTCTCTTCTATAGTCTCCATTCCTAGCCCAGGCTGGGCACATAGTAAGTACTCAGGAAATGTTTGCTAAGTGACTGACTGAATGTTTATTGTCTCGGTTCCTGTCTCTGCCCACTTCAGCCACCCTGGGTGCCCTGGAATTCAGCCTTCTCTATGACCAGGACAATAGTTCCCTGCAGTGCACCATCATTAAAGCCAAGGTGGGTGATGGTGGCCAAGCGGGGGACATCTCAGGATGCTCTGGCATGGCTAGGACACTCAGATGGGGAGGGGTGACCAGGCCTGTCTCCTGTTGTTGCTTATCTATCGATGACAGTGACAGTGATGAGAAGAGTCACAGTAATTAGGAACATTCCTTTCTGGGAGGACTTCCTCCTCCAAGGATGGTCACTTATCTGCAGCCACCTCCTGGGAGTGCATGCAGCCAGGCTTCAAGGGCAGAGCCTGCCTCTATCTGTCTGGGCCGGCAGTGTCTCTAGAGGGGATGGTGGAGGTGCTGCCCGGGAGGAGATGACAGTCTGGCTCAACAGCTGACATGGCCTGGAATGGCCCCATGCCTGTGTCTGCCTAAGGCTCCTTCTGCTGAAGTGGCTGTCACGCTGGAGCAGCAGCCGAGACACAGGGACACTAATATCTGCTTCTGGAGGGGTGGGACAGCCTTGCTGCAGGCTCCAGGGGAGTGAGCTGACTTGATTCCAGATCCCAGGAGAAAACCTGGGTGAAGCCAGTACAAACCCCAGAAAGTAATTGACTGGGATTGCACCCTTCCCGTGCAAAGCCCCAAGCCTGGTACACACACACACACACCCCAAGCAAGGGCTCAGGAACCAGATTCCTTGGGTTTAGATACCAGCCGAGACTGTTCCTAGCTGTGTGACCTGAGGAAAGTGACTTAACCCCTCTGTGTCTCAGTGTGCTCATTTGTAAATTGGGGATGATAGTAGTGTCTCTCCCATAAGGATGGTCATGGGCACATGTTCCAGTTTGCCTAGGACAGTCCCCATCTGTGCCTGTTGCCGCACTATAAGTGCCTCCTTTTCACTCTTAAAATATCTCAATTTGAATGATAAATGAGATATGAAATGCTTAATATAACTCCTAGACCAACACATTCCTTTGCCCAAGTCACTTCTTTATTGAGCACTGATTATGTGTCAGCATTTATTAGACACCTAGTATGTATCAGCATTTATTGGGTACCCATACTATATCGGCATTTATTGGGCACCAAGTATGTATCAGCATTTATTGCACACCTATTTACTGCCACTGAGGCAAGCACTTAGATGCATTTAACACCCCACCACCGCCCTGCCAATAACACAGTGAAGCAAGCTCATACATTATTTTGTTTCCTCTTTATAGAAACTTTTGAGGTAGAGATTCTTATTAGCCCCATTGTACAAATGAGGAAACAGGCTTAGAAAGTTAAAGCCTGAGGTCACACAGCTGGTAAGAGATGGAGCTGATCTTTACAGGCAAGATCTCATTTAATCCTCTAAGAGCCCCATGAAGCAGGAGTGGCTGCCAGCCCCCCTGGACAGGTGGGGAAACAAGATCTGAGGAGGTTACTGGACACAATGCAGTTGACCCTTGAGCAATGTGGGAGTTAAGTTAACCCCCTATGCAGTTGAAAATCTATGCTGTAACTTTTGATTCCCTAAAAACTTAGCCACTACTAGTCTACTGTTGCCTGGAAGCCTTCCTGACACCATAAACCATCAATGGGCACATCTTTTATATACTTTAGGGTTATATACTGGACTCCTACAATAAAGTAAGCTAGCAGAAAGAAAAGTCAGCATTTATTGAGAATATCATAAGGAAGAGAAAATATATTTACTATTCATTAAGTGAAAGTGGATCATTGTGAAGGTCCATCCTCATGGTCTTCATGTTGAGTAGGCTGAGGAGGAGGAGGAAGAGAAAGGGTTGGTCTTGCTGTCTCGGGGGTGGTGGAGGTGGAAGAAAATCCTCATGTAAGTGGATTCACACTGTGTTGTTCAGGGCCACCTGTGCATGGTGTAAGTGCTGTGCAGTGGATGGTGGGAGCCCAGAGGTGGGACATCTGCCTGGTCTGGGTGTAGGGGATGGACAGAGTGTGTCTAAGCTCCAGGAATTTGGGGATTGGTCATTTCAACAAATCGACTTAATTCCTACCTACCCAAACAACTTCCCTCCTCCATTGTCTCTCATCCAAGCCTCGTCCCAGCCCTGATGGATGGAGACACTGAAGTCTCAGAAGTGAATGCAGGGGTCAGGGACAGAATGCAGGAGTCTCCTCCTTCCCCATAGCCTCACCCTTACTCTTCTGGAACATCTCCTCCCCTCCTAGCAATAACAGTCCAGCCTTGATCCAGTGTGTACCGTGTGCCAGCACTATACAGGTAGAATTGCATTTAAATCTTACCACCTCACAAAGCGGGTACTGTTCTCATCCCCATTTGACAGGTTAGGAAACAGAGGCTCAGAGAGGTTAAGAAACTTGCCTAAGGTTATGTAGCCAGAAGGTGACGTGGCCAGGCTTTAAAACCTGTCTTCCATCCCAGCACACTCTCCATGATACTGCATTTCCCTTCTCTCTCTTTGGAGGAGGAAGCACACAGGGTGGACCAACAGGCAGGACAGATGCCAGGGGCTATGCCCATTGCCGATGACAGCTGGGCACTGGGCCTTCCTGAGGCCCTCACACCATTGCCTCCTTCTCTTGCAGGGCCTGAAGCCCATGGATTCAAATGGCTTGGCTGATCCCTACGTTAAGCTGCACCTCCTGCCAGGAGCCAGCAAGGTACCATATGGCCTGGGCTTCTCTGCAAACTGGGTGCATGGGCCCTGGCAGACACCCAGGGTTCTCAGCTCAGAGCCTAAAATAGCCTTATCTACCCCAAATCCCCACCCCCACCTCATCCTGTGAGTAGCATAGTCATTGCAGAGCAAGTAAAGTATGTTCCAGGAGTCACTCTCCCTTGGGCAGGGGCTCTGTCCATTTCTCCAACTCAGAAACCTGGGATCTGGGGAGCTGCCAAGGCAGAAGAGAAGCAGATGCCCTGTTGATGCCCTTCACCTGCTCAAATGTCCACAGTGTCTCTCCTAGTACTGACCCTGGCTCACCTCCCCCACACATTGTATGCCCCAACCACACACTCCTCATCTCTCAATAGAACTGAACAACTCTCTCCACATTTCAGGACTAAACACTTTGGAGAATATTCTCTGAAGCCCCAGCCCTCCCACCTTTCTCCTTCAGCTCACTGGCTGAGCATTGCTTTGCTCTGGGGTTAATTCTCCTCTCTGGGGATTGGCCCACCCAGGGCACATGGCTGGAAATGGAAGTGTGCCTGCCTGGGCTTTGTTTTGTGCTTTGTATTAATTTGACGTAGACATCCTAAAGGCAAAGGTAACCGTACATCTGTCAAATGATCTTCAGAAAATGCCTGTTAAATACCCCCTGCAAGCACCAAATGCTCCATGAGACAAAAGAGGACACATGTATGCACCTGCACACTGCCCCCCACACTCAACACACACACACACACAGACACACACACACAGACACACACACACACACACACACACATACACACACACTTTGTCTCACTCTTTTCTTTGAATCAAGGAAAGGCAGTTCCTCACCTGGCCATGGCCAAATTATGAAGTGTTTGGCCCCTGCTCCTCCTAACTCCCCAGTGATGTTTACTTCCCCTCTAGATGCTCTGCTTTGCCCACTCCTAATAGCCAAAACTGCTTTGCCAAAGAATCTAATATGAATCATCGGCATGTTAGCATGAATTAGATTTGTCACCAGGCCACGTTTTCTGGGTATGGTTGCATTTCTAGCCTTCTCTCTCTTAGAGTAAAATGAAAATAGTTGGCCCTGATACTATTTGGGGTACAGAGGGAAATGTCCCAATATCCCCTGCCTAAAAGGGAATGGATAACTCTCATTTCTGTCTCTCTGACCTATAAATGATTTCTTCTCAAAGGAAGGTCTCTCTGCTTTCTTAAGGGGAAGTTCAAGAAGGAGGCTCAGTGCATGGAGGGAGAGGGGACCCAGTGTCACATTCATTTATCTGTGGCCATGATCTTAGAGGACATCCCCCACTCCCTGAGAACATGCCTTTGGGAATAAGTAAGCCCATGGACACTCCTACGGGGAAAGCCACCCGCCCACTCCACATCAGCTCAAATGATGGAGTTCCAGGACTGGCTCCCCACTGAGGAAGGGGTCTCTGTTCATCTCTCTGGGGCTCTAGTCCAACAAGCTTCGTACAAAAACTCTGCGGAATACTCGGAACCCTGTCTGGAATGAGACTCTCGTCTATCACGGAATCACCGATGAAGACATGCAGAGGAAGACCCTCAGGTACCTGCCGGGCACAGGGCAGAGAGGGAAGTGAAGGGGAGACTCAGGCTGGGTGGAGCTGGGACTTGAGGTGAGGCCCCCAGGGCTTCACTCTAAAAAGATCTCTGCGTAGTTTTTTTTCTTGCTTGTTTACTTGTACCAAAAAAAAAGATATTTTTGGTAGAAATTTTGGAAAATACAGGTAAGTTGAAACTGTTTACTGTTAACATCTTGGTGTTTGGATGTTCAGCGTGTGTGTGTGTGTGTGTGTGTGTGTGTGCACACATGCGCATGCGAGTGTCTGAAAGTTTTTTCCTAATAAAATTGAGTGCTTATAAAAATGTTTATTACAATGGATCATCCCATTAATATGTCTGTATCACTTAATAATACATTAATGCCATTTCATATTCTTCTACAATGTTGAATTATTAGGCTGGTGTGGAAAGTAATTGCAGCTTTTGCCATTAAAAGTAATGGCAATAAATATATATATTTTATATGCTATATATACACATATATGTGTATGTATATCTAGAACTTGCCTTTTTTTCTTAACAATATATCTTGGTGTTATAGCCATGAAAAGACATTTAGATCTACCTAATTTTCAACTGACTCAGAGTATTCCACAGAATGGATTTATCACAGATTTGTAAAAATATTATTATTATTAAATATTACAAATGAATAGAAAAGTGTAGAATATGCTAAAACAAACATCCATGAACCCACTCAATACTTGATCTGTTAAAAAGTCTTGCTATTTTGCTATTTTGCTTCAGTTGTTTTTTTAAGAAAGCACTCCCAGGGCAAGCTGAAGCTCCTTTTGTACATTCCACTCTCCCATCCTGTCCTGCTCTCTTCTCTCCCAAGAGCTAAACACCATCCTGAATTCTTTGGGTTTCATTCTCAAGTATGTCTTATACTTCATAATTATGTATCTATAAACAATGTACATGATTGTTTGGCATGTTTTAAAATTTTCTGTAAATGTTTACCAGTTGATTTAGCCAATTCCCTATGGGTGGGTATTTAAATTGTTTCCAGCTTTTCTCTATTACAAACAAAGTTGCAATGAGCATACTTCATTCTTGCTTGTGTACATATGAGTGTTTCCTTAGGATAGAAACCAAAGAGAATTGTTACTGGATCATGGGATATGTGATGTTTTTCAAAACAATTTTTACAAGACATGCAAACTGCTTTCCAAATTGGCTGCAACATTATTCTAAGTAAATATTTTTATTGCGGCTTAACATTCATTTAGAAAAATGTACATATAATAAGTGTACAGATTGATGAGTTTTCACAATAGCGAACACACTGGGCTTAAGGAAGGGAACATTCCCAGACAGCAGAAGCCCCCACTGTGGCCCCTTCCTGTGAGAGCCTCCCTGGAGTATTCAATATCCTAACATCTAACGGGACAAATTAATCGTGTCTGTTTTTATACTTTACATAAATGAAATTGTATTGTGTGGCTCTTTTGTATCTACATTCTTTCATCTGACATTATGTGTGTGTATTCATCCAAATTGTGTGTAGTTGTAGGTCATTCTCATCGCTGTTCAGTATTTTATTGCATGAACATAACAGTGCATAACAGTTTTATTTACCCAGTTTACTGTTGATGTATTTGGGTGGTGTCTAGTTTGGGGCTATTACAGATAGTGTTGCTAGGAACATTCTAGTAGCTGTTTCTATGTGTACAGGTACACTTATTTCTGTTGCATATATACCTAAAAGTATAATGATTGAGCCGTAAGATGTCGGTGTGTCCAGCTTTAGTAGAAACTGCCAGTTTTCCAGAGTGGCTGTGCCAGTGTGCACTCCCATCAGCCATGTGTGGGAGTTCCAGTTGCTTCACAGCCTCGTCAACACTTTTTCATTTTGGTCATTCTGGTAGGTGTGCACTGGTGTTGTGTTGTGGTTTCACATTTCTCTGATGATTAAGTACAACATTGTCTTTAATGTATATGATTACATTTTATGGTTATTTCATAATTTTCTTGAGCAGTTCCTCCAGTGTAGAGTATTTGTTGTTTCTGCTTTTTTCATAGTTATAAACAATACTGTGACAAACATCTTTGTCGTGAAATATATTTTTAATTTTTTGTATTGATATTCATGAGGTGTCTAATAATTTGACACAGGCATACAGTATGTAACAATCGCATCAGGATAAATGGGGTTTTATCACCTCAAACATTTATACCTTGTGTTACAAACAATCAAATTATACTCTTCAATATTTTTAAATGTATGACTAAATTACTACTGACTATAGTCACCCTGTTGTGCTATCAAATACTAGATCTCATTTATTCTAACTATTTTTTGACCCATTGTACTTAAATATTTTTGGCCTTGCCTTATAATATCTTTGAGGTAATTTCCTGTAAATGGTGTTACAGGGTCAAAAACAGTGACCCTGTAAAATTCTTTTATGTCTTTGGAGATGCATTGCCCTGCAGAAAGATGATACCGTTTACACCTTAAGCAGCTCAGTTGAGACAACTTCTTTCTCTAGTTTTGAGTAGTGCAGGACTCAGCTATGAGGGTGTCTGCGCCTTCCAGGACTTTGAACATTTGTTCAACTAGTGTTGGTGGCCAAGGAGTGTAGTACCTTACAGTCCCTTCCTGTCCCCCAAGAATGCCTGCCATGTCATGGGAGGACAATAAGTCCTTTCCGATTCCCGGTTTAATAAATGGTGTTGGGAAAACTGGCTAGCCATGTTCAGAAAGCAGAAACTGGACCCCTTTCTTACACCTTACACTAAAATTAACTCCAGATGGATTAAAGATTTAAACATAAGACCTAACACCATAAAAAACCCTAGAAGAAAACCTAGGCAAAACCATTCAGGACATAGGCATAGGCAAGGACTGCGTGACTAAAATGCCAAAAGCAATGGCGACAAAAGCCAAAACAGACAAATGGGATCTAATTAAACTTAAGAGTTTCTGTACAGCAAAAGAAACAATCATTAGAGTGAACCAGCAACAACAGAATGGGAAAAAATCTTTGCAATCTACCCATCTGACAAAGGGCTAATATCCAGAATCTGCAAAGAACTAAAGCAGATTTACAAGAAAAAAACAACCCCATTCAAAAGTGGGTGAAGGATATGAACAGACACTATTCAAAAGGAGACATATGTGAGGCCAACAAACACATGAAAAAATACTCATCATCACTGGTCATTAGAGAAATGCAAATCAAAACCACATGGAGATATCATCTCACGTCAGTTAGAATGGCTATCATTAAAAAAATCTGGAGACAACAGATGCTGGAGAGGATGTGGAGAAAAAGGAACATATTTACACTGTTGGTGGGAGTGTAAATTAGTTCAACCATTGTGGAAGACAGTGTGGCGATTCCTCAAGGACCTAGAAATAGAAATTCCATTTGACCCAGCAATCCCATTACTGGGTATATACCCAAAGGATTATAAATCTTTCTATTATAAAGACACATGCACACATATGTTCATTGCAGCACTGCTTACAATAGCAAAGACCTGGAACCAACCCAAATGCCCATCAATGCTAGACTGGACAAAGAAAATGTGGCACATATACACCATGGAATACTATGCAGCTATAAAAAAAGATGAGTTCATGTCCTTTGTAGGGACATGGATGAATCTGGTAACCATCATTTTCAGCAAACTGACACAAGAACAGAAAACCAAACACTGCATGTTCTCACTCATAGGTGGGTGCTGAACAATGAGAACACATAGGCAGAGGGAGGGGAACATCACACACTGGGGTATGTTGGTGGGTGGGGGGCTAAGGGAGGGACAGCAGGGGGAGGGGAAGTTGGGGAGGGATAACACTGGGAGAAATGCCTGATGCAGACAGCAAACCACCATGGCATGTGCGTACCTATGCAACAATCCAGCAAGATCTGTACATGTATCCCAGAACTTAAAGTACAATAAAAATAATGTAATCCAACTAAAACAATAAAAATTAAAAAATAAGTCCTTTCCTCTCTTAGTATATGTCAGGATAAATTTTTGTGCCATGACTGGTCCTTTTGGTTTCCTTACGCAGCGGTTCCCAATCTTTTTGGCACCAGAGACCAGTTTTTCCATGGGCTGGGGTAGGGAGAAGGATGGTTATAGGATGAAACTGTTCCACCTCGGATCATCAGGTATTAGATTCTCATAAGCAGTGTGCAAACTAGATCCCTCATACGTGGAGTTCACAATAGGGTTCTTGATCGTATAAGAATCTAATGCTGCTGCTGGTCTGACAGGAGGCGGAGCTCAAGCGGTAATGCTTGCTCACCTGCTGCTCACCTCCTGCTGTGCAGCTGAGTTCCTAACAGGCCACAGACTGGGACTGTTCTGTGGCCTGGGAGTTGGAGACTTGTCCTAAGGAACATTTCTCATAACCTGCCCTTTTTGTGCCGCTATTACTCAATACTGTGTAGGGTAGATAACAAAAGACAATATGTTACTGTAGGATTCAGGGAGACCTGAATTCAAACCCTTGTTCTGCCTCTTATTAGGGAAAAATTATTTAATCTTTCTTGGGCCCAGTCTCTTCTCCAAATGGTAAATGCAGAGGTTTTGGAGGAGGAAAAATTAAATGAGAAAAGCTCCTAGCCTGGCTTTGCAAAAGAGGATGCTCAATTGGCCATAAAGTATATGAAAAGGGGCTCAACGTTTTCAGTTATCAGGAAAATGTAAATTAAAACTACAGCGACATACTATGACCCATTCAAAAAGGCTAAAATTAAAGACTGATGTAATTGAAGTCAAAGACAATGGAGAGTGACCAGACCTTTATAAACTGCTGGTGGGGGCATCATTGGTGGAACCTTCTTGGAAAAATGTTTCAAAGTTTCTATTGAAGCTCAGCTTACGCCTAGTTCATGGCCAGCAATCCTACTCTTGGGAAAATACTCAATCAAAATATACACATGTATATACCAAACGACATGAACATAAATGTTCCATAGCAGCATTATTCATAGCTCAAAACTAGAAACAACCTGTGTCAACAGCAGAATTATTATGGTATATTTACACAATGGAATACTATGCAGCAAGAGAAAGGATAAGTTATACTTTGCATGGATTCATCTCACAGACATAATCTTGAGCAAAAGAAGCTAGCATAAGAGTATATACTATATGATTCCATTTATATGAAGGTCAAAAACCAGACAAATGACTTTATGTGGCCAGAGGCAAGAGAGTGGCCATCGTTGAGACAGGCAGTGACGAGAAAGGATCTTGAGGGTCTTCCAGGCTCTAGAACGTTTTATATCTTGACCTGCGTGGGAATTACATGGGTATATTCATATGTAAACATTCATCAAGCTATGAACCAAGTTTATATGCTTTACTGCATGTCAGTCATACTGCAATAAAGAAGAAATTAAAGGTACTTAGCCCCGTGATAAATAAATAGGAAATCATATTATTTCCATGTATGTTGCACATTCCGTAGCAGCATCAGCTACAACTCCTGGCACACATCAGGGAGTCAATATTTGATCCTGTTTCTCTCTCCACCCCCTTGTGCTGGTGGCAGGATCTCTGTTTGTGATGAGGACAAATTTGGCCACAATGAATTTATTGGGGAGACCAGATTCTCCCTCAAGAAACTGAAGCCCAACCAGAGGAAGAATTTCAACATCTGCCTGGAGCGAGTGATTCCTGTGAGTGATTTTCCCCTGAGGATCTGATGGGAGGAGGGGAGATTGGGGGAGCTGCCTTCCTCTGGGTCTGAATTGGGGGAAATAGATCCAATTTCCCCCAATTGGGTAGCAGAGGCACTGCAGCGGTCTGCAGAGGAGAGTCAGGATTCCAGCTCAGAACCTCAGGCTGCATGCTCTTTCTGCCTTTCACAAACCCTGTGTCAGCATCACTTCAAACATGAGTTCTCCTTGGCCAAACTGGATGGTCAGCATGGGCTTCCTGGGTTCAGAGCCAGCCCTGCTACTTGCTATTCCATGGCCTTGGCCAAGGGACTGAACTACTCCGTGCCTCGGTGTTCTTGTCTGTGATGTTTGTGTTCCAACAGCACCTGCCTCTTGGGAGAGTTGTGTTTTAAAAAATAATATAATGGGTATAGAACTTAGTGCACAGTAAGCACTCATAAATGAACAGTTGTTAGTGTAGGAAATAATACTGCCTTACTCGCCTGTCAGTCAGGGAGTCAGAAAGTACCATGTAGGTTAACAGGAGGCAGCATAGCCTAGAGTTTAAGAGTGTGGGCTGTGCAGCCAGACTCTCCGGGTGTGAATCCTGGCTCTGCCGCTTAGGGTATAACCTGAGGCAAATTATTTAATTTCTCTGGGTCTCAGATGTCTTATTGTAAAATGGGATACTGTAGTGCTAACCTCATAGGATCTTTTAAGGATTGAATGCGATAATACATATGAAGTCTTAGAACTGTCATGGTTGTTGCCAGATTGTGATTATTGCTCTTTGAGAAAATAACAAGGATGAAAATGAGTTTCTGCAATTGGGCTGCACCTCAGAATTTAAAACCAGAGCTCTACAAACTAAGATTTGTGGGGGTCTCCTCTGGGGACTCTGTTTTAGTGGGGTAGGGAAGGACTCAGTAATCTATATTTTTAGAGATAATGCAGGCTGCCTTGCCTTACCTGTCAGCCAACTTGGGCCGAGAGAGGGGAGCAGGTCTCCAAGGTCTTGGTACCAGCCAGAGCCCAGCTCTCCTACAATACCAGCACCCCTGGTCTCTCTGGGCATCCAGCCTGCTCTCGACAGGGAAGCTATGGGGTACAGGAGGGGAAATCCTGCAGCATCCTCTGACCAGATGGCCAGCCCAAGGATGGAATATCTGCATGCCATGCCATGGTTTTATAGCGCAGGCAAAGGAACAAGGCCCAACAAGGAAAATTGCAAGGAAGAATTTCCACTAAATTCCAGGCTCAAAATAAATCCTTAAAGACAGCCCTAGGAGTGAGGCATTTCTTCTGGACTTTTGCCTGGTAACAGCTGGTTCTTCAGGCTTCTCTTCCTTCCCCAACTCCATGAGTTCAGTTGGCCAGGACAATGGCTAGGCCCTTGGCTGGGCCATCAGCCTTTGGGTCTGCCCATCTTGCTATGGTAGACACAGCCAGCTCTGGAGATATGGAGATGCAGGACAGCCAGAGGGCTGCAGCGGCCACAGAATGCTACTGATCATCTTTTGCTCTTTGTCATTAAACCTTACCCCTTGCATCACCAAATTCCCCCATTATGTCCCACTGAGGACAGGGGCCCCTCCCCTCTGGACCTCAGGTTTCCTCCTCTCCAAAGTGGGGAAGTTGGATTTAACCAATGGTTTTCCAACTCTGTTTCCCAGAGACTTAGAGTCAGCAAAAGGGCCCCAGGGGCCATGAAGGGAAAACGTGCCTGGTGGGTCAGACCACAAGAACCCTGAGCCATTTCAACCAGAGAAAATGAAATCTTGTCTGTCTGTGTGTGGAGTGTGGAGTGCTCTGACACTTATTGTCTGTGTCACTTTGGGTAAGGGGGTTGGCCACTCAGACCTCAGCATCCTCATTGGTAAAATTGGAATTGTAACAGAATTTATATCACAGGTTGTTATGCATTCACATACTTTGCCATATGGCTATGTTTTATAAATTTTAGCTAAAAGGGAGAGTAGGAGGGCCACAGAAGCTTAAGAACCCATCCTCATGGTTCTGGATGCTCATGGAAGTGTGAGAGGTTTCTGGTCCTTCTTGTGTAAGAAGATGAGCTCCATAGACAATGTTATCTTTTATTTGTTTCCTTCTTTTAAGATGAAACGTGCTGGGACAACTGGGTCAGCCCGAGGCATGGCCCTTTATGAGGAGGAGGTAAGCACTGAGCAGGAATTGAAGCCACAGTCAGGGTCTGTGCTAGGATAGCATCTTCCTCTTCTCTCCCTCCCTGGCCCCTTTCTCACCCATTCTCTTGCAACTACCCCACTGTTGATTTGCCTTGAGAGCGACCCTTTGCCCAAGTTGTTTGAGCATGAAACAAGGGATGTCCTCTCCATACCTGAAGCCTCTGAGGAACAGGCAGCCCCTTCCTCTCAGACCCAGGACGCCCACCAGGTTTTTGGCCTCGTGGTCAGAAGCTCTGTTGACAATTCCACTGACTAGAGCAATGGCACACTTCTTTCTTGGAGTGGATGCATTCTTTGAGCTGTGTGCCTGGCAGAAACTGAACTAAGCCTTCATGCTCTCTGCCTGGGTCCCTCATATGACCTCAGGGACTATCCTTTGAGAAGACTGGTTGCATTAAGGGAGTCTGAGATCAGAAGCAGGAATCTGGCTGGGGCTAGGGTCAAGGCTCAGTCCTGGGTCAGAGTCAAAGCCAGTCAGCGACCAGGAGCAAGTTTAATCTGTGCTCACAGTCAGAGCTCATCCACGTCTAAGTCAAAGTAAAGCCATTGGTCCCCACGTGCCTGAGACTGGGGGGGGACTGCCTCCCCTGACTTTCTCCTTGGAGGCGAGTCCATCTGCTGTCCTTGGTGCTGACTCCCTAGAGCTGGCCGAGCTCCATCTGCCCTTCATAGGCTTTTCCCTAAGGCTCACCATCCACATTTGCCTAGCCCCCTCCCCTCCGAGGCCCACACTGCCTTTTCCCCCAATGCAGCAGGTGGAGCGTATTGGTGATACTGAAGAGCGTGGCAAGATCCTGGTCTCCCTCATGTACAGCACACAGCAGGGAGGCCTCATTGTGGGCATCATACGCTGTGTGCACCTGGCTGCCATGGACGCCAATGGCTACTCAGACCCATTCGTCAAGCTGTAAGTCAATGCCTTGAGGCATAGGTGGACCCAGAGGAGTCCTGGATCCTTGGAAAAGGAGAACCAGAGAGTTTCCCCAAGATCATTGTACATTGAGACCCAGAGAGGGCAAGGAACCTACCCAAGGTCACAGTGAAACAAATGCCTAGAACTGGCAAGAATGTGGGTCTGGAGTCTCAGGCAGTTAGACTGCTGTGCCACTTGCCCACATGCAAAACTTTGTGACTCTGTCCTCTCCAGGGGCTAGTGATGGCTCTACAACTATGCTGATTAGTTGTTGTAGCCCCATTCGTAGCTCCCAGGAGTTGGCCGCACACCCTTCAGACTGCTCAGACCTCTACCACCAAAGAGGCCATCTGGCATTTTCCAGATTCATTCTGGAAATGTTCAGAAAAAAATGCCTTAGATTTGGGGACTATTCCAGTAATCTCAATCATGGAGAATAAAAGACACTTTGTTATCTCTGTTAGTCCAGATCCTCTGAGAAGAAGATACCAAAATAGGATTAAGTAGACAAAGGGTTTATCAGGGGAAATACTCATTTCAGGAAGTCTAGAGGGAGTCAGAGGAGAAAGGGAGAGATGTTAGACTACAATGCAAGTCTGACCTGAATGAGGGGAATAGACAGGGAAGTTGGAGGGAAGCATTCTAGATACAAGTTCAGTAAGCCCTCCAGGGAGTCCTCAAGCCAAAATTGGCCATCAGATGTGTCCTGTGTCTTGTAGGAGTGGGCCTACCTTAGCATCCCTTCAAGGCCCCGTCATTGGCTGGGAGCATGGCCTTGGCACAAATATGTCATACACTTCCAAGCACTGCATTTGGGGCCTTGGTCAGTTACGCTTCCTGTAGTTGGAGGTCTGCCAGGTGCAATTTCATGGCCACCACTGTGTCAGACATCAGGCCCAACTCCCATCTCTGCCAGCTGCTAGCTGTGGACTGTAAGCAAGCTATTTAGCTTCTCACTCAGTTTCTTTATTGGTAAAATGGAAAGAAGAGTTCCGCTTATCTCCAAGAGCAGGCTTAGGGCTCAAATGAGATGGCACATAGAAAGCAACCAGAATTGAGCCTGGTACAAAAATGTTTAGCACCTCAGTAGAATTCTGCTGACCTTGGGGCAGCGACATGTATGTTTCTGTGGATATGGATCTCCATGGAGCATGGATAGAGTCTCCAGTATGCTCTAGCTATGTGACCAGGGGCTTATGGCTTAACATCTCTAGTCTTCAATGTCCTCATCTGCAAAATGGAAAGAGTAATACTGTGTATGAGTTCAGGTGCTCCAAGAAGGAAACACCAAGAGAAGATAAGGTGTGCGAGAGATTTGTTGGAGAAAATGCCTGTAGAGGAGGTAAGGAAGAATCCAGAGGGGACCCACAGAGACAGCAGACCTTGCTAAGGTGTGATCCTGCTGGAGCAGAGAAGGAAGGATGTTTGAGTAGAAAGAATCTACACAAACACCCATCAAAGGAGTCCTGCCTTTCCCAGAAATGGGGCTGCCTAATGTTCCTGTCAGGGTTAGTTATTGGCTAAGAACAGCTTGTGGGAAGCGTGGCTTCAGCAAGAACATCATGAATGCAGAATCTAGTAGCTTGTCCGTCAGTTTCACCCCCTGAAATGGAGAATGCAGGCTGAGGGGTGCATTTCCAAGGGGTTTGGTACATAGTAAATGCTCAATAAATACATGTCATTATGGTTATAAATAACCACCATAACTGTTCTTACTCATGGCAAAGAGTATTTACTAATATTCTCTCCAGCTGGGAGACATTCCCCCCACCTCCACTGCCTCTGATAACAGAAAACAATACTTCCCTTGAGTCCATAGCCAAAGAACAGGTTCATGTGGGCTGTCTGTCAGATTTCCTTTGAATGAAGATTTATTTAACAAAAACCACACATGTCAGGGACAAGTTTGGTTTCTAAGAGTAATTTGATTTTATTTTCTCATATGACCCAAGAGAGGGAATGAGCTCAAGGGGTGCTGTCCAGCACTCCATTAGCAGTCAGCCATGTGCAGATTGGTTTTCTTAAGTAATTCTTTCTACCACTCCCTACCCCACCCACCCAGTCCTTCCAGAAGAAGTAGAGTTGCCGTGGTCACAAGTGAAGCCGCTGTCCTGCTGGCTGCAGTTATGGGAGAAGAAATGGGAGACCACTAAGCAGTTTCTGATCGAATAAATTTTATTCATTTATTTGTTTATTTAGACAGAGCCTTGCTCTGTTACTCAGGCTAGAGTGCAGTGGCACAATCTCGGCTCACTGCAACCTCTGCCTCCAGGGTTCAAGTGATTCTCCTGGCTCAGACTCCCAAGTAGCTGGGATTACAGGCACCCACCACCGCACCTGGCTAATTTTTGTGTTTTTTTTTTTCTTTTTTTAGTAGAGACGGGATTCACCATCTTGGCCAGGTGTGGGTAACCCCCATATAGGCACTGAGGACGGAGACTTAAGCAGAACCCTGGCACAGTTGGGGCTTAAAAAACATCTCAGATTATAGTGTTACTATTCAGCTATTTCCTTTTATATAATCCTTTATATAATTATATATTAGTTTATAGAATTAGGACTTGAAGAATTCATTTATATAATCCTCTCTATATAATTATATAATAGTTAATAGTATAAATGCCTAAGAAATATTTCCTTACATATATATATATATATATATATATGTATATATAAAATTATATCTTAGTTCATAATCGGAGGAATGCCTAGAGTGGACACAGTACAGAACATGAATTAAGAAATAAGCAGCTTATAATCAGAGGAATGCCTAGAGCAAACAGTGCAGAGCATAATTTAAGGGAAAAACCGTTATACCAGGACAAGAATCCATGGCCCAGGTGGCAGCATTCAGTATCATAAAGATACCCACTGTATGGCAGGCTTGGGGCAAGAGCCACTCTTCCCAATAAAGGAGTTGTAGGACCTTGCTCCAGTTCTTGTGGAAGGCTGCCCTTACACAGGCAATCTACCTTGGTGACTGTGAACTTTATCAGCTCTTGCTACTGTGCTGCTCGGAAAGTATCTTCCCATAAAACTCACTGGAAGCTGCCAGCAGGTGGCGGTAACCCTAACAGCTCTGTCACTACTGTGTAACTTAAAGCATCCCCCCAAAAATCTTCTTAGAAGTAGTTTGCCCATAAATAGATGTATTGCACAGTGCACCCTCTTCACTGCGCATGACCCACCTTCAAGCTTCGGTGACCTAATGGGGGTGGACCCCTTACTGCACATGGCCCTTGCCTTAATGGGAATGGGCCCCTTGCTATGCACAATCCACCTCCTAGCCTAGGTGACCTAATGGAGGTAGACCCCTTGTCTTATTGCTCACAACCCTATCACTATCCTTAAAGATAATTTCACTCACTGCCCTTCCCCCTAACCTATACACAACAAATACTCACGCTTCTGAACATTCAAAGTCTCGCCTAACTCCACTCACAGGTGGCGTGCCCCCAAGCCCAGCTGCATTTTCCTTGTACTTCTGTGTCCTGTCTCTTTATTTCTCAAATCTTGTGCCTCAGCACAGCATAAGGAACACCCCACAACCCTGTGGGGCCATCAGCCCTACAGCCAGGCTGGTCTTGAATTCCTGACCTCATGATCCACTCACCTCCACCTCCCAAAGTGCTGGGATTACAGGTGTGAGCCACTATGCCTGGCCAAATAAAGATTTTTTAAAATAACTACCCATTATTTTTGCTTAGCTCTTTGGTAACTTTTAATTCCCCATTTTTGTCTCTTCTTAAAAATTATCCTCAAAACCAGTTCTGTAGATGAGAGTCAAATGTTTGCCTTCTTTACAGGTCAAGAAACAGGCAGCAAAGTTATGCTCTCATTTAAAGTTGCTCAGCTGGTAATAACCTGAATCAGAATCCAAACGTCCCAACCCTTAGGAGTTTTTAGCCTGTTGGGTTTACTCACCCAGGACATATTTTGGTTGGTTTGGTTTGGGTTTTGTTCTCTTTCTTTTTTTTCTAAGAGACAGGGTCTCGCTCTATTGCCCAGGCTATAGTTCAGTGGTGCGATCACAGCTCACTGCAGCCTCAAACTCCAGGGCTCAAGAGACCCTTCTACCTCATCCTCATGAGCACCTGGGACTGCAGGCATGCACCACTGTGCCAGCTAATTTTGTTATTTTTTATAGAGACAGCCTCTCACTATGTTGCCAAGGCTGGTCTGGAACTCCTAGGCTCAAGTGAGCCTCCTGCTTCAGCCTCCCAAAGTGCAGAGATTACAGGCATGAGCCACTACATCCAGCCTCACCCAGAAAATGAGTATCTACTATGTGCCAGACATTAGGCGTCACTGGAAGAGAGCCCTATAGGCAGAAGAAACTGTTTGCTCGAAGGCCCTTGGGTGGAAAGGAGGAGCAAGGAGTGGGGTGAGGAGGATGGCATGAGGTTAGACTGGGATGGAGCAGAAACCCAACCACATAGGGTCTTAAGGCCACATGAAGGATTTTGAACTCTCCCGAGTTTAAAAAGAATCTAGTGCATAGTTTTGAGCAGTGGAGTAACAATAATCAGATTGGCATCCCCCCACCTTCTGTGCACACACCCAGCATCTCTCTAGGGAATGGGGGCAGCCTAAGGTGGGATAGATGGTAAAATGTCAGGCACCACCAGCCATGGCCATCAATTTGATTTATGAGGAGAAAGTGAGCACACTAAGAACACAGACTCCAGATGCAACATCTGGATTCAATGCCAGCTGTGTGAACTAGGGCACACTCAACCTCTCTGGATCTCAGTTTCTGGGTCTGTAAACTGCGTAGTTGTGGTTCTACTGCCTAGAGTCCTGTGAGGATTAAACATACCTAAGGTGCCCAGTCAAGTGCCTGGTACCAAGCAGAAGCTCTAATGCACATTGGTCATCGTCAATGTTGATTCCCTTTCTGACGTATTCATCAATTCATCCTGATAAAGAAGGAGGCTTTGGGGTCAAGAGGCTGTTCTTACTCATTAAACGTCATCCGTAACAGCATCTTGTGTCTCCTCCCAGCTGGCTGAAACCGGACATGGGAAAGAAGGCCAAACACAAGACTCAAATTAAAAAGAAAACCTTGAATCCCGAATTTAATGAGGTAAGGCTGCCCCATTCTTGGTCATGCTCTGGGATATTCGCTGTGTTGGAGAGGCACAAATTCCTACTAGAAGGTTGTAAGTCACGTCAAAAAACACTTTTTGTGATAGATCAGATTGAATTATCTAAAGAAGAGGGAATGAGTTCCTTGTCACTGGAAGAAATCAAGCAGAAGACAAAAGCCCACAGATGAGGAATGTCATAGGGAGGAAGCAAGCAGTGTTTGGGAAGAGATTTAACTGACTTGTCTCCAATGACTTCACCAACTCAAGAGGCCTGTAATACTGGAATTCGAGGGAATACATAGGAACAGCAATGCTCTTTACCATCCACCCCATCGGCACTGCCCTGTCCTTCACTCCTCATGTCCATAGTGCATCAAGTCCTGCTGAAACTGTTCAGACACCCATTGAATATGCTCCTTCCTCTCCATTCTCACTGCTACGGTCTTGCCTCAGACCCTGACATTTCAGCCCTGGATGGTTGCAGTAGACTCCTGACTCATTTTTCTGGGCATGGCACCTCCACCACATAAGCGTGAGCTTTGTAAAATGCAAACCTAAATTAGTCACCTTCTTGCTTCAGGAAGTCAACAATGGCTCTCTAATTTCTTAGCATGACAATCAAGCCCTTTCAGATTCACTTCCGTCCCTGCCTTGTCTCATACACCCCCTCCTCAGGTCACAGTCACCTCCATGCAGGTCTCTTCACACCTTTTCCTGGACTGTCCTCTCCCTCTCCTCCTCTCCGGAAAACTCCTACTCATCCCTCAAGACTCAGCATAAGAATTTCCTCCTGCAGACGTGCTTCCTCTATGTTTTCAGACTCTGTGCATCCCCCCAGCTCACACTGCCCATCTGGATTTCAATTCTCTGTGGACAAGTCTGTCAGACACTAGGAGTCCAGAAATATCTGTGAAATTAATGAAGGGTAAATGGAGGAAAAAGTGGAAGAATAAATGAGTTCTAATCTAACCCACATGTATGGTTCTGATCTAGACCTAAATAAAGAGAAAGAAGTACCATTAGATACCAGCTCTGAGCCCAGAGCCACATCCCTTGTCCATGCCCAGAGCAGGAATAAGTCCATGTTCTACTCTCCATGCCTGCCTGGAGCAGCCCTGGGTGCCGTTCTACCCACTTAATCTCCTTTCTCTTCCCTGTTCCTGAGATCCAGTGTTGGGTCGGAGCTGGCTAATATTGATTTTCATCACATATTGCAAAGCAGGGAAGGGAAGTTACAGTGCAATAGGTTTAGTATTGCTTACTTTAGAAAAAAAAATAATAAAGAAGGTGGCCGGTCATGGTGGCTTATCCCTGTAATCCCAGCACTTTGGGAGGCTGGGGCCAGCAAATCACAAGGTCAAGAGATCAAGACCATCCTAGACAACATGGTGAAACCCTGTCTTTACCAAAAATACAAAAATTAGCTGGGTGTGGTGGCACGCACCTATAGTCCCAGCTACTCGGGAGGCTGAGGCAGGAGAATCGCTTGAACCCCAGAGGTGGAGGTTGCAGTGAGCTGAGATCATGCCACTGTATGCACTCCAGCCTGGTGACAGAGCGAAACTCTGTCTCAAAAAAAAGAAAAAAAGAAAAAAATGAAAAACATACACCCATATGCACCCACGTGGGGAATGTGCCGTGCAAACAGAGCTCAGAGTCATCACTGACCAGTCAGTTCAGCCCTTCCTCCCCAGGCCCCTTTTTCAGCTGAACCCCTGATTTCCTAATTCATGTCATGGGTTTTGAGTAAGGAGCCATTTATAGCTGTCCTGCCCTACACTCTCCTGGAATCTGAGCAATTCACAAAACATGAAATCCTAATAAACTCATTAGCCATAAATCAAGACCAGACACCATATCGCATAACAAACGGATGCAAAAATATTTTTAAATGTTGGTCCTCAGCATTGGTGAGCATGTGGGAAAATGCACACACTACTGGAGAGAAAACAAGCCTCTGAAGGGAAGTTTGTCAAAACACTTTCAAAACTGTCCAGTGTTAAAAGTTAAATTCCACGTATTCGGGGAACAGGTAGTGCAGTCACATATTTCAAAATTCAGAAAGCACAAGAGGCTTTCCAATCAAAGCCCCCTCCTACCCCAGCCTTGTTAGCACCTACTTCATTTCTTATGAAGCAAATATATTATCCACGTTTGAGATGTTTATACATATGCAAAGCAAGTATATGTGTAACCGGCTTTCTTACGGTTCACAAATGGCATCACAGTGTAGCCACGACTCACCATCTTAAAATTTTACAAATTCATTCACTTCTCAGAATTTATTCTAAGTAAATATTCATGGATATACATAATGATTGATCTGCAAGGGTGACTTTTTAAAAATGTATGTAACGATTTAGCTTCAAGGGAGATCTTTTTTTTCTTTTGAGACAGGATCTTTCTCTGTTGTCCAGGCTGGAGTGCAGTTGGTACCATCTCGGTCCTCTGCAACCTCCACCTTCTGGGCTCAAACAATTCTCCTGCCTCAGCCTCCCAAGTAGCTGGGATTACAGGTGTCCACCACCATGCCTGGCTAATTTTTTGCATTTGTAGTAGAGACTGGGTTTCACTATGTTTGCCGGTCTGGTTTCGAACTCCAGGCCTCAAGAGATCTACCCAGCTTTGGCCTCTCAAAGTGATGTGATTATAGGCATGAGCCACTACACCTGGCTGCTACAAGGGTGACTTTTATGGTGTTTTTGATGATAGTGAAAAATTGGAAATAACCTAAACACCCAACTGTTAAGGATTAGATTTCGGTATAACCACATAGCCATTAAATGCAGCCATTTTAAATGATGATGTAGAAAAAGTATTTGAGAACGTGCTAAGTTGGTTATGCCCTAAGTTGTAGATGGAAAAAAGGAAGTGACAATACTGTATATTCAGCATTACTTAATTAACAAAAAAATTTATCCATCCCTGTAAACACATGCAGGGGAATGTCAATAGTGGTTATTCTTAGGTAGTTGGATTACAGGTAATTTGGGGGGGCTTTCTTGTTTTAACAATGAACATAAATGTATTTTATAATTAGGCAGAAAAGCTAGTTTTTAAAAAATCAGATTGTCTGGGAACATATGTACTCAGTCTGCTTCAACTATTTTATTTATTTATTTTTTCTTTCTTTTTTTTTTTTTATGACAGAGTCTTGCTCTGTGGCCCAGGCTGGAGTGCAGTGGCATGATCTCGGCTCGTTGTAACCTCTGCCTCCTGGGTTCAAGTGATTCTCCTTCCCCAGCTTCCCCAGTAGCTGCAATTACAGGCGCCCACCACCATGCCTGGCTAATTTTTGTATTTTTAGTAGAGACAGGGTTTCACCATGTTGGTCAGTCTGGTCTCAAACTCCTGACCTCAAATGATCTGCCCACCTCAGCCTCCTAAAGTGCTGGGATTACAGGTGTGAGCTACCGCACCCAGCCATTCCTAACCACTAAAAAAGGGGATGCCCCTTCAGAAGCTGGAGGGGTAGGACTGAGTTCATGGCCATTCGCCTACAAGGAAACTTGAGCTCTATTAGAAAAACCTCACCAGCCTTCCCAATTTCAAGTGCAAAATTCACTGAAAAGAGGATGACAGTGCTTTGTTACACAGAATGTTTGTCGGAAGGGGATCACTAAACCCAGGGCAGAGGATCAGAGCCAGAAGACCTCCTTGCTCCCAGAATGCCAGCTCAAAGATTTCTCCTTGGCCCATGACCCCTAGGACTCGGCATCTTAGCTCCCAGTACTGAGGGCTCAGAGGGCTCTTACTCATATGTCTTCCTCTGTTGTGTCCAGGAGTTTTTCTATGACATCAAACACAGTGACCTGGCAAAGAAGTCACTGGACATCTCGGTCTGGGACTATGACATTGGCAAGTCCAATGATTACATCGGTGAGTGTTCTTAACTCCAGAGAAAATGGCCACCTCTGTCCTCCCCAGAACAGGAGAGCCTTATTCAGGGCCATGGAGAGTTTAGGTCACTCCTTTTCTTTTGGCAACCACATTGTTCAAATGCTAAATTAAGACCCTTGGTCCTGACCTCGGTCTGATTTTGAAATGTCTTTACGTGAAACGGCTTACAAAACTTGATTATTTGTTAAACAAATCACCTCTAGTGGAGTAATTAAATCATAGGAGAGATGTACATTCTCTGCAGAAAGCAGGGTGTAAAATAATTCTTCTTAATTTATTTGCATGTCCAGGATAAAGGTTTAATTTTTTAGTCCCTCTCCAAATCATGAAGAAGAAAATCAATTAAAGATGAAGTGGGAGTGAGGGGTGGGGATCCTAGGCAAGGGGCAGAGCCTGAGCTAAGGGGTAAAGACAGAATTGAGCAGAATGATGAAACTGTTTGGAAAGAGATGGTGAGTTCTTAGAAGTAGTGGGAGATAAGTTTCAATGAGTAGAGTGGTGAATTGTAGAAATACTTCACTGTCTATTTAAAAATAGACAGTGAAGTTTTGACTTGGTGCAACAGTAGGGAACCATTGCAGGTTCTTGAAGCAGAGAAGGCCAGCAGTAGTAATAACAAAAACAACAGTGTTATAACAACAACTCTCTATAGAGACTGGATCCCAAGTTGCTGGGAGTCACTGCATGGTGGCAGTTTTTTCCCCAACTACACATTTAGGTCTAGAATGACCTCTATTCTGACCACCTGCTTCTATCTTCCCATTTATCCTCCAGGAGGCTGCCAGCTGGGGATCTCAGCCAAGGGAGAGCGCTTAAAACACTGGTACGAGTGTCTGAAAAATAAAGACAAGAAGATCGAGCGCTGGCACCAGCTACAGAATGAGAACCATGTGTCAAGCGATTAGGCTAGTGCCCAGGTCCCCAACTCCATGTCCCGCCCCATGCCCAGGTCCCCCCCAAGCCTGCCCTAGCTGCCCACCGCACTCTGGTCTCTCTTCTCTATGCCTACCTCCCCCCATCCCCTGCTGCTCTCCCTGAGCCTGCCTTTGAGCCCCCGTCATGTTGGGCACTGCTGCCAAAGACTCCCTCCTCCCTGATGCTGGGATGCGGGCTCTGAATACAGCTCCTCTCTGGTCCCTGGGATGGAGCAGTGGGGATGGGGATGGGGAGATGTTTACAAAGAGGTTGGTCATTTAATAATCCCTCAGTTTGGGTAAATTACAAAGGTTCATCATTTAGGACTGTTTTTAGACCCTCCTGGCCTTGAACACGCACACGCACACACACCCTTTCATTCCCTGTGTTGTGTCTCTGTGTACCCTCAGTTGTCAGCAGACCCGGACAATGCTGTGAGGACAAGCATTGGGGCAGAAACAGAGGCTTTAGGCTCCCACTGCCCCCTGAGACACACACCCTGATTGCCAGGAAAACAGACCACTGTGTTCAGGAACACCCCCTCCCTTGGCCGGTTCCAAGTGCACCAAGACACAAAGGCACAGAATTCACCAAGGGGCTTGAACACTCTCCTCTTTCTGAATGTCACCTGCGTGCTTCCTAGCAAAACAAAAACAAACAACAGCAAAAAACCCTTCCTCTGTCACCTTTTCTCCTCCTCCTTCTTCTTTCCCTAACTTTCATCACAGTAGATTCTCCCTTTCTCAGCCTCTCCCCTCTTCTTTCTCTCCCTGCCTCTCTCCTGCTTTGCCTTTCTCTCTCTCTCAAGCAGTAACACAGCAAAAAAGTATCTTAACCCAGCCTAACCTCTTCACCTCCTGCCACCAGCCTGACCAGAAAACTGAGAAACTGTCCCAAACCTGAGGTTCCAATTGGGCCCAGGCTTTTTAAATGACCCACTTCTCCTATTGGCAGAGCCAAACGTTCCCAGGCCTCGAGCCAGTGGCTGGCACTGCTCTGGGTGCACGGCAGCATCCCTCGAGCTGTTTAGATGCCTGTAGAGGGGCTCTCTCATTCACGGGCTCCCCAGGTGGGCTCAGGAGGCATTTAGAAGACCAGGGCATATGGGTCTGAAGGAGCCTCATCCAAAGCCTCCAGCCTTTCTCCTTTCTCTGCTCTTAGGTAAATGAACACGCTACACCCCTCCCCCCAATGCTCTTTGACTCCGTTTCATTGACTCTCTTGCATCCTGTCTCTTACTCAGAACCACCTCCAGTCTCTCTCTCTTCGTCTGTCTCTCTGTCCCCTTCACTGTCTTTCCTGAGCTTCCTGGGAGAGTCAAATAACATCATGGCTGTGAAACAGTAGGGTGACAGGCTCTGATGTCAGAGGCTTTGGGTTCATCATCTATCTTTTACTAACTAAAAAAAAAATTATTTTAAAAAGGGGTAAAAGGCAATGTGGGCAAACATTACAAATTTGAGGTTGAGGTCAGGCGGTCTTCAGTGCCCTGTGAGAAAGGTTTGATTTTCCCAATTTCGATGAAGTCTTCCCTCATGAAAACCACCCCAAGTCATCCCAACCCCCCAACATTCTCTACAGAAGCATCAGACAGATACTCATGCCAAATCACATCTCTTAACTTTTCAATGCCCTCCATCCTCGGCTCCCTGCACAATTCATGGGAGGACTAATTTCATGCCTTGAATAACCATTTTCTAAACATCAAGCTCTTCGTCTTCCCCAAGGTGGCCAACAGCTTCCTGGCCGCCATCTTTCCTTTTGACTCTGTCTTTCCCCATTAGTCCCTGGTGGCACCTACCCTCAGCCCACCTCCCTCCCACAGTTTCCCTTTAGGAGACAGCATGCTGGCTGTGTCGCCCAAGCCTGATGCTGGTGTAGGCGCTGAAATCAGCATGCAGCAAGCTCACAGTGCCCCTCATCTGGGTGCACGCTCTCCCCAACAAATGTAACCGCCTCCCCTCCTAGAATACACTCACGTCCTCCGGTGCATGCACAACCACCCAGCATCTTTCTTTGTGGTGATGTAGCCAAAAATAAAGTAGGAACATCCAGGAAAATGAGTGGGCTGCATTTTTCCTTTCTGGTTTCGGCAAAGTCTTCCACCCCACCAGGACATGTGCTACTCTGATAGTATTTAATGAGCATCTACTATGTTCCAGGCACTGGAGACAGATGTGTTCTCTGTGCATGAGGAGTTTGCTTTCTGGTGGATTTTTTTCTTGGGCAGGTGGGCTTAAGGTAACATGGCTGACTCCAAACCCTTTCAGAAGGATACTTTTTGCTGGTGCCCACCAAAGAGAAAGGCAGCATCTTCATCCTCCTCCTCCTGCTACAAGACCTGGGAAAAGTCCCAGGTCATTACAGAATCAGACATTGTCAAAGCTAAAAAAGAACATAAAATTGAGCCAGCACCTAGTTCAATCAACTCGCTTTTTAGGCAGATGAAGAAACCAAGGCCTAGAGAAGAAAATGCCATGTCCAAGCTTCACAAAGGCAATACAGGAAAGGAGATGGATTGCTGGATCCCCAGAGTATGGTGTTCTTAACTGATTGATGAGCATGGGCCATCAAATGCCTCCCTGGCATTCTAGCACCTTCCAACCTATAATGAGTCTCTCATTGGAAATTCCCAATAGTTCTGAAGGTGAACTGAGTAAGTTTCCAGAATTTTTCTTTTTTTTTTTTGAGATGGAGTCTCCCTCTGATGCTCAGGCTGGAGTGCAGTGGTGCCATCATAGCTCACTGCAACCTCCACCTCCTGGATTCAAGTGATTCTCCTGCCTCAGTCTCCTGAATAGCTGGGATTACAGGTGCCTGCCACCACACCTGGATAATTTTTGTATTTTTAGTAGAGAGAAGGTTTCACCATATTGGCCAGGCTGGTCTCGAACTCTTGACCTCAGGTGATCCACCTGCCTTGGCCTCCCAAAGTGCTGGGATTACAGGTGTGAGTCATCACATCTGGCCTCTGGAAGAATTCTTAACCGCACTATAATCCATCCCAAAAGTGCTTAAGCAATTTATCAGTAACGTTGGTTACTTCCAGAAGGAGATACCAATTCTATCCCACAGAGAATTCTCTTTTGAGACTATTTCCTTTTTTGTGCCCACAAAAGCAGAAGCTGGCATGTTAGTCTCACTTGAGGGATTTCTTTTCTAACTACCCACGCTCCCCACACCTCCCCACAGATTCTGCTAAAACCCAAGGACAAGGTGTATAGTTGAAAATATTTCCTGGCCGGGCACAGTGGCTCACACCTGTAATCCCAGCACTTTGGGAGTCCGAGGTGGGTGGATCACCTGAGGTCAGGAGTTCGAGACCAGCCTGGCCAACATGGTGAAAAATACAAAATTAGCTACTAAAATACAAAAAATATTTTACTAATATTTTAGTAAATATTAAAATTTACTAAATCTCTACTAAAAATACAAAAATTAGCCAGACATGGTGGTGTGCACCTTTAGTCCCAGCTACTTAGGAGGCTGAGGTAGAAGAATCACTTGAACCTGGGAGGTGAATATTGCAGTGAGCTGAGATCACGCCGCTGCACTCTAGCCTGAGTGAGACGCTGCCTTAAAGAAAGAAAAAGAAGAAAAAGAATGAAAGAAAAAGAAGGAAGGAAGGAAGAAATAAAGAAAAGAAAGGAAGAAGAAAGGAAGAAAGAAAAAGAAAGAAGAAAGAAAGAAGAAAGAAAAAGAAAGAGAAAAAAAAGAAAAAGAAAGAAAGTCTTTCCTGGTTGATGCCTTGTGATTTGATACCTTGTGTTGATACCTTCATCATGACTTTGAAAACCACTACCCAAAAAGTTGATCAGTTTTTCCCAGTGGCAATTTAGCTAGCTGCCACCAGGTGGAGAGAGGTGCTAATTAGGTCCACACACCCTTCACAGGAACCACTGGAGACATTTGCCATTCTCCCTGTGCTCCTGGCAGATATCACTAATCAATACGGCATCTTTCTACAGAACCTACAAGCAGCCTCTGAGTCCCTTTCAACACAGTGTTGCAGGCAGCCACCACCAGTCAATCATGGGTGGCGGCTAAAGAGAAGCCCAATTTCCATCCTTGAACTGGTTGATCTTCATTCATCATGTGGACATACCTAACAGACTAAGATGAATATACAGGAGGAAATTTTTCATAAATATTAGTACACCTGACCTAGCTAATTATGTGCCCTCTGCCTGACTCCTGGCTGACCCCATTGAAATAAAACAGCCTGTGAGAGGTGATATGGTGTGCTGGGAATCATCTGCCCTGAAAAGAACACCAGTCGAAATTTTAATTAAGTCCAGCATTCGAATCCGGACTGTTACTTTCTAGCTATGGGACCTTGGCCAAGTCATCTAGCCTCACTGAGTATCAGTTTCCTCATCTGGAAAATGGGGACAGTAATAAATTTTTCAGAGTTGCTGAGAGATGTCAATGGTACAGTTCATCAAGAGTCCCTGGCACATAGTAGGGACTTGACAAATGCCACCTCCACTTGCCAGCCCCTAAACTTGCACTCCCTTGCACAGCTTGCATCAGCAGAAAGTGCTTTTGTTTTTTTGTTTTTGTTTTTGTTTTTTTTTTGAGACGGAGTTTCACTCTTGTTACCCAGGCTGGAGTGCAATGGCGCGATCTCGGCTCACTGCAATCTCCGCCTCCTGGGTTCAGGCAGTTCTCCTGCCTCAGCCTCCTGAGTAGCTGGGATTACAGGCAAGCGCCACCATGCCCAGCTAATTTTTTGTATTTTTAGTAGAGGCGGTGTTTCACCATGTTGACCAGGATGGTCTCGATCTCTTGACCTGCTGATCCACCCTCCTCGGCCTCCCAAAGTGCTGGAATTACAGGCTTGAGCCACCGCACCCGGCCCAGAAAGTGCTTTTGAACTGGCATTGGTTGAACACAGGATATTGGAGCTGAAAGTGGGTGACGTTCAGATGAGGCAGAAATCAGATCTCCAATGTGGATGGGAGCACAGATGAGAGCAGACTTTCCTGCTGGTGCCCATAGAAATTCAGCCAACAACTAGAGACGTTTATTCTGAGTAGGATTCAGAGGCAAGACCAAGTTGCTGAGGTCTGGTCTCCCATTAGGGCTGACAAAGGGGAGGCAAGCAAAAGGAGTCACAGGACTGGTGGTTCCTGTCGAAGGCAGTGCAGGCCAATGGAGGCTAGGCTTGCGGCCAAGTGGATTAAACACTCAATGCTCTGAAACCTGCCAGGCTGACCCCTGCTCAGCTCAATCAGATCTGCCAGGGATATTGGCTTGATGAGGTTAAGCAAGCCATTCAAAGTGATGGACACCCCAATTACCCTGATGTGGTCATGACACATCATATGCCTGTGTCCCAAATATTGCATGCACCCCATAAATACATGCAACTATTATGTATTAATAGTTGAAAATAATTTTTAGCCAGGCATGGGGGCTCATGCCTGTAATTCCAGCACTTTGGGAGGCCAGGCAGGTGGATCATGAAGTCAAGAGATCAAGACTAGTCTGGCCAACGTGGTGAAACCCTGTCTCTACTAAAATACAAAAAATTAGCCAAGTGTGGTGGCAGGCACTTGTAATCCCAGCTACTTGGGAGACTGAGGCAGGAGAATAACTTGAACCTGGGAGGCAGAGGTTGCAGTGAGCCGAGATTGCACCATTGCACTCCAGTCTGGGTAACAAGATTGAAACTCCATCTCAAATAAATAATATTTTTTAAAAAACACTGTCATGAAAGCAAAAGTATGCACATAGAGGTATCTTTTGACCAGGCGTAGTAGCTCACGCCTATAATCCCAGCACTTTGGGAGGCCAAGGAGGGCAGTTCACAAGGTGAGGAGTTCCAGCCTGGCCAACATGGAAAAACCCCATCTCTACTAAAAGTACAAAAAATTAGCCAGCATGGTGGCAGATGCCTGTAATCCCAACTACCTGGAAGTCTGAGACAGGAGAATCACTTGAATATGGGAGGCAGAGGTTGCAGTGAGCCGAGACCGTGAAACTGCACTCCAGCCTGGGCAACAGAGTGAGACTCCATCTCAAAAAGAAAAAAAAACAAAAAGAGGTATCTTATGTTTGGCTCTTGTTCATATCTGCTGTGTGACGTTGAGTAAGTCTCTTTCCCTTTTCGGTTCTCTGACTACACAGGTAGACATCAAAGCATCATGATTCTCTAGGCTGTGACACCCACAAACGCGCCTTTGTTTCCTATTCATTACTTGAAGACTGAGACCTTTTTGCTGGGGCAGGCTCCCTGACTGGAGTCCTGCACTATCTTTCTCTCAAAGCACAAGAATGAATGGTCTACAATTTCCTGTTTCTGTTCCTTTAAAGGAAACAATAATGTAAAGCCACCTGCTTTATGTATGAGGGCATAAGCCTGGGCATGAGTGGATCTGTTGCAACTTATTTTCTCAATCTTTTGCAGTCATCTCACTCTTAGCTAATTCTATGCAATGCTTGCCTTTATTGCATCTTTCCAAAGAATTCAATGTTGGTTTTCTAAGGACAGCAATCTTTACACTATCTGTTTATATATATTTTAATCAAAAATATTTAACAACTGCAACTGCCATTTGGGAGCAAACAAAATCTCATATGTATTTATTTAGAGACAGGGTCTCACTACTGGAGCAAATAAAGTTTTATTTATTTATTTATTTAGAGACAGGGTCTCGCTGGTCTCAAACTCCTGAGCTCAAGTGAGTCTCCTGCCTCTACCTCCGAAATTACAGGCATGAGTCACCGCTCCTAGCCAGAATCTTTTCTTTTCTTCAGTTAATTTGAAAGTTTATTTTGCCAAGGTGGAGGATGCCAACCCATGACACAGCCTCAGGAGGTCCTGATGACATGTCCCCAAGGCAGTCAGAGCACAGTTTGGTTTTATACATTTTGGGGAGACATGAGATGTCAATCAACATATGTAAGATAAACATTGGTTGGGCTGGAAAGGTGAAACAAGTGAAAGTGGGGAGTGGCCTTCCAAGTCATAGGTAGATTAAGAGACAAATGGTTGCATCCTTCCGAGTTTCTGACCAGTCTCTCCAAACGAGGCAATCAGATGTGCATTGATCTTAGTGAGCAGAGGGGTGACTTTGAACAGGATGGGGGCGGGTTTGCCCTGAGCAGTTCCCAGATTGATTTTTCCCTTTAGCATCATGATTTTGGGGTCCCAAGATATTTTCCTTTCCCATTTCCCCCCTTTTCTTTTCTTAAATCTTTTGGAGAAAGCATTTTAGAAGAAAATGAGTCTCTGGTCTCAGGTTTCATCTGATCTTTCTTGGCTAGGATGGTTTATTACTAGAGGGGTAGGTCTGGAGTTATTAAGAAAGCTCATTTTCAGGAGGTTGTAAAGTTTCACAACCTATTAAGAGAAAATGGGGGGTGGGGAGGGAGAACAACAACAACAAACCAAAGAACAATCCTGGAAAATCAAGATATAAGCCACGTTACTCACGCCAGTAGATAGGTATGAAAGTGGCTATGTATGTAAATATGTTGTTATTTTTCTTCTGAAGTTTAAATTGTCTAGCTTCAGTTCTCAGGGCTTTCTCAATCAATAAAAATCAATAAAAAAAGATAACTGGAAAATTCTGAAATATATGGAGATTAAATAACACACCTCTAAGTAACGCATGGGGGAAGGAAGAAGTCTCAAGAGAAAGCACACTCAGTTTTCAGTGACTCCAAATTAGGGAAAGTGGGGAGAAAAGAAGAAAAAATGGAAAAGATTACTTTGGAGACTTGTAGCCAAGAAAAATTAGAATTCGGTCCAAACTATAGAAAATAATAAATATTGGAAAACATTAGGCAAAACTAAACTCTTACAACAGGTGCACTATAGTTTTTGAAACATAACATTTCTCCAGTCTCCAATTTTACTAAAGATGAATCATTGCAGGACTGGTTTGCCTTGTCATACTTGGCCTAATTATTTGCATACAGTGCAGCAAGAATCTTCAATTGTAAATGAAGTGAGTAAGGGAAAGACAGCACCCCACCCCCATGGCGACATTGAGTCTTAGGCAGAAGTCAACGTCTTACACAGTAGGAATGGGGAGTGCCAATTTATGAATAATCTGACTAAGAGGGGGGTTGTAAGATAGTTGACATTTACAAAATATTTCATCCAACAACAATAGGAAACACATTCTTCTCAAACTCACATGGAACATTCACCAAGACATATCACGTTCTGGGTTAGAAAACACACTAACAAATTTCAACAGAGGTATGTCATACAAAGCATGCTCTTTATTACAATTAAAAAAGAAATCATAAAAAAAGATAGCTGGAAAATTCCAAAATATATGGAGATTGGAGAACACACCTCTAAATAATACACGGGGTAAGGATGAAGTCTCAAGAGAAATGTTAAAATATTTTGGGCCAGGCTCAGGATCACATGCCTATAATCTGAGCACTTTGGGAGGCTAAGGCAGACGGATCACTTGAGCCCAGGAATTTGAGACCAGATTGGGCCACGTGGTGAAACCCCGTCTCTACAAAAAAAAACAAAAATTAGCCAGGCATAGTGGCATGCACCTGTAGTCCCAGCTGTTTGGGAGGCTAAGGTGGAAGGATCACCTGAGTCCGGGAGATCAAGGCTGCAGTCAGCTGAGAGTGTGCCACTGCATCCCCACCTGGGCAACAGAGTGAGACCCTGCCTCTGCAAAATAAATAAATACATTTTAAATTAAATTAAAATGAAAAAGCAGCCTATCAAAAAGTGTGAGATGTAGTGAAAGTAGTGTTTCGAGGGAAATTTACAGTGTTGAACACATGTATTAGGAAAGAAGGAAGCTCTAACTCAGAAAGGATTGAGTAGATGACGCACAGGGGATTTTGAAAGGGTTGGGCAGTGCGTGGAGAGCAGCAGCCCAGGGCAGTTCTGCAGTCACATTCACACCCACTTTTCAATACATGCAAATTAAGGGGCAGGTTATTCAGAAATTTCTGGGAAAAGGATGGTAACTTCTGGGTCATTGCCAGGGAATAAGTACACTGTCCATGCCGCTGCAGTGCATGTCAGCCAGTCTTCAATCTGGTCCAGAGTCAAGCCCCACCTCTGGAGCTGAGTCCCACGTCCTACCTCAATACTATTCTGCGTGATGCTGTAATGGTAGATACATGACATGTTATGTTTGGCAAAACCCATAGAACTGTGGGACACAAGAGTGAGCCTTAATGTAAACCTTAATGTAAATGGACTCTTGTTAATTACAATGTATTAATATCAATTTATCAATTGTAACAAATTTATCACAGCACTGTTAATAATGGAGGAACTTGTTGGCAGAAGGAGAGACAGCTTATGGTACTCTCTGTACATTCAGCTAAATTTCTCTGTAAGCCTGAAACTGTGTAAGAAATAAAATCCAACCTGGGCAACATAGCAAGACCTTGTCTCTACAAAAAATAAAAAATGAGCAGGGCACAGTAACATATGCCTGTAGTCCCAGGTACTCAGGACGCTGAGGCAGAATGATTGCTTGAGCCCAGGAGGTTGAGGTTGCAGTGAGCCATGATCAGGCCCCTGCACTCTAGCCTGGGTAACAAAGCAAGATCCTGTCTCCAAAAAATAATAAAATAAAATAAATATCTACTAATTGAAAGGGAAGAAAGCATAGTATAATGTCGTTTGTAAGAAAAAGAAAAGAGACTTGTGTTTGTGTGTGTGTTCACACTAAGACAAATAATCTGTAAAGCTCTACATCAGAATGTTTATAATGGCAATTTTTTAGTTTTAGAATCACAGATGATCTTTCCACTTCCTGGTTTTTCTGACTTTTTTCTTTTTGCAATGGGTGAGTATTGCTGGAAAAAAACCACAGATTATTGTGAAATGATTTTTGTCAACAACAACAAAAAAAAGATAAGGAAACACAAAATCTGTTATGAGTGATTTATCTTGGCTGGGGGTTAAAATTCATTTCCAGAGTAGAGTTCAGAGAAAGTCTGGGCTGCTAGTTGCTGGTTAAAGGACGAAGAATAAGTTCCAGAACACAGAAGAGTGAGCAAGTGAAATTCAGCACTGGGATCAAGGGAGTGTTTGATTTGCTAAAGGAAAATGCAAAGACGGCTCCTCCCTTCCGAGGAAACAAAACCAACAGAAGAGGTAAAAGCTAATAGGTCCGGGTGGCAGTTCTGTTGCCACGGGCTCTCCTGTCAATGATGGAGCTCAGAAATACCCCAGCCAGAAATCTGGACAAGTTCATCAAAGACAATCTCTTGCCAGACACACGTTTCCGCATGCAAATCAACGAAGCCATTAACATCATCTGTGGATTCCTGAAGGAAAGGTGCTTCCGAGGTAGCTCCTACCCTGTGCGGGTGTCCAAGGTGGTAAAGGTGAGTCCAGGCCTGCCTGGCGGGGAGGGGTGGCTGAATGTGCAAGAGTTGAGACTGAGAATGAGAGAGACACAGAGAGAGAGACACAGAAAGAGAGAGAGAAAGAAAAATCTAAAACCCAGGGTGGAAATGTGAATCCAGAAAACTGAGATCTTCTGATTTATCCACATAGCTTGTTAAGATAGAATCTGGGGTGAAAGCCTACATCCCTATTATTAACAAGTGACCCCCCCCTTCAAAATTTATGAACCACTGTCCTAGTCCATGCCCATTTTGGAAATAAAGAAACTGAAGCCCAGCTCTGGTAAACAGTGGCCAGGCTAGGGCTCACCATTTCTGCAGTGAAGAATAGTATGTTTTGAAAGCAAATATCACCTGCTGGCTGTGAGACCTTGAGCAAGTCATTTTACTCCGTGTCCCAATTTCTTCAGTCACAATCCCCAATACTGTTGCAGTCTCGCCAATGCACTTTAATGTAGCAGCTTCTCGTTGTCTGAACTAGTACCCGAGGTTCTTTGTCCTGCGTCCAAGAAAATTAAGGAATGTGGACACAGAGGTGAGCTTGGAGCAAAAGTTTAGTAAGTGAAAGAAAGCTCTCTCCGCCACAGAGAGGGGAGTCTGAGTGGATTGCCAGATTACAGCTGAATGCAAAAAACTTTTATAAGAAACTGCTCTCTTCCCTGTAACTGTTTGAGAAACTTTCTGTCAGTAAAGCTGTGCAACTCCCCTTACCTTATGCAGCTGTGAGGACGTCTCTAGGCAAGCACACACAGCTGCTTCTCTTGTGTGTATAACTGTGGATTTGTTTTATGTAAGGCCCCCTATGCCAGTTTCAGGCGGGCTGCTTCTCCAGGACCCAGTCTTCATTGTTCACCTGTTTTTTCCTCTTTCCCCTCAGTACCTCATAGGGTTGTGCAGATTAAGTAAAATTGTTAAGTGTGAACCACCCAGCATAAGCTAGTCAGGAAAAGAACACATATCCCAGACCGAGGCCCTCAGGTTTGAATTGTATCTGCCACCTACTATCTGGGTGATGGGGCTGATATATAATCTCACTGATCATCCATTTTCAGATCCATAAAATAGAAACTAATGATAATGGTACCCAAACCATAGCATCACTGCAAACATTATAGGACTTTAAGACATGCAATGCCTTCAGAACAGCGGCTAGTGCTCCATGTTAGTGATTGTTCCTGTCGTTTTATTTAGGGAGGTTTGCTTCACTAAGCGTCGGTTACCGTGCTTGTCTTTTCCAGGGTGGCTCCTTCGGCAAAGGCACCGCCCTCAGAGGCAGAATTGACGCTGACCTGGTTGTCTTCCTCAGTCCTCTCACGACTTTTCAGGATCAGTTAACGCACCAGGGAGACTTCATCCAGGAAATTAGGAGACAGCTGGAAGCCTGTCAAAGAGAGAGAGTATTCTCCGTGAAGTTTGAGGTTCAGACTTCACACTGGGACAGCCCCCATAAGCTGAGCTTCGTGCTGAGTTCACCCCCTCTCACGGAGAGAGTGGAGTTTGACGTGCTGCCTGCCTTTGATGCCCTGGGTGAGAGCTCCCAGCTTCTTTTTCTCCCTTTTCCCATTTTGGAGCAGAAATCTCCCAGCTTGAGTCTTTTTTGCCCCAACAGGGCATCCCTCTAAAGCAGGGTGGGAGGAGGAGATCTTAGGATCTCTCCCTGGGCAAGAATGACTAACATCACGATCTATTACAGAAGAGACATTAAACAGCAAATTGGCATAATTCCAGGACAAAGACATTTCTTACAGAATAGCTGCAAGGCTTACTGGTTCTGGTTATGGCAAAACATGTGAATTTTGTCTTTCTAAAATCTGACAGCAAACATGTGGCTTAAAGTTCATGTTACTTTCATCTTTGTCCCAACATGAGGAGATCTCATCAAATGTATGCAGCAGGTTGGGAGATAGATATTTATAACCTGCAGGAACATTTGAACAGGAAGTGTAACCTCTCAGAGGCCCCATTTCCACATCAGGAGGATTGGTAAAACCACGCTACCTATATCATATCATTATTTTAAGTGGTAAATGATCACTTACTTAATGCTTATTACTCATCAGACATTCAGGTCTGATAAGTAAGTAATAGGTGTTTAAAAATGTGAATTTCCAGTAGGTGTAGCGGCTCATGCTTGTAATTCCAGCACTTTGGGATGCTGAGGCAGAGGATCATTTGAGCCCAGGAGTTCAAGACCAGACTGGAAAACGAAGTGAAATCTTATCTCTACTAAAAATTTAAAAAAATTAGCTGGGTGTGGTGGTACATGCCTGTGGTCACAGGTATTCAGAAGGCTGAGACTGAAGGATCCGTGAGGCCAGCCAGGTGTTTGAGGTTTCAGTGAGCCATGAACATGCCATTGCACTCCAGCCTGGGGGCACAGAGCGAGAGCAAGACCCTGCTTCAGTCAGTCAAAAATATGAATTTCCCAACTGTATATGAAGGCACCTCAGAACACCACAGTGAGCTCACAGAGGGCCATGGAATAGTTTAGATTTTAATTTTTGAGGGAAATGCAATGACATCTATCAGATACAATGCAAACAGCTACTATTAAGTTGTTTGAACTTAATGATTAGTGGCTACTAATTAATAGTTGGTAATTATGTAGCAATTAGTGATTAATTAGCAAGTAATTAGTACTTAATTAAAGGAACTGTCAGGGTTTTCTTTGGGCCTAGAGCAGCCATGAAAAAAAAAAATGCTGACACTCTGAAGACACCAGGGTATGAGAAAGTTTTGGATTCTCTCCTTTGTGCCATATCTTGTATTGGGGACTGGAGTACAATGGTTATAAAAAATAAGAGGGAGAAGGCTGGTCGTGGTGGGTCACTCCTGTAATCCCAGCACTTTGGGAGGCCAAAGTGAGCAGATCACTTGAGGTCAGGAGTTCAAGACCAGCCTGGCTAACATGGTAAAATCCCATCTCTACTAAAAATGCAAAATTTAGCTGGGCGTGGTGGTGGGTGCCTATAATCCCAGCTGCTTGGGAGGCTGAGGCAGGAGAATCGCTTGAACCCAGGAGGTGGAGGTTGCAGCGAGCCAATATCACACCACTGCATTCCAGCCTGAGTGACAGAGCGAGACTCCATCTAAAAAAAAAAAAAAGAACATAAGGAGTAATTAAAAAAAAAAAAAACCTAAGTAAAGTAGGGCGAAACAATAGACAGCCACGGGTGTTCAGGGCTGTTTTAGACAGAGTCGTGAGGGAGGGCCCCTGAGCCTGAGTGGTGAGAAGGAGTGCACCATGGGAAGATCTGGGGGTTCTGGGAAGAGGACCAGCGAGTGCAGGCCCTGAAGTGGCAATGACCGTGGCATGTTTCAGGAAGACAGAAAAGGTCAGAGCAGTAGAAAGTGGGCAAAGGAAGCAAGACAGGAGGTAAGGGGGGAGAGGTTGCAGAGACCAGATCACCCCGACATCACTAGCCACCATAAAGACTTTGAGTTTTTAAATTCCAGGTGGTGTGGGATGCAGGAAGCCGCAAGATCAGATTTTAAAAGCTCTCTCTAGGTGCCGGGTAGAGAACAGGCTGTGGGGGAACCTGTAAAGAGGTTGCCGCCATCATTCAGGCGTGTGACGCTGGTGGCTTGGATGGGGTCATGGCAGTGGAGAGGGCAGGAGGGAGGATCGAGAATGGACCTCAGGCTTTCCAGCCCTGGGTCTAATGCACTTTCCAGTCAAACCCCATATCCAGGGAGCTTGTCCCCCAGGGTGACTGAAAGAACCTCAGAGAAGGGCTGACACCTAAGTTGTAGGTTTTACCTCAACAGGTGAGCCTACTGGCATCTATAAACCTCACCCCCAAATCTATGTCAAGCTCATCAAGGAGTGCATCCACCTGCAGAAAGAGGGCGAGTTCTCCACCTGCTTCACAGAACTACAGAGAAACTTCCTGAAGCCACGCCCGACCAAGCTCAAGAGCCTCATCCGCCTAGTCAAGCACTGGTACCAAAATGTATGGCCCTCCTGCCAGGCCACTGTGGGTCCTGTCTGGGCTGGGAGCAGAGGAGCTGTGGGGGGAGCAGAGAAAGAAGAAGTGAAGGAAAGAGGAGGGAGAGTGGTGGAGGGAATAGTGGGAGGGAAAGAGGAGAGAAAGGAAAAAGAGGTGGAGAGGGAGGAGGGAGGAGGTTGCAACAAAAAAAGAAAAGAGAATGAAAGGGAGGGAAGGGAGGAAGGAAGGGATTTTGGTGTTCTGTTGACTGCTGTATCCCAAGAACTTAGAACAGAGCCTGGGGCATAATAGGTGTAAATAATGGTTGAATAAATGAATCAGTTCTGTACACACACACACACACAGAGAGAGAGAGAGAGAGAGAGAGAGAGAGAGAGAGAGAGAGAGAGAGAGAGAGAGAGAGTCAACCACAGTCTTCAGAAGGTGGATAAGATAAAACAAGAGTTTCCAACAAATATATGTTCATACACCTCTTCTACTTACTGGCTGGCTGACCTTGAGTAAGCGACTTAACCTCTCCGTTCTTTCTGTTTTCTCATTTGCAAAAAGTAGCATGCCACAGCTAGAGTAAAATGACATATAGCTGGTGCTAATAAATATGATATCTTTTAGCCACCACAAGAGTACACATAATAAAAGCTAACATGTATTGTGTGCTTAGCTTATCAATGTTTTGTGGATGTGATATGCTTTTCTGTTCACTTTTAAATGCCCTGCATTTTAGTCAACTTTCATAGTGATTCTGTAAGTTAGTTAAGGTTAGGTATTATTATTAAACCATTTTACACTTAGGTCAACAAGAGAAACTTCTGGGTCAGGTGACTCATTCGGCCAATAACTAGCAGAAGTAAAACTTGAATTTGGCTGGGCACGGTGGCTCACACTGGTAATCCCAGCACTTTGATAGGCCAAGGCAGGTGGATTGCTTGAGCCCAGGAAGGAGTTCAAGACTAACCTGAGCAACATGGCAAAACCTTGTCTCTACAAAAAACTAAAAAATTAGGCAGGTGTGGTGGTAAGCACCTGTAGCCCCAGCTACTGGGGAGGCTGAGTGGGGAGGATCACTTGAGCCTGGGAGGAGAAGGTAGCAGTGAGTCAAGATTGCACGACTGCACTCCAGCCTGGGTGACAGAGCAAGATCTTGTCTAACAAACAAAAACTTGAATTTGGGTCTACTGACTTAGGAGTTTGCCTGATAATAACAGGCATTCAATATACATTTCTTGAATGAATGGATGAAAATAATCAGGGATAAACTTCCCAATTTAAAAATAACACCTCTAGGTAAAACAAGACAATCATTTAGTTGCTAGACTTCTAAGTGTTTGCTGTTCCACAAATTTTAATCCTGGAGCCTGAGCATGGTAGAATTTACAAAAGCAGCACTGCCCCCAGGGACATGTTGAAAATGAGGCCAGGCATGGTGGCTTACACCTGTAATCCCAGCACTTTGTGAGGCTGAGGCGGGTGAATCACCTGAGGTCAGGAGTTCAAGACCAGCCTGACCAACATGGTGAAACCCTGTCTCTACTTAGAGAAAAAGAGAGAGAGAAAGAGAGGGAAACAGATGAAAGACAGAGTAAGGTCTAACGTATCTAAAGTTTTTATTTTATTCTGTGAATATGGTATTTCTAGTTATTTTTAAATTTTTATTATTTTTTAGTATTATGTTTTATTTGCACTTCTTTTCTGTGACATGAGCACACACAGATTCATGTGTGCATACATATATAATTATATGCCTATGATTAGCTGGGCATGGTGGTGCATGTCTGTAATCCCAGCTACTCAGGAGGCTGAGACAGGAGAATGACTTGAAACCGGGAGGCGGAGGTTGCAGTGAGCCGAGATTGGGCCACTGCACTCCATCCTGGGCAACAGAACAAGACTCCATCTCAAAAAAAAGAAAAGAAAAGAAAATTAATGAGGGTGTTTTGGTAACCATGGTGATAGGAGGACACGGGTGCTACTTATATTTAGTGGAAAGAGGCAGGAATACTAGTTGTTGTACAATGATCAAGAGAGTCCTGTACAGCCCAGAATTGTCTTTTTCTTTCTTTCTTTATGCTGTTCTCTTTTAAAACAAGACAAGATCACAGTAATTTAACTCCACTAACCACCATCATTACCACCTCCAACTTACAGGCTACATTTCTTGTATATTTCAAGTCTCTCTATGTTTTCAACTGCCTCAAAGCATTATTATTGTTTTAGAGCCAATGTTTATTTAATCTACTCAGAGATTTACTGCTTTTTTCACTATTCATTCTTTCTTACACCTCTAGCATTCCATGTGGGGTCATTTTCCTAAATGACTATTCATCCTTTGGGATTTCTTTTGATGATGGCCTATTGGTAGTAAACTCCCTCAGTTTTTGTTTGTCTGAAAATGTCATGTTTTTGCCTTCATTGTTGAAAGGTGCTTTTGCTGGGTGGCCATTTCAGTACATTGAATTTATCATTCCATCTTCCAGTGTCATTGTTAAAAAGTCAGTTGCCAGTCTAACTGCAGCTCCTTCGTAAGTAACCTATTTCATTCCTCTGGCTGCATGTAAGAGTTTTTCTTTGTGTTTGATTTTGTTTAGCTTCAATCTGCTGTGTCTTAAATGGGTTCCTATAATTTGTCCAGATTGGGATTCCTTTAAGAGTCCTGAATCTGTGTACTGGTATCAGTTTTAAAACTTCTTAGCCATTCTTCTAAAACATGGATTCTCCCGCATTGTCTCCTCACCTCCTGGAATTTCAATTAAATATATGTTAGACCTTACTCTCTCTTTCATAGCTCTGTACTCTTTTTTGTATTTTCTATCTTTTTGTCTATTTTTTCATGCTTTATTCTGAATAGTTTCTTCTAATCTATGTTTGAATTAACTAATTTTCTCTTTAGCTATATCTAATTTACTGTTAAGCTATTAATTATAGTTGCCATTTTTAATCCTAAAATTTCTATTTCATTTTTTTATATCTGCCATGTTACTTCTTATGGCTTTTAATTTCCTACGAATTTTTTTTTTTTTTTTTGAGACAGAGTCTCCCTCAGCCACCCAGGCTGAAGTGCAGTGGTGCTATCTTGGCTCAATGCGACTGCTGTCTACTAGGTTCAAGAGATTCTCCCATCTCAACCTCCTGAGTAGCTGGGATTACAGGCACCTACCATCATGCCAGGCTAATTTTTGTATTTTAGTAGAGACAGGGTTTCACCATGTTGGCCAGGCTGGTCTTGAACTCCTGACTTCTGGTGATCCACCCACCTCAGCCTCCCAAAGTGCTAGGATTACAGGTGTGAGCCACCACACCTGGCATAATTCCCTACTAACTATTTAAAGTTTTTATTTTATTCTGTGAATATGATATTCCTAGTTATTTTTAAATTTTTATTATTTTTTAGTATGATGTTTTATTTGCACTTCTTTTCTGTGACGTGAGCACACACTGATTCATGTGTATACATATATGGCTCTGATACCTCTCCTAACCTGTCCTCATTCAAACCACCGATCACAGAGAGAGGATTATTTTTTTTATATTTGATTTTTCTATTTTGTTAGGTTTTTGGGGGAACAGGTGGTGTTTAGTCCATGAATAAGTTTTTTAGTGGTGATTTCTGAGATTTTGGTGTACCCATCACCCAAGCAGTGTACATTGTACCCAAAATGTAGTCTTTTAACCCTCTCCATCCCCCACCCTTCCCCCTCAGTCCTCAAAGTCCCATGTATCATTCTTATGCCTATGCTGCCTCATAGCTTAGCTCCCACATATATGTGAGAAAACACAATGCTTGGTTTTCCGTTCCTGAGTTACTCACTTAAAATAATAGTATCCATTTTCAACAAGGTTGCTGTGAATGCCATTATTTTTCTCCTTTTTATGGCTGAGTAATATTTCATGATGTGTGTGTGTGTGTGTGTGTGTGTGTGTGTGTGACATTATCCACTCATTGATTGACAGGTATTTGGGTTGGTTCCATATTTTTGCAGTTGCAGATTGTGCTGTTATAAACATGCACATACAGGTATCTTTTTCATATAATGACTTCTTTTCCTCTGGGTAGATAGCTAGTAGTGGGATTGCTGAATCTAATGCAATCCCATTAGAATTTTAGTTCTATAAGGAATATCCAAGCCGTTTTCCATAGTGGTTGTACAAGTTTACATTCCCATCAATAGTGTAGAAGTGTTCCCATTTTACCACATCCACACCAACATCTATTATTTTTTCGTTTTTTATTATGGCCATTCTTGCAGGAGTGAGGTGGTATCGCACTGTGGTTTTGATGTGCATTTCCCTGATAATTAGTGATGTTGAGCAGTTTCCCACATGCTTGTTGGCTATTTGTGTATCTTCTTTTGAGAGTCCTCTGTTCATGTCTTTAGCCCCCTTTTTGATGGGATTGTTTGTTTTTTCTTGCTGGTTTGTTTGAGTTCCTTGTAGATTCTGGATATTAGTCAGATGTATAGATTGTGAAGATTTTCTACCACTCTGTGGGTTATCTGTTAACTCTGCTAATTATTATTTCTTTTGCTTTGCAGAAGCTTTTTAGTTTAATTAAGTCCCATCTATTGATCTTCATTTTTGTTGCATTTGCTTTTGGGTTCTTGGTCATGAAATCTTTGCCTAAGCCAATGTCTAGAAGGGTTTTTCCGATGTTATCTTCTATAATCTTTATGGTTTCTGGTCTTAGTTTTAAATGTTTGATTCATTTGGAGTTGGTTTTTGTATAAGAGGAGAGATAAGGATCCTGTTTAATTCTTCTACATGTGACTTGCCAATTATCCCAGCACCATTTGTTGAATAGGGTGTCTTTTCCCCATTTTGTGTTGTGCTTTGTCAAAGATCAGTTGGCTGTAAGTGTTTGGCTTTATTTCTGGGTCATTATTCTGTTGCATTGGTCTATGTGACTATTTTTATACCAATACCATGCTGTTTTAGTGACTATGGCCTTATAGGATAGTTTGAAGTCTGGTAATGTAATGCCTCCAGAATTGTTCTTTTTACTTAGTCTTGCTTTGGCTATGTGGGCTCTTTTTGTTCCATATGAATTTAGGATTGTTTTTTCTAGTTCTGTGAAGAATGATGGTGATAATTTTGATGGGAATTACACTGAATTTGTACATAGTTTTTGGCAGTATGGTCATTTTCACAGTATTGATTCTACCCAAAACATGAGCATGGGTTGTGTTTCCATTTGTTCATGTCATCTACGGATTCTTTCAGCAGTATTTTGTGGTTTTCCTTGTAGAGTTCCAAGTTATTTCAAAGTCTGTGTTCAGTCCTTATCTAAAGTTTTATAAGTTTATTACTGTTTCTCTTTTTTTTTCTGTTGGTCATCATGCCTAGTGTTTTGTTTCCTTGTGTGCCTGGTTACATATGTGTTCATCATGGTATTTGAAAATTATTTGTAAAATAATTTGAGGTTTTGGATTGTGTATACTCCTCCACAAAGAATTTCGTTTGCTTCTGTGCATTTCTTAGGAACATTACAAGTCCTTCTTCTCAGTTAATTTTCATAATATCCTTCTAAGATAGGTGCTATTATGACCACTCACTTAGCAGATGAAAGTAATGAGGCTTTGAGAGTCTAAGTCATCTACTTAGAATTGGACAATGGTGAAGCCAGGATTCAAACCTACATCAATAAGAATCCAGGACTCTTAACAAGAGGCCAGCAAACTTTTTTTAAAATAAAGGGCTAGATAGTAAATATTTTAGACTTTGTGGACTGCACAGCGTCTGTTGCAACTGCTCCACCCTGCCTTTGTAGCATGAATGCAGTCATAAACTATACAATAATGAATGAGCCTTGATTTGTTCCAAGAAAACTTTATATCTAAAAACAGGTGGCAGGCTGAACTTGGGCCAATAAGAAATGTAGTTTACACAAAAGTTGAGCAAACCCTTTTTTTCTGATTGTCTTTCCTCTTCTCAGTGTAAGGAAAAGCTTGGGAATCCACTACCGCCTCAGTATGCCCTGGAGCTCCTGACGGTCTATGCTTGGGAGCAAGGGAGCCTGAAAAGAGATTTCATCACAGCCCAGGGATTTCGGACGGTCTTGAAATTAGTCATAAACTACCAGCAACTCCGCATCTACTGGACAGTGTATTATGACTTTGAAACCCCCCGTATTAGAAAGTACCTGAGCAGGCAGCTCAACAAACCCAGGTATGCTATCCCCACATGGATTAGCTCCCCTATGTAAATGAACACCTGGATACAGGGGCAGTGCCTTGTAAATAGAGGAGGTGGGAGGGATCCCCACTTGGTGAGAATCTCAGTTTGCCTGTCATTGTGCTGGGCATTTTACTACTGCCATTTGATTTAAACGCCTACCTCTAACCCTGCAAGGCAGGCACTACGCCCATCATTTTACAGGCGAGTAAACTGAGGTTCTGAGACGTAAGGCACTTGTCCAACCCATAACAGAAAATTAGTAAAATAGCTGGAATTTGAACTGAAATAAGAACAGCAGCAACAATAACAGTAATTGCTCCCAGGTGTTGAAAGCTTGCTGTAAGACTAACACATGCTAATATAATAGTAAAAATTATTATCAATATGACTGACGTGTGCGTTATGTTCTAGTCACTATGCTAAGCATTTCATATTACTTGGCTTTTTCTTTCCTCACACCATAGCCTTTGAGATAGGCATGTGGAACTACCCGCATTTGACAACAAAACCTGAGACTTAGAGAGTTCAAGTGACCTAACCAAAGGGCAGAGGTGGGATTCAAACCCACATCTGTCAGGCACAAGTACAAGGCTCCCTCTTCCCATGCTAACTGCCTGCTGGGGAATAGGGCACTGGAGACGTAACCCTGGGAGCCCTTCCTCATGCTCTGAGTCCCAGCCCATCCCATGCTGCATTTTGCTCTGCTGGGAGCATCTGGACTCCCAGGACAGAGCCCCAGCTCCTCACCTGTCCCTCTCTCAATGTTGCCCTACAGGCCTGTGATTCTGGACCCAGCTGACCCTACAGGAAACTTAGGTGGAGACCCAGAGGGTTGGCGGAAGCTGGCACGAGAGGCTGAGACCTGGCTGAATTACCCATGCTTTAAGAATCGGGATAGGTCACCAGTGAGCTCCTGGACTCTGTCGGTGAGACCTCCTGCTTCCTCCCTGCCATTCATCCCTGCCCCTCTCCACGTAGCTTGCGACATATGGTTTCAGATCATTCTTTTTTTTTCTTTTTATACTTTAAGTTCTGGGGTACATGTGCAGAATGTGCAGGTTTGTCACATAGGTATACATGTGCCATAGTGGTTTGCTGCATCCATCACTCCGTCATCTACATTTGGTATTTCTCCTAATACTAATCCCCCATCCCCCCACCTCTTGCTATCTCTCCCTTAGCCCTCCAACCCCCAACATACCCCAATGTGTGATGTTCCCCTCCCTGTGTCCATGTGTTCTCATTGTTCAACACCCACTTGTGAGTGAGAACATGTGGTGTTTGCTTTTCTATTATTGTATCAGTTTGCTGAGAATAATGGTTTCCAGCTTTTTCCATGCCCCTGCAAAGGACACGAACTCATCCTTTTTTATGGCTGCATAGTATTCCATAGCATATATGTGCCACATTTTCTTTATCCAGTCTATCATTGGTGGGCATTTGGGTTGGTTCCAAGTCTTTGCTATTGTGAATGTGCAGCCAACAAACATATGAAAAAATGCTCATCATCACTGGTCATTAGAGAAATGCAAATCAAAACCACATTGAGATACCATCTCACACCAGTTAAAATGGTGGTCATTAAAAAAAAAAACAGGAGACAACAGATGCTGGAGAGGATGTGGAGAAATAGGAATGCTTTTACACCGTTGGTGGGAGTGTAAATTAGTTCAACCATTGTGGAAGACAGTGTTGCAATTCCTCAAGGATCTAGAACTGGAGACCATTTTTTCCAATGTGCTTACCTCTTGCTAAAGGCCATTTATATTCATATAGTTACAGGCTGTACTCCATATTTTACAGTCATTTTGGTCACAAACAGAGAGTTTCTAGAATTTTCACATCCCTTGTCCAGAGTTCATTCCCCTAAGAGTAATAATAAATAATCTCTAACACTACTTATTGATTGCCTGCTTCGGGCTCAGGTTCTGTCCTAAGCCCTTTAATATACACTATTTCATTATATATTCACAACAATCCCATAAGGCTTGCTTTCTTTTTAAAATTTTTTATTATTTTAGATTTAGAGGGCACATGTGCCATTTGTTACACAGCTATATTGTGTAATGGTAGGGTTTGGGCCTCTACTGATTCTGTCACCCAGGCAGTGAACATAGTATCTAATAGGAATTTTTTCAACCCTTGCCCTTCTCCCTTTCTCCTCCCTTCTGGAGGCCTTCGTGTCTATTGTACCCATCTTTAGCAGATGTTAAGTATTTGTTATTCTGTTTCTGGTTAAATTCTGAAGGCCTTAAGATAACAGCCTTCAGCTGCATCCATGATTTCATTCCATAGTGCAGATAGACCACATTTTCTTTATCCATAGTGCATAATATTCCATAGTGCAGATAGACCACATTTTCTTTATCCAATCCACCACTGATGTGCACCGAGGTTGATTTCATGACTTCGCTATTGTGAATAGTACTGTGATAAACCTAGGAGTGCAGGTGTCTTTTGGCAGAATGGTTTCTTTTCCTTTGGGTAGATACCCAGTAGTGGGATTGCTGGGTTGAATGGACATTCTATTTTTAGTTATTTGAGAAGTCCCAAGAGGTGTGTTTTCTATCATTCCCAACTTACAGATGAGACAAAATCTCAGGAAGGTGAGGTCACATGCTCAAGGACATCAGCTAAAGAGGGGTGGAAGTAGGATGCAAACTCAGTGGACTCTAAAGCCAGTGCTCATGTCACTGTGCTGAACAACCTTCCTTGTCTCATCCACACCTCTCATCTGGCCAATGGGAGACTCTGAGCAGGACTTGGGCTGTCACACGGCTAAGTAGGGGCAAAGGACTCACTCTCGAATCCTTCCAACTGCAAACAGGAATCTGATTCCAAAGGATTGATGATGGTGCAGGTGGCTCCCTAGGAAGCAGACTCTGGGATGGAATTTAGTGTGCAGGATGTTCTGGGGAAGTGCCACTGGAACCAGCATTCACGGAAAAGAGGGGAAGAAAGGAGAGGAAGGAAGCAGGAGAGAGTATAGGGAGAAGTGAATGGGGATGCAGAGCAAATGCGAGCTTCAGCCAACTCCAAGGACAGACCTGGAGCTGGAATGGCCTTTAGAGCTGCCCCACGGTGACAGAGCTGCCCAGGCCTCTATACCCCTACATAGATCACTCACTGTGCTTGGGCACCTTGAGAAAGGGCATAGCCTTGAGCAAAAGACTTTCTGCAGCTGAGGCAACCTCTAAATGGGCTGACAGCTGAAGTCTGTCTGCTGACCACTGTCCCAGCAGCTAGGGTTTGTTAGTCCTTCCTCAAAGGGGGATCCAGCTGGCATGTCATACTGTCCACCATAAAAGCTCAGTGAGCTCCAGCTGCAAGGTAGGAAGACTCCCTTATGTGATCATGTGTCTCACCTTTTCAGACTGAAAGCAACAGGGAGGACGATGAGACCTACGATCCCAGGATGTATCAGAAACATGGTTACATCAGAACATATAAGCGCCCTTATTTCTCTCAAGGCTCCAGCGCATTCCAGGAAGCATCTACCCCACAGGCAGAAAGGAACTGGATGTGCCCCATCCTCTGAATGCCAGGGCATCTTAGGGGAAAGGGTTCCAGTACTATACGCACCAGCCCCTTCATTTCCAGGTGGGACCCTTGATCCAGAGAGGACAAAGGTCCTCAGTGAGCTGGTGCACGATCTAAGACAGAATCTAGGTCTCCTGACCCCTGGCCTTCTATGCCCTCTCTCCTATGATGGATAACATTCCCCACAGCCTTGCCTCACTCCACCTATTCTCTGAAAATATTCCCTGAGAGAGAACAGAGAGATTTAGGTAAGAGAATGAAATTCTAGCCCTGACTTTCTTCTGTGCACCTGGTAGGAGGGTTATATCTAATGTATTATCAATAACAATAAAAATAAAGCAAATACCATTTATTGGGTGTTTATTAACTTCAAGGCACAGATCCAAGAAGTACAGATGCATATCTAGGGGTGTGTGTTTGTGTGTGTGTGTGTGTGTGTGTGTGTGTGTTGATTTAACAAGATATATTTATTGAGAATATACTATGTGTCAAGCATAGCTCTGGGCACTGGGAACATAGCAGTGCACAAAAGAAGGCATAAATCCCTGTCCTTATGACCCTGCAAGAGCCAAGACTTCCAGAATTTTTTTAAGTAAAAAAGTCCCTGTCCTCATGGAGTTGACATTTGTGCAAAACATCTTATATTAGATGGTTTTCCTATTACTAATAATCCTGAAATAAGCATCTTTGAGTCATCCTTTGTCTATATCTCTGAGAAAAATTTTAGAACTTTCCAGTGTGACACAGCAGCCACTAGCCACGTGTATCTATTAAATGCTTGAAATGTAGCTAGTCTACATCTACATGTGTTATGAGTGCAAGATGTATACTTGGTTTCAAAGACTTAGTACAAATAAAAAGAATGTCAAGTTATTGCCAGCCAATAATTTTTTAAATTGTGTGCTGAAATGATAATTTTTGATATATTTGAGTAAAATCAAAATGAACTTCATTTTCTTTTCCCTTTTTAATTGTGGCTACTAAAAAATGTGAAATCATGCATGTGGCTTGCATTACACGACATACTTCTATTGGGCAGTTCTGCCCTCCTAAGTAAATCATTGGATTAAAGAATCAACTATACTGATTTATACTGCCACATCGTCACACTGTTCTTGGGACCAAGAACCAGCATATCATTCATAAGACTCCAAAATATAAAACTTTCATAAATACTCACAAAAGAACCAAGCAAGCTCTTATCACCTGACTTGCTGGTCACTTGGGTGGCTGCCAAGCAGTCTTTGGTCTGTCCAGATTATATTCTTCCATTTAGCCTCTCAGCATCCCTGTGAGATGGGTTTTGTTGTTATTCTCATAATAATAAGTGGAAGAACTTGAGGTTCTCAGAGGTCACAGTGCTTGCCCAGGGTCACCCAGCTGGTCAGGGGCAGAATCTGAACTTGAACCCTAATCCTTCTCTCTGTAAAGCTCATGTTCTTAATCACCATGGTGTGGTCTTCATGTGTCCTCATTCATTGAATTCTTATGTTTTCCTACTCTGGCACCATGAGAACCAGAAGCACTGATGTCCAAGGCAGGGGAAGATGAATGTCCCAGCTCAACCTGAGTGCAGATTCACCCTTCCTCCATCTTTGTGTCCTATTTGTAGACTGGATTAGATAATGCCAGTCTGCTGATTCAAATATAAATATTTTTCAGAAACACCCTCACAGATACACCCAGAAATGGTTTTACCAGCTATCTTGGCACCCTTAGCCCAGTCAACTTATCACATAAAATCAATCATTGCACACTCCATGCTGATAGGCAAGTGTGGACATCCCAATGTAATGGCTTCATTGTATTTTACGATGTGGAAAATGCACTTGTGTTGCCTTTTGAGAGTGTTTCATGTTATAACAATGCCAAAACCAACAGCAGATTAATGGAATCAGTAATTAGTTGCTTGATTGAAGAGCCACATGGCCACATGAGCAGGCTTCCATCTACAACAGGGCCCAGAAGTGCACCAGGATTGTTTTCCAAACGGCATATACGTTTTTGCTGCAAATGACATGAGCTTGCTCCAGAGTCCTGGGGGATCTGTGTAATAATTCTCTAATTAGATATTGCCATAATCTCTGAATGACATCTTTTCCCATGACTGACAGTTGGAACACCATGGGGTCTGCCATGGTGGTATGGCTCAAGTAGAGGGGCAACTTGCACGGCAGCCTCTACCAGCTGCAGAGTCCTTACGACTTCATAAAAGGGTATGAATTTCTGTACTTCCCTCACTCTGAGATGTAATAGTGGTTTTGATTTACTATCCTGGCCAGGAAAGCGGCAGTTTCAACGGCATCCCCATGATCTTCCTCACTGTGATAGCTCTCACTTAACCTCAGGCTAATGTAGGGTAGTGTCTTTTACCAAGCATGTCCTTTTTAAACATACATTCAGGGGACAGGGAAATGATCACCAGGTAGGTCCACAGACACAGCGGGCAAATTACAAGCCTGACTTGGCCAGGGCTCCATTTTCCACTCTTGGCTCCTACATGCCCCTACTCTGACGGAGAGAGAATCTGGTGACACTTTGGATTTTCCTGCATTGTTATCAATGTTGATCCTCTGCCCAACAGTCTTCGAAATGCTGAGTGTTTCCCCTTTTTCAGTGTATCATCCTCTGAATAAATGGCCATAGATCCCTTGTGGGAAACCATTACTATATATGGTGTTTCAGGGTCCCTTCCCAAGGGAACTCTCCCTCCTCCTTGTTATTGGGGTCTAGTCTGAGAACTGGGTCGGGTCCAACAATCAGAAAAGGATGATGACTTTTAACTGGAACGACTGCCCTTAACCCCCTGGTCATCCAGCCTTGATTTCTTCTAATGGCATAAATTGAGTAGTGCCCTTTCAAGAGACTCATCCATTAAGTCACCAGGAGGCCACAGTGTATTCATCAGGTCCCTGACTCTCTGTGGGTCATGACCCCTGGCTGCTCCTCCAACCTCACCACTCATTATAATCATTGCACCCACTTGGCTTCTATTGCTCTGGGAGTCCTGCCTGCCCTATTGCCCTTATCAATCCAAGCTCTGTAACAGCCCCTTTTCCCAGGAGGCCACCATCAAAACACCTCGTGATGCAGGTGCCCCTCTCTTGAGCACATTGCTTATGGCCTTGGGGAATGTTTTGTTCCCTGGGACTCTATTTCCAGACTTACATAGCAAACATATCCACTCCTCTTCACTGTGCCCACTTCCCTTGGCCTTTTAACTCCTTCCACCAGCTCCACAGTAATTCTGGAATTTCACACTTTTCTGCATTTCTAGGAGCCATCCTAGGAGTCAGGGAAAACCTTGGCCTCACAAGCAAATGGGACTACAGTTGTGTGCCAACATGCCTGGCTAATTTTTTAAATCTTTTTTAGAGATGGGGTCTTGCTGTGTTATCCAGGTTTGTCTTGAATTCCTGGCCTCAAAATCTTGCCTCCTTGGCCACTCAAAGTGCTTGGATCACAGCTACCATACACAGACAAATTTTCTTATTTTTAAAGGCTGAATAATATTCCATTGTGTGCACCACATACATTAATTTTCCTTAACACATTTATCCACTCACAGTTGCTTAGGTTGCTTCCACTTCTTGGTTATTGTGAATAGTGCTGCAGTGAACATGGGAATGCAGTTATCTCTTTGATACCCTGATTTCAATTCTTTTGGGTAAATACTCAGCAGTGGTACTGCTCTAAGACACAGTAGTTCTATTTTTAACTTTTTGAGGAACCTCCATACTGTTTTTCATAGTGGCTTCCCAACAAGTACAAGAGTTCCCATCTCTCTACATCCTCACACTTGTTATCTTTTGGTCATTTAAAAAAAAAATGATCACCACCCTAACAGGGGTAAGATGATATTGTATTGTGATTTTGATTTGCATTTCTCTGATAATTAGTGGAATTGAGTATCTTTTCATACACCTGTTATCCATTTGTATGTCTTCCTTGGAGAAAGATCTATTCCAATCCTTAGTCCATTTTTAAATCAAGCTATTATTTTTTTTGCTATTGCACTGTAGGAGTTCCTCACATATTGTGGAGATTAACCCTTATTAGATATATGGTTTGCAAATATTTTCTTCATTCCATAGATTGCCTTTTCAGCTCACTGATTGTTTCCTTTGCTGTGCAGAAGCTTTTTGGTCTGATGCAGTCCCAGTTGCCTATTTTTGCTTTTGTTGCCTGTGCTTTACCCACATGGCCAACGGATCTTTGACAAGATTGCCAAAAATACACAGTGGGGAAAAGACAGTGTCTTCGACAAATGGTGTTTGGAAAGCTGAATGCCCACATGCAAAATAATAAAATTGGACCCTTACCTTACACCACACACAAAATCATCTCAAAATGAATTAAAGCCTTAAACATCAGACCCGAAACTAAAACTACTAGAAGAAAACATAGGGGAAAACTTCATGACATCGGTCTTTCCAGTGATTTCTTGGATGTGACACCAAAACCACAGACAAGAAAAGGCGTTTATTTTCATATAGCATGTGAGGAAGGGGTTCCGTTCAAGTTCTTCCAATGTGGATGCTCAATTATCCCAGCAGCATTTGTTGAAGGGACCATGGTCTCTCCACGTCTTTGCAAAGCCACCTCTTAAATATTCCCAGAGCCCATCTATGTGGGCGTCTGTGTCTGGACTCTGCTCTTTTCCTCTGGTCTCTTCTTTGTGTCCTTGAGTTAATACTACCTCGTCTTCGTTACTACAGCCTTATAAATCTTCTTATCTCTGGGAGAATTCTGCTCTCTTTTTATCAAGTCATTGGTTCCTCTTAGCCCTTTCTATTTCTACACTAGTTTTATACTCAATTTGTGACGCTCCTCCCAAAACATGGGGAGGCATTTGATTGGAATTACACAACTTAGTTTGGGAAGAATAACGTCTATATTTTATACATATCTATGTAGAATTTGATAATGCCGATCAGGAACTTGGAGTTCCTTTTCATTAATTTTAGTCCTCTTTAGCAGCTGTAACAACGTTTTATCATTCTCCCTGTAGAGATCTTTCACAGCCTTTGTCCTAGTAATTCTCAGGCATCTGTTTCAGTACTATTCTACTCGGCGTTCTTTCTTTCATTTCATTTTGTAATGGTTGGTTCGTGGGAGACCTGGACGTTTTCAGTGGTGATATTTGGCTATAACATTATAGGTGATCTTTGTATTTTTCTAAATTTTCTGATTCTATGGAGTTTTTGCACTAAACTTGTATTATTTGTGTGGCCATGAGAAATAATAAACATATTTTTCTCAGCTAAGCTCTGATCGTTTGCGCAAAGTTGGCAGGCACAGGCTACAGAAAGCTCTGGGGTGCTGTTGTCTGGAGCTGCTGGTCCAAGGAGAAATTCACAAGATTTGGAAACAGGAGCGAGTGTGTAAGAACAAGGGAAACTATGGTATAAAATTGAAGCATCTGAGCCGGAAATTTCTGAGTGTCCGGAGATAAATTTCCTCAGCTCCTCCCTGCTGACGAAACCAAACTAAGAGTTAATGTTTAGCCAACAGAAATGAGAGTGAAGTTCATGGAAGAAATTAGGATACAGCTGGCAGTGTTCAAAAAGAGGAAACAATCAATGTCAAGTTTGAGGTCCAGGGTTGATAGGCTCAGCTTCATGTTCAGTCTCCCAGTTCAACCATGGGGTGAAATTCGATGTCCTACTGTCATTGAGGCCCTGAGTGAACTCTCCCAAACCACCCTTCCTTTTCCTCACACAAATCTCCTCCTTGCACACCCCTCACGCCTGTCTGTGAGGTGCCAGGGCCCCCCTCCCAGCCAACTGCAGGTAGTATTGCTCCTCCCCAAACTTCCCTTCAGGCAGATCAAACCCAGGACTCTGGAGTCAGACTGCCTGGGCTCAAATCCTGCTTCTGAATCTTATGAGACGTCAAGATACTTGCCTAACTCCTTGGTGAAACAGGCTCTCCTCTGACAAATGGGTGTGCATGCTTTGGGAGGCTAAAGCAAGAGGATTGCTTGAGCCCGGGAGTTCAAGACCAGCCTGCATAACATAGTGAGACCCTGTCTCTATAAAAATAAAATAATTAGCCATGTGTAATGGACCGCGCCTGTGGTCCTAGTTACTCAGGAAGCGGATCTGGGAAAATGGCTTGAGCCCACAAGGTTGAGGCTGCAGTGAGCTATGGTCAAGCCACTGCACTCCAGCCTGGGCAACAGAATAAGACCCTGTCTCAGAAATAAGTAAATACATAAATAAATTTGGGTGCAATTGTGGCTTTTAGTGTTGTAGAGAGGATGAGCTAATGAATGAAAGATTTATGCCAGTACCTCACATAGAGATTATTTTAAAGGAAGGTAGAGCTTATTCTCATGATTATTCAAAAAATATTTATCGAAGACCTGCCCTTGGCCATGCTGTGAGCTCAGTGCTGGGAATGCAAAGATGAACAAGAGACTCTTCAGGGACAATTGTCCGATGAGGTAATAGGCACTGTTTTTGAGAGGTCTAATCAATAGAGTTCTATTTCTCTTATAATTATCGAATAAATGATCTAATAATTTATTAGAATGCTAATAAATCTGATGGCAGGAGTCTGGGGGGGGGGCAATGGCCAGGTCTCACTATGTTGCCCAGGCTCGTCTTGAACTCCTGGGCTCAAGCAATCCTTCTGCCTCCATCTCCCAGCATGCTTCAATTACAGAGGCATGAACCACTGCACCCGGCCTAAAATTTTATGTTAATAAAAAAAATGCATGTATTTGAGAAGTACAACTTGATGCTTAAATATCATACTGTATACCTGAAATTAGCATTGATTCCAATTCTCTGGTCACATGTCATTTGGAGCATAGGGTTTTTGGTGGATTTAAGAGGTGCCTTCCTCCCTACTCTTAGCCATGTGACACCCGGAATCCTATGAAATTAAAGGTTTTGTGTTTGGCTACAGGAGACTTCTATTCACCATTTTTTTTCTCTCCCACAAATGGCCAGGCCTCCATAGTCTCCCACATTACAGCTTTGTCCTAAAATCAACCTTACTCTACGGAACATGCATGATTACAGAACGTGCAGGACTACTGTGATCTTGGGACATCACATGGTCAAAGTTTGATGTATTAGTTAGGATAACACCAGCTGCTGTAAGTCCCCCAAGCTGCAGTATGGCTCAGATGCAATTTAAGTGTCTTTTTCACTTAAGTAATCATCATATTGCATGTTCTGGTTGGCAGGTGACTTTTTTCCATGCAGCAATTCAGGGACACTGGTTCCAGTCATCTGTAACTCTGGCTACAGGCAGGACAAGAGCAAAAGGGAGGGGCCGTATTCCCTTGGTAAAGTTCTTGATCTGGCTCACGCCTGTAATCCGAGCACTTTGGGAGGCTGAGGCAGGAGGATAATTTGAGCCTAGGTGTTTAATACCTATGTTGCCTGGGCAACATAGTGAGACACTGTCTCTATTTTTTTTTAAAAAAAACAATAAATATTTAAAATAAAAATACAAACTCTTGGTCGGGAAACAGCACCCATTATGGTCACTCACATGCCATTGGTTGGACTTGGTCATGTGACCACACCTACTCACAAGGGAGGTTTAAAAATGCCGTGTGGGTGTGTGTTAAGGAGAAGAAAATAGAAGATTTTGGTGAACTGGTACAGTCTCTGCTCCACTCAAGCTTTAGCTTCAGGGAAATCGGTTTTGAACCCAGATCTTCCACTTGCTAACCACGTGGACTCAAGCAAGTCATTTCACGTCTTAAGACTTAGTTTCCTCATCTGTAAAATGCATGGAGCAGCACAGTCTTCAGCTTGGGTTGTTGGCGGATGGATTAAATGAGATAATACAAGCAAAGTGTTGAACACAATACCAGACACACACTGGTTCTTCATAGATGTCAGCTCAACACAGAGTCAGTGGACTAAATTGCTAACCTATATTACATATTCCACCCTATGCTCCGTGCTTTGCACAAAAGCAAGAATTATCAGAGATTCTGATTTTTTTTCCACTGTGCTAATGATGTAAGAAGTTGTGGAGATCACGTCACAGGTCACAGCGACCCTCTATGTTTGGGAGCAAGGATGCTGGAAGCAGAATCCAGCATAGCTGTAGCTTGCCCAAAATTACAGACACCTTTACATCTACTGAACTGAATCCTTTGACTTGAAGACCAAAGACTGTAGCATGCCTGAAGGGACAGCCTCAGGACTGTGGATGTTGTCCCTCCCCTGGCTTGGATTTTTGCTGACCATTGGCAAACCCACTGAACTCAGGATCACTGTATAAAGTGACGCATTGAGCCTAGTGCCAGGATGTTTAGCATTTGCAGGAAGGTCTCATGATTTTTCTGCCAAGTCAGCCAATAGGTAGTCCTCTGTCCCTTCAAGTTACAAACACACTTTTCATTCAGGAATTTAAATGTCCAATCCTTGATATTTTATCAACCCTTTATTCTGTGATCAAAAGGCAGTCTTCTCTCCCAGTTGAGACTGGAAGTTAGCAGCCTGCCTTCAGGGATGGGTTGTGGTTGCCTTCTGCTCTGTTTCCCTGAGAAGCTGAAAAGTCATTCCAGGGAGGGCTAGAGCAGTTCTTTCTTGAGAGAAGACATTTACTCCTTCCAAGTGTATTGGTTAGTGATTACTACATAACAAACTACCCCAAAACTCAGTTGGTTAAAACAACTGTGAAGTGATTGATGCTCACGTGAGCATGGTTGATCCAGACTGGGCTTAGCTGGGTGCCTCTGTACACACTGTGGGTTCTCCTGAGCTCAACTCTTTGCTGTTGCATTAAAGGCTATTCTGTGTGTGTCTTCTGGGGCCCAGGCTGATAGGTTTTGGACATGGCAGAAGCATAAGGGGGTAAACAGAGACACATGAATCCACTTAAGGCCTCAGCCCAGCACTGACGTGCCATCATTTCTGCTCACATTCCACTGGCTATGCAAGTCACATGGCTGAGCAAACTCGAGGATTTGGGAAGTAACAATAATCTTTAGTGGAGGAAACTACAATATCCCATGGCAAAGCATGGATCCAGGGATGAGTGACATGGAGGCCAGTGACTCAGTTTACCACACTGAGGTCTGGCAGATGGCTAGAATTGGCACTTTCTCTCAAGGGTTGGGGGAGAAGGTGTGTTTATGGATTCAACAGTGATCCCAGGCCTGGGAACCTCTGTAACTCTCTTTCCCAGCGCCTCTCCATGTCTCCTCTACATGGTCTGTTCTAACTCCTGCCTCATCTAGATTTCTGTACTACACCCAGCTTCTTGTGAGCATCTCTTTGCTGCCAGAGGGCCCTGTTAGACAAGCCTCCAACATGACCCCATGCCAGCATTGTCACCTATGTGTTCACATCTGAATCAGAGGAAACGCCTCCCAAATGAAGCCCATCCAAGTGGAACCCCCCTACCCCCATCAGGCAACCACAGGCCTCTTCAGCTTTCTTGGGTGTGAGGCAGACCTCAGAACCTCTGTGTCTCCCAGCTAGATGGAAAACTCTCCAAAGGGTCCTTGGGAAGCCTGCTGGGTTGAGGCAAGGAACATCACACCTCCATCCATCTCCAAAAGGGAGGGGAGACACCACCTGACAACAGTTCTCTCCAGCGCAGTCACCTTCCCAATCATTGCTCTTCTCCACACTCCAGCCCCTTTATATATTCTTGACATGGTTGAGGAGTCCCTTGTAAATTCTGTATTTGGGAGTTTGTTGCATTCTTAGTTTGGCTTCTGGAGTCATCTATATAAGAGCCTCAGGCAATGGGACTTTATTTATCAAACCATTACTGGATGCCAGGTGCTGTTCCAAACACTTTGTAAATATTAACTCATTTAATCCTCATATAAATCCTATGAGGTAGGTGCTATTAAGACCTTTATTTTAGAGATAGAAAAGTTGAGGCACAGAGAGGCTAAGTAGCCCAAAGTCACACAGAAGGCAACTGTCTTCTCACCAAGGCAAGAGGAGTCCCTTTTTATGATAATAAGGTGGAAGAAGGGGAGGGGGAGATGAACAAGAAGATGATAATGATAATGATGGCCTTTTCTGAGTCACTGTGTCAGCACTTCATATGCATTCCCTTGCCTTTCCTGTCCTTTGAGACAGGTATGTCAGACTTTCCCCATTTCACAGATTAATAAACTGAGGCTGATATTGTTTGAAGGTCTCTACCCAAATCTCATGTTGAAGTGTAATCCCCAGTGTTGGAGGCGGGGCCTGGTGGGAGGTGATTGGATCATGGGGGTGGATTTCTCATGAGTAGTTTAACTCTGTCTCCTTGGTGCTATCTATCCTCGTGTGATAGTGAGTACATTCTCATGAGATCTGGTTGTTTGAAACTGTGTGGCACCTCCTCCCCATATTCTCTTACTCCTGCTTTTGCAATATGATGTGCCTGTTCCCCTTTGTGTTACATCTTGATTGTAAACCTCCTGAGGCCTCCCCAGAAGCCAAGCAGACATCAGCACCATGCTTCCTGTAAAGCCTGCAGAACCATGAGACAATGAAACCTTTTTTTCTTTATAAATTATCCCGTCACAGTTATTCCTTTATAGCAATGCAAGAATGGCCTGATACAGATGTTTAGAGAGGTCAAGTGGCCTGCCCAAGGGCACACCACTGATAAAGGACAGAGGTGGGATTTGAACCCACCTCTGTCAGGCCCATGTGCAAGGCCCCTTGTCCTCATGCTCACTGCCCACTGTGGAGCAGGGCACTTGGAACACACCCCAGGGACCTGTGCTTGCTGGGGCCCTCCTCTGCCCTAAGTCCCTGCCTGCCCCAGGCTGGTGCTCTGAGTCTCCTACAGCCCACTCCTCAGCCTCAGTGGCCTCAGTGCTCTTCGGGGAAGGACAAAGGTCTCCTTTGGTCCCTGCCAATCTGAACCCTACCCCAGTGTGACCCTCAAGATCCTGACTCTGGCCTCTTACAAAATAAATCTGAACAAAATCGGGGTTCATTTGAATAGCAACAGGCTGCTGATGCAGACATTATCAACTTCATCAAACCGTGTTCCTTCAAATGTTATGCTTCCCTGGGGGTGGGTGCCCCATGCCTTGACGTCACGCATTCACTTGGTGAAACCCACATTCATTTGGGGTACTCTTTCTCTCTTCTCTAACACATATACACTCCTTGGTTAGCTGGCTGCTGACCGCATTTCATGATATACTGGTTTAAAGGAAAATATGATGGTTGGCTTCCAGTCCCAGATTTTTCACTGATGGGTTCCATATTTACACCGTCTTGGCCAAAGTCTCTGGGTCACCATTTCCACACATACCCACACATCATAAAGAGATACATTTTCTTAGTCTTCGGTTCATGCAGTCTGGAATTGTATTTGCTTTTGTTTTGGGCTATCCTGAGTAGCTCATTCCACTAATAGGCATAACCATAACCATTGCAGCCTCCATTTATTGACATTTACAATTTTCCAGGCACATGCTAGGGACTTTACATTCGTTATTTCATTCTATCCTCACATCACAACCCTGTGAGGTGGAGGAGCATGATGGAAGGAGGAAGGAGCTAAAAGCAAGGAAGGAGCTAAAAGCAAGGAATCTGGAGCCTGACTGCCTGGGTTCAAATCCTGGCTCTACCAATTACCAGCTCTGTGACATTGGGCTAATTTCCTAACCTCTCTATGCCACTTCCCTATCTCTTAAAGGAAGCTGACAATAGCATCTACCTCACTGAATTCATATGAGGATTAAATGAGTTAATATTAATAAAGTGTTTGGAATGATACCTGACATCTGGTAATGGTTTGATAAATAAAATCCATTTTAATGATGAGGAAACAGGCTCAGAAGAGGTCACTCACTCACTCATGTTGTGCAGATAGATTCCAGACTCAAACTCAGGACCATCTGACTCAAAAACATCTAAAACTGTTGCCCTGCATTCTCTTCATTTGACAGATTATGAAACTGAGGCTCAGAGAAGCTAAGTGTCCCCCTGGGACTGCACAGCAAAACAAGACAAGCAAGACCTAGGGTTTCCGGACTGCCAGAGTGGAGATGCTTCTACAGGCTTTTCCCACTGATGCCCTCTGGGCAGACGGGCTACTTAACATGAGAGTGAACAGACACTCCTCTTCCCATTTTCAGGTGAACCTGACACCGGTTGGCAGAAGGCACTATGCCAATAATTAGTGAACATGTGGTGAATTTGCAACAGACAAGAGGAGCCTCATTATCCTATAGTTTCCAGGTTGCTTAGGGAGGCAGAAATCACAGCAAGGAAACCCTTCAATAATAAACAGACATCTTGTAAAATTAATTGCAACCAACCTCTCCCTACTTAAAACTAGCATCCATTTCCAGCTCTACTTTCAATGCCCCCATATGCACATAAGTGAACTCCCTCCATCTCTTCCTCCTTCTCTCCCTGTCTCTCTATCCCTCTCTGTCTCTGTCTGTCTCTCCCTCTCTCTGTGTGTCTCTCTCTGTCATTAAACAATAAAATTTAAGAAAAAAATACAAGGTAGATTTACACAAATAGTGGGACCTCAGTCTTTAGTTAGCTATGTATGACTGAAAAGGATGCTGTGGTTTAATCTTAACAATAATCATAAAAACAATAACATAAAAGTAAACAAACAATGTGACTGCTATTTACCCAGTGCTTACCTGATGCCAGCCACTTTGCTAAGCCTATGAATGCATTACTTCCCATTGCCACAGATGAGAGAATTGAGGTTCAGACAGGTTAAAGTCATTGTGCTCAAATTCTTGCAGCTGGTGAGTGGCAGAGCTGGGATTCAAATCCTAAACTGCCAGCCTTCAAAGCCTGTGCTCTTAATCTCTACCCTGATGCCTCAGTGCTTCCTTGTCCATTTCATTAAGCTCCACAGGCACACATTCCCTGTCCTGTCTTGCTGTACAGTCCCAGGCAAGTCATTTAGCTTCTCTGAGCCTCAGTTTCATAATCTGTCATATGGAGGTAACGCAAATGATTCCTAGTTGTGATGAAGGATCATCACAGAAATCTGCCATTTCCAGCCTATTATGCAGTTCCTCAAGCACTGTGACTCCAAGAGGCATCAGCTCCTGGAAGAACACACTGTCTTACTGTCATTCCCTCCTTTGTCAACTGATCCCTCCGTGAACCTCACTCTTCCCCTACTCTTAGTCTCCCACGTACTGCCAGCTGATTAAATAAAATCATTTTTGAAAATCCTAAGTGTCAGCCAGGCATGGTGGCTCACTCCCATAATCCCAGCACTTTGGGAGACCAAGGAAGGCAGATCACGAGATCAGGAGGTCCAGACCATTCTGGTCTCGACACGGTGAAATCCTGCCTCTACAAATACAAAAATTAGTCAGGTGCAGTGATGGATGTCTGTAGTCCCAGCTACTCGGGAGGCTGAGGCAGGAGAATCACTTGAACCCAGGAGGCAGAGGTTGCAGTGAGTTGAGATCACGCCATTGCACTCCAGCCTGGGCAACAAAGTGAGACTCTGACTCAAAAAAAAAAAAAAAAAGGAAAAAGAAAATCATAGGTGTCATGAGTAAGGTTTCTTAGTGTTGATGTAGAAGAACAAAACAGAATCGTGAAATAGAATCACTGCAGCTATCGTTAAGTGCTGCCTATGTGCCCAGCAGTTGCTAGATCGGCCAAGTTTTTCTGAAGGGCCAGGTATTAAATACTAAATAGTAAAATAGTAAATATCTTGGATCATCCAGTCTTGGTTGGACTCTTCATCTCTGCTGTTGCCACATGCAAGCAGCCATAGACAATACATAAATAAATGGGTATAGCTGCATTTCAATGAAACTTTATTTATGAACCTGAATTTCATAATTTTCACATCACAAAATAGTCTTCTTTTTTTATTGTTCATCTATTGATTTTTTTTCCTTAACCATTTAAACACGTTAAAAAGTACAAAAACAGCTGGGTGCAGTGGCTCACATGTGTAATCTCAACACTTTGGGAAGCCGAGGCAGGTGGATTACTTGAGGTCAGGAGTTCGAGATGAGCCTGGCCAACATGTTGAAACCCATCTCTATGAAAAATACAAAAATTAGCCGAGTGTGGTGGTGAGTGCACACAATCCCAGCTACTAGGGAGGCTGAGGCAGGAGAATCCCTTGAACCAGGGAGGTGGAGGCTGCAGTGAGGCAAGATCATGCCACTATACTCCAGCCTGGGCTACAGAGCAAGACTCTGTCTGGAAAAAAAAAAGTACAAAAACAAGCAGAGGCTGGACCAGATGCAGCCTGTGTGCCATAGTGTGCCAGTTTCTTCCAACATTTTATTAAGAAAAATTTCCAAGCAGACACATTGAAAGAATTTCGCAGTGAACATCACCCATATACTCACCATGTAGATTCTACAGTTAACATTTTGCTGCACTTGCTTGATTACACATCTTCAATTTCTGCATCCTCCTATCCATCCACGCATCCATCTTATTCTTTTGATGCAACCTAAGATTCTTTTTCTGCCAGGTGCAATGGCTCACACCTGTAATCCCAGCACTTTGGGAGGCCAAGATCGGTGGATCACCTGAGGTCAGGAGTCTGAGACCAGCCTGACCAACATGGTGAAACCCCGTCTCTACTAAAAATACAAAAATTAGCCAGACATGTGGCACACACGCCTGTAATCCCAGCTACTCAGGAGGCTGAGGCAGAAGAATCACTTAAACCCGGGAGGCAGAGGTTGTAGTGAGCCGAGAATCATTGTGCTGCTGCACTCCACCAGCCTGGGTGACAGAGCGAGACTCTGACTCAAAAAAAAAAAAAAAAAAAAAGATTATTTTGATTATTTTTCAAAAAGAAACCAGCAGCAATTTCTTCCCAGGTGAGTACCACGGTGATAAGTGAGTCAGCCTAAGCAGACAGGCAAAATGAGAGAATGAGAGGGAGTACCTATAGGTGGGTACTGTCACTTTTTATATATAGGCAACAAACAATAGTTTTTCAAGGAGAACAGCAAATGATTTGGGGCTGTATCAACCAAGAATACGTTTGACAGTAGCAACAGAAAGTGTAACAGATTTTCTGAGACGTTTGGTTATACCCACAACTGTGGGTGACCTATTCAGATATGCCTTCTCATTGCAAACACCCCCCAAAAAACTCCTCTGTTTAAGATTTTATCTAGCCATGAATCCAACATTTTCTCATTTATTTGCTTATTAAGTTTTTGTCCATCTTCTCTTGTTAGAATATAAATTCCATGAGAACAGGGGCCTTTCACTTATTCACCACACATATTCTGTGCTAGACAAGTGCCTACCATACACTCAATAAATAAATAAATAAATATTTATTTTTGAGCCGGAATTTTCTTGTCACCCAGCCTGGAGTGCAATGGTGTGAATTGGCTCACTGCAACCTCTGCCTCCTGGGTTCAAGGGATTCTCCTGCCTCAGACTCCTGAGTAGCTGGGATTACAAGCACCTGCCACCACACTCAGCTAATTTTTGTATTTTTAGTAGAGATGGGGTTTCACCATGTTGGCCAGGCTGGTCTCAAACTGCTGACCTCAAGTGAGCCACCTGCCTCAGCCTCCCAAAGTGCTGGGATTACAGGCATGAGCCACTGCGCTTGGCCTCAATAAATATTTGTAAGAATAAGGAATGGATCTGTCTTCCACATCTCATAAGTGGTCTTTTATACCTTTTTTCTCTATGTCCTGCTTTCCCGTAATCTCGGGTAATTCCCTCCATTCCATCTTCCAGTTTACCAGTTTTCTCTTCAGATATATTTATTCAGCCTATCTATGGAGAAGATTTGGTTTTTCTGTTCTTCTTTGGTTTTATTTTTCATTATTTTTTCACTTCCAATGTGATGGTGGTAGTTATTGATTTTCATAACTGTTCTTATTTCATGGATATGATGAATAATTAGGAATATAATGAAGAATTATAATGAATATAATATCCAATCACTCTGAGGATGTTACTTATATATTTCTAAGACTGTCTTAGTCCAATTTGTACTTCTAAAACAGAAAGCCTCAGACTGGGTAATTTATAAAGAACAGAAATGTATTTGTCATCGTTCTGGAGACTGCAAGTGCAAGATCAAGGCTTCAGCAGCTTGGGGCCTGGTCTCTATGCTTCCAAGATGGCACGCTGAAGAATGTTGTGGCTTGTGGAGGGAGGAATGCCATGTCCTCACATGGCAGTAGAGCAGAAGAGAATGAACTCGTCCCTGCAAGCTCTTTTCATAGAGGCTGTAATCCATTCACGTGGGCAGAGCCTTCATGACACAAACAGCTCCTGCTAGAGGCCATTTCCCAGCTGCTGCACTGGGGATTAAGTTTCTAACACATAGATTTGGGGGGACAAATGCAGATCATAGAAGACTCCTTCGCCTTTATTGATCATTTCAATGTCCTTACATGTGAGTTTTAATGTTCATAGTGTTCAATCTCCCAAAATAATTTGGCAACTTTCAATGTGTGCTTTTTGCTCACTGGGGATGTTCTGCTTGTCTCACTGTGAAGTCAGTACCTTCTAACTGCTTTTGGAGTCAGAGGTGAGGAAGGAGGAAGTGCCAGGAACAAGTATTTTGCACACAGGGCTTCCTGTTCTTTCCAGATGTGGTCAGGTGTGCTGGGCACTGCCCTGCCTCTCTGCCCCATCCCCACTGCTCCCTCCTGGGACAGGCACTTCTGCTTCCTATTACTCAACACAGAAAGGTTGGGGCAGGAGATCACATGTCCTTAGAGGCTGCCATTACTATGCCAGCACAACTGACAATCAGGACAGTTAACCTAGGGTCTCTTCTCCTCCTTCGATCTGTTGTGAATATCAGGAGACCAGAGAGACCAATGGGTGAAACAGGAGGATCTTATTTAGGTGCACCGGCTCAGGGGATTTGCATCTGAAAACTGAGCAAAGGACAAAGAAAATGGGGTACCTTTTATACATTCAGGAAGACGCAGTAACAGGTTTACAGAAGCCAGAACAAAGAACAGTTAATTACTGGGGAACATGTCTTGAGATGTACTTTACATTGAAAAGCAACATTCTTGAGAAACACATTTTGCAGTTTCTGTTTTGTGATCTTGTAGCTAACCAGAGTAAGAAAAGCAGGGATTTTTAGATGCCTGGGAATTTTGTTAAGAATGTGGGCAGGATAGATAGGGTTAAATGGTTTGCAGGAAGGCAGTTTAATACTTTTGCATAAGCAGAGCTGAGGAGGAGATATTATATTAAACACTGTACAACACAGTAAACTTTATTTTATTATGCAGCAATTACAGACCATTGTTATTATTTAATTTCTCTCTTCAAATCCACTGCCTGGAGCCTGCAGCTCAGAGCCCTTCCCACTCTGCATAGGCACCCCTCCTTTATGCGTTTTGGCTGCAATTTCCTCCTTCATCCATTCCCGTATCTCTTTCAGGGATCTCAGTTTCCAGTTCACCCAGGGCACCTCTGTTTAGAACCCAGCAACATTATTAAAGTTTTTCCATCTCTTTCCTGCCATTTCTAGAAGCTTGGGATGGACATCGAAGACTTGTGCGCGTGTTCAGTCCACTTTCCTGACCCAATCTTGACCCTTCTGTGTTTCATCTTCTGAAAATGCCTCAAACGTCCTGGTCCCTTGACTGCACTCTTTCTCAGTTTCCAATCCTATTGATTTCCATTATGCTTTTAACATGTCTTTGCTGCTATTTTAATAGGATCTTGAGTGTGTATTCAATCACCATCTTGAATGAAAAGTTTCTAAAGTGGCCTGTGACTCAGGAAAAAGATCGTGATTAATGGGCAAGCATGGAAATCATTGCTGAATCCCTTGACTTAAATCCCCGCCACAACACCTGGCCTACAAAATAGTCTCCTGCCCATACTTGAATAGTCCAAGTGATGCAGCATTCACTCCTCAAAATATTACCTGTGTGTACATACTACAGACCCAGCGTCTCTCCCTCTCATTGACCATGACCTCTGAAATTCACTCTCTGATCCTATTTCCTTTCAGTGAAGGTGCAGACTTTGGGAAGCACTAGCTAAGACTGTTACCTGAAATGTATTCAGAGCTAGAGTGAACGCTGGGTCCTGGAGCAGACAGGACAGAGGACCAGTGAGATTTTTAATAAAACGGGGAGGAAGCAGATAGGCTATGGCTTGGGCCAGACCTGGAAGACAGCTCAGGTGTGCAGTCTCTGGGAACCTGAGCGGAGAAGCAGCAGGAAGTAAGCAGAAAAAGAAGGAGTCAGTCCATAAAGATAGAAGAGCAATGGCCCTGGATTCAAATCTCCCCTCTGCAGTTTATAGCTTACAGTCCCTTAGCTTTGTGCCACTTCCAAGAGAATTTCCCTGTTGTAGCTTTTTAATGTTTTAATATGTAGTGTTGTTTTGCAAGGTACCATTCTGAACTGACTGACTTTCCTTCTTCCCTTCTCCGAAATAATTTTTAATTATTGCAGACGGACTTTAGAATCATGTGTTTGAAGTTTTCAAAAATGGAATTTTTATTGGAACTGCATTACATGTATAAATTCTTTAGGAAGAGCTGGCTTCTGAAGAGGGCAGTGCTGTGGACTTGGCCTGGGTTTGAATCCGGCCAGACAACTTTCCAGCTGTGCTACCTTGGACAGGTACCTAGTTCCTCTGTACCTTGACTTCTCCATCTGTCAAATGGGTGATGATAAGGTTGTTGGGAGGAGTCAGTGAGATTCTCCAGGTGTACCTTATTATCACTGGTGGCGGTAGCAGTGTTTAGAACGCATCCCTCAGCCAGAGAGCAAGGTAGGAGTTCTCCGTTTATTAAATCCTGACTTTGTTTTTTCAAGTAAAACTTGCACGTTTCTGAAATACTCAGAGTACATTACTCAATATATACCCATATGTTCTGTGGACTTGCTGCTGTCAGGACATTTCGTTCGGTTGGGATTAGTTCGTTGTAGCTGGTGGGGGCAGGGATAGCTGATCAGGGACGGCTGGAAGCAGGGAGATGAAGGAGAAGAAGCCGTAGCTAGAAAGGGGAGTAGGAGGCCGGGCGCGGTGGCTCAAGCCTGTAATCCCAGCACTTTGGGAGGCTGAGGCGGGTGGATCACGAGGTCAAGAGATCGAGACCATCCTGGTCAACATGGTGAAACCCCGTCTCTACTAAAAATACAAAAAATTAGCTGGGCACGGTGGCGAGTGCCTGTAATCTCAGCTACTCGGGAGGCTGAGGCAGGAGAATTGCCTGAACCCAGGAGGCGGAGGTTGCGGTGAGCCGAGATCGCGCCATTGCACTCCAGCCTGGGTAACAAGAGCGAAACTCCGTCTCAAAAAAAAAAAAAAGAAAAGAAAAAGAAAGGGGAGTAGGAAGTGGGAGCCAGGTCCCAGAGCTGCTAGAAAGAAACGAAACTGAAAGCGGGGAATTTCCGCAAGTTTCGGGGAGGAGGAGAGGAAGCTGGGGAAGGCAGGGTCTCCAGCGTCCGTCCCCCTTTCACGCCCCTCGCGGGACCGAGGAACAAGGACCAGGCGCAGCGCCCGCCCCCGGGATCAGCGAGCTGGGCGTGGTGGAGAGAGCCGCGCAAGGAAACGAAACCCGAAACCCAGAGGCCGGGGCGGGGACTTGCTTTCTCTGGCACCTGAGCCGGGCTGCCATGGACGTGTACGGCACGCGGGCCGCCGCGCTGGACGGGTTCGTGGCCAGCAGGCTGCAGCCGCGGAAGGAGTTCGTGGAGAAGACGCGGCGCGCCCTAGGCGCTCTGGCCGCTGCCCTGAGGGAGCGCGGAGGCAGTCCTGGCGCCGCTGCCCCGCGGGTGTTGAAAATCGTCAAGGTGAGGTCCCACCTCAGGTTATGTGTCCAAAGGGGACAGTCCTAGGAGGACGCTTAAGCCTCACATAGGGGGTGGCTTTATCCGCTTGTGCGCTTCTCATTCATTTCTTTACCAGATACTTCCAGTGTGCCAGCCCTGTGCTAAGTGCCCTGAACATACCATCCAGGTAGGTACTCTTAACCCCCGCTTGACAGATGGAGAAACTGAGGCACAGAGGCACAGTGTCCAATTCTGTAAGAGGCCCAGCCAGGATTCAAACCCAAGTAGCCTGATTCCTGCATCTGGGCTCTCAGAGGCTGCCTCTCATCTGTTCGTTCACCCACACACTCACTCATTCACCCAGGCATTCAAACAGACCATGGGCCTCAGGCTATGCCAGACCCTAAGGACACAGAAGGAATAATACTCCAGAATAGCCAGAATAGCCCAATTCATTCAGACATTACCAAATACCAATGAAAATTATCTCATTAAATGAGTATTACCTCACTTAATCCCCACATTCAGTGAGGTAGGTATTATTGTACCTGTTTGTGGATAGGGAAACTAAGGCTAGATGCTAAATTACTGCTCCGAGTCACTTTTCTTTTCCTTTTTTTGAGACAGGGTATTGCTCTGTCACCCAGGCTGGAGTGCAGTGGTGCAATCTCGGCTCACTGCAACCTCCATCTCATGGGCTCAAGTGATCCTCTCACCTCAGCCTCCCAAGTAGCTGGGACTATAGGTGCACACTACCATGCCCAGCTAATTTTTTGCATTTTTTGTAGAGAGAGAGTTTTGCCATGTTGCCTAGGCTGGTCTGGAACTCCTGGGCTCGAGTGATCCAAAGTGCCTCGGCCTCTCAAAGTGCTAGGATTACAAGTGTGAGCCACCACACCCAGGTAATTTTTGCATTTTTTGTAAAGACAGCATTTCACCATGTTGTCCAGGCTCCAAGTCACTTTTGGTCACTTAAATACAGCCACAATGCCACTGTGACCCCAGGACACTCACAGATTCAGGGAGGAGGCAAGTCATGAACTATCTTATCCTCAGGATAAATTTGGGGGTGCCAGGAGTGGTCGAAGGAACCTGGGTGTGACAGAGCAGATTTGGAGGTTGTCAGGGGAGAGGGTGAAAACAGAGTAGAGATGGCCTCAGAGCACCTGGTGGTTTGCTGGGGCTGACTCTCAGCTTGGGAGTTGGGAAAGGTGGAGGAGAGACTTGTAGCCAAGGAGGTGTGAAGTCCCATTTCTACCTCAGAGATGGACAGGAGGGATTTTTGTGCAGCAAGAGAAAGCCCTGGCATCCTTAGCTTCCCTGGAAAGGGGTGCAGAGGAGGAGTCTCTGGCACAATCTCCCTGTACTTTCATTTCCTCCTCTGTAAAGTGAGCACATAATGGTACCTTCCTTCCGGGGCTATGAGGAAGTTTCAGTGAGATGAGAGTGTGCAGAATGTGCAGGAGGTGGCCAGCTTGTAATAGTCCCTGCTCCCACGTTGTCAGCAGCCCCCACATTGTGGGAACTGGAAGTAAAATCTTGACATAATCATCGGGATAAATAGGGGTCCCAGTTTAGGGCAAGACTTGCTCCTGGAGGGCTCAACAAGACATCAACAACCACCTGTGGAAGCCTGGCCAGCAAACTCTGGCTCAGCAATGGATGAATGAATGAATGCACTCTCACACCTGCTTCAGTGATACAAGTGGGCTAGGGATGGACGTTGGTTGCTTTCAGAGGGTGAAATGCAACCAATCAACCCAGACCCTCTGTCCGTCCACACATTTATTCCATCAAGATTTTACAACAGAGGTTCTAAGTTAACACACTTGTGGATAATTAACATGGTTAAAAGAATTGTTTTATGAAGGATAAAAACGTTAGGTTCTGGGCCCAGAGTAAACACTACAAACAGGTAATTCCCCTTTGATCTTTCCCTGAGAGGACCACCCAGCACAAAATTTACATGAGTAAACAGTAGGAGTGGAAACAAAGGGCTGTGGGGTAAACAGACTTAACCTGGGAATGCCTTTCATCGTCTCTATCTCTTTCCTATGCTAATATTCATGAGGTGGCTGCCTTCAGCATGCCTCAATAAAACCTTTTGGCCTTCCAAAAGGTTTGAGATTACAGTCTGTAACTTTTCCTAATATTTAATATTTTGCCAGCCACACCAAGTGAATATCAACAGCTCAATCCTTGTTCTTGCTGTTTACTGGCTGTGTAACTCATTTCACCACTCGGAGCCTCACTGCCCATATCTGCAACCACATGTAACTACATCACAGTTGTTTTGTGTTGGAAGTGAGATTAGAGATGGCAGATCCCAGATGCAGAGCAGTGGCTTTGACAATGTTTCAGTTTCCTTTCCAAATCCTCAGGCTGGAAGCTTTGCCAAAAGAAACACTGACCAGACAGGTCTCAGAAATTCAGTGAGTCATACCACAGTTCTGTACCCATTCTTAGCAAAGATTACGAACATGTGTTCTGCAAAGCAGAATTTGTTTTACCTGTAGTCTTGGGTTTTTCAAAAGTTAGTTGCCAATATTTAAAAATCATGGATTTAGGCCTGCCGCGGTGGCTCATGCCTGTAATCCCAGCACTTTGGGAGGCTCGGGAGGGCAGATCAGTTGAGGCCAGGAATTCCAGACCAGCCTGGCCAACATGGTAAAACCCTATATCTACTAAAAATACAAAAATTACCTGGGCGTGAGTGGTGACGCACACCTGCAGTCCCAGCTACTCGGGAGGCTGAGATGGGAGAATTACTTGGACTCATGAGATGGAGGTTGCAATGAGCTGAGATCGTGCTGCTCACTCCAGCCTGGGTAACAGAGCAAGACTCTATCTCAAAAATAAAAATAAAAATAAAACAAAAATTATGGATTTAGCCTGGAATGGTGGCAC